>KV417482.1:387490-733524 GCA_001630335.1 Athelia psychrophila | reverse complement strand
AACGACCATTCATCATATATACCGTTATTTTTCATGTCTCTCCTTATCCTATACGTATTACATATACATGTGTCTCATACTCGTCTTAAGCATATTCCCTTCCTTATACTCCCCATGACTCGACTATGTCCTACTGCTTCACCATATACCACACGACCGCGCTGATGTGTTTTGAGTCTTCTTGAGTGGTTTGTGTTATGATCGTGGAGCAGCCCACTCGTCTGGTCTCTGCTCTCATTGCCTACCCCCGCTCGTTTTTGTTTTCAACCACCACTACGTACTACCTGCACCACCATTTTCTGTGACTTTGTCAGTCCCTTCAAACTAGCACTGCTCACCGCGGCAAGGCTTAACCCGTTAAAGCCTGAACAGTCAAAACTTCCTGTTGAACTCCTGTTGCCTGCTCGTTAACGGACATCCTATTGTAACAACCTTCGTCTGCAACCTCGAACAATCCAACGCTCGCACAACGTGATGGTGTCAATGACTATATGTTTATTTAGTTATTTAGTTTGGGAGGCGTAGAACTTGGTTCACTCCTGGGTTTGGCCCCGTAAGCGGCTGTTTCGGAGTCCCTACGGTTGGGTACGGTTGGGCTACCGGTTTCAGGGTTGCAGGTCAACTGCAGCCATGACAGTGTCGCACATGTAGTTAATCCTCCGACTAGTGTGCGCCCGTTATTCGACAGACTAGCAATTGCACAGGTCAGAGTTAAGTCATTGTTTACTTTTTGGAGTAGGGTGACAGCCACAGCCCTTGGCCGAATGCAAGTCCAACTGCTCCCTGGCCGTTACAGCACAAGAAGAGCCGGGCTGCAGTGTTTGGGCCGCCACCACATCCGTCCGCGCCGCCAACATGAGCTGAGCAGCGAAACATAATCGACGCTCTTTCAGAGACTTACTCCGCGGTCATTCGTACATACCTGCGCTATGGCGTAGGACAGGTGGACCATTCGCCTAGCTAGTAACCAAGGTCGTTGAAATCGTGTTTGTTTCACTTGCATGGTGGTGCTGCCATAGAGGCGAACTTTTTATCATAGACCGCACACCCCACTCTGCATTCAGAGACTGTCAGCACCCCCTACAACCGAGCTATCTAGGCTCGGGTCATAACCACCCACCGACAACACCCCACCAGTAACACAGCCCCATTTCGACCCAGACTCAGCCTCTTACAATACGTTTCGGGGTGCTGCCCCTCGGAGAATATTCCTCGAGGACCGTGGGCCAGGCACAAGCTCACAGGTCATAAACCATCCAGAAAACGGAATCCTCAGTGGCACGTCCGCGCGTACTTGGTGGGGTTACGGATATTGTAAGTCATAGTTACTGGTCTCTCTCGGTCTCGCGGCCCAAGCCATCGCGGTCACGGTATCGGGCGTCCGTTGCTCCGTGTTGCGACAGTTCTTAGTAAATAGGAGCTGGAGTTCCGGGAAACAGAAGTTCTTCCCTGGAAGCAAAGCTTCACTAAATCTTTTAACACTGTGACGGATGGGACGCTTAGGGTGACAAATCATCGCCTCAGAGGCATTTTCCAGCTTACTCGGCCTACGCATACTCTAAGAGACCGTCTAACATGAACTTTGCAACAATTTTGAGAAATTGAGAGAAAAGGACCCTTGAGTAATTTTTGGCAAATGAGCTGGCAGTAAGTGCGAGCTTTCCCTCCGGCAGAACCGATGTAAAATTTACATTGATTCGGACGTCGATTTGACGTCCAAGAGCTCGGACGTCAAATTGACAATGTCTGCATCGGGTCAAATCGACGCGGATTTTGTGCGCCATGCCAACCTTGGCCGTTTCAATGTCCGCCCAACGTTTTCGGTTGGCGGTGGTGTACATCACCCTCCGAAGGACTACTACGGCAGAATTCGAAGCATTCTTGTCGCTTGTATATCCTACGTGAGCGGCTTTTCACCTCTTTTTAAAAATCGACTCTCACATGGTGAATATCATAGGGAACTCGGCGTCCTCCCGAACCCTGACGAGAATGGGTGGAGGAATATTTTGTCGTTTGCGTCGACGTGCGGATCTACCGCCTTGATCACGACGGCACTTGCTGGTCTCGATGCGTACCTCCAACCGATCGAGAAGGTTCTCCTTGGAGACAAGCTCGGGATTCCAGCGCTGACAAAACAGGGCGTCCGCGAGGTGTGCATCCGCACCGCACCGCCCACGTTCAATGAAGGGCGCGAGCTCGGGCTGGAGAACGTTGTATCAGTAGCCATTCTGCGAGGGAAGACGCAATGTTACAGGCTTAATAGGGCGAGTGCGTTGACCGAGGCTCTACTCCAGGAGACATTGGCGAGCGGGACACCCACGTGGCTCCGACTGCTTCATGCGAGGTCTTACCATCGAATGCGAACGGGTCGACTGGGGGTGCTGGTGGTGCGATAGGGGGTGGTAGAAGAGCAGGGGTGGCTGCTAGCGGCACCGCCGCAGCCGCAACGACGAATGGAACCT
This sequence comes from Athelia psychrophila, assembly GCA_001630335.1. NCBI lineage: Eukaryota > Fungi > Basidiomycota > Agaricomycetes > Atheliales > Atheliaceae > Athelia > Athelia psychrophila. The sequence goes on along the minus strand of KV417482.1, from coordinate 731,062 downwards.
CTACGGGTGATGCAGGTGCATCTGCTGCTGCTGGGGCGAGCGCAAGGGGGGATAACAAGGCGACGACTGGCGCCGGTCGTACTGGTGCTGCTTGCCCGGGAGGTACTTCCAGAGCCGCGCAGAGTAGCAGTTGACTGCCATTCCCTTTCCTTGCAGCGACAGTCAGCTTCATGTTTTCGTCGCTGTGTCTTTTGGTCTTCCGTGTATATTCTTGATTCCGTATCCTTGATTAGACGTATCTTGTGTACAAAATGCCTGCTTTTATAGAACGATGAATGTTGTGCACGTTTTCAAGTGGAAACTCGAAGAGAGCCTTGAGGGAGCCTCTTCGAAGTTAGCCAACATTTGATCGTTTAGAAAGTCTGCTGGGAATTCGACATTGAGAGCATATGGTATGTATTCACAATTATACGAGTCAATGAGCTCTTAAACATGCAATGCAAACGAGATAGTAGACAAACACTAAGTATATAAGATAGATATTTTTTTGCAAATGAGCAACGGCAGATCCGAGATGACGTTTACGCTCTCTCGAGTCCACTGGCAGTAGCAGTGGGGCTGTGACTCGGACTAGCCACCTCGTCAACATTATATATATCCTCTTCTCCGGCCAAGTGTCCAGCCAAGTCAGCATTATCCACTGCGTTCTGTTTGTCCCCCAGGTACCAATTGGGCATGATGAGCGCGAAGCAGATGGGTATAACCGAGACACAGGTAGCAAGAATGACCATGATTTTCATAGTGTCGTCGTATGCTGGTGTTTGCATGCATATCAGTAAAAGTTTGCAAAAAAACATGTGATTGTTTTTACCATGAATTACTCCCTCACGTGTGGGGTCACCCCTTGGGTTGGCACCGGCGAGGGCGATGTTGCCGTATATGGTGGCAATTTCAGTGGCGTTGAGGAAAGGGAGGTACTTTTCCAGGTTCTGTGGCATCGTGTTTGTCCAAATCGCACCAGCTGGGTGCGGAGTCAGTCAACAGCAGAAACGAAAATGTAAAGATTTTCGACTGACCTATCGCAGTACCGACAGCGCCTCCTATCTCAGTCAATAACAGGACGACCGCTGTGACCATGGCCACATCAGAGTGAGTTACTGATGCTTGTGCGCCTACTTGAGCCGTAACGGCAGATATGCCTCCACCCATTCCCTGGAGGATCTGACACCACACCAGCTCGGTGGCGGAGCCGTTTGCGCCACGCGAGTGGATCATGAGGCCGACGCCTACGATACGGATTATGAGGCCAACAACCAGGGTCCACTACATAATCGCTGTCAAAAATGGACGCAGGGAGGCAGTGTTCAACGCACCTTATATCTCTGCGTGTACCGCAAAATGAAGCCAGCAATAATGCCGAAAAATGTAAGAGCAACGGACTGGGTTTGGATAAAGTAGTTTGAATCCACTAGAGCCCTGTAAATAGCATTAGCTCCACGCAGAACAAAAATGGCCGAAGACTGACCAATCCTGTACGACAATGACGAAAGAATACAGATAGGTGTATGTCAAGTAGAACGAGACCTGCGGAAAGTCTTGGAGAAAGCCCGGGTTCATATTGCGATAAGACTTACGAAGTCGAAAAAACCGATGAAGGAGGCGGCAACAACGCTTCGGTTTCTCACGAATCTGGGAGCAACCACAGGAAACGATGCATAGCGAATATCCCAAAGGCCGAAGACAAACAGCAGCACAACGCCCAACACCAACATCGCAATCATAGATGCTGTAACCCTTGGTCAATATTGAATAATACACATGCGTCGAAGGGCAACCTACCATTATTCCAACCTCCCTTTGCGGTTTGACTCAGTGTCAACGGCAGGAGGATGAGGGCCACCGCGGCGGCTATTAGGATGAGTCCGATAATATCCATCTGCGCTGAGAGGCGCGCCAGACGCTGGAATACTGAGCTATGCGCGTTCGCTTGGTCCTTGGCGGCAGCTGAACGAGCCTCAACAATTCCCAGGCGCTTCGCTTTCCCCTCAGCCCAGAGAAGTGTGATTATCAGCGGAGCGAGAGCCGCCGGAATTAGGATCGCGAACATTCCGTCTGTATGCATCAGTGAGCGAGCGCATCGGAATAGCCTGAATGAATGGTGCGTACAACCCCATCGCCAGCCGGCATGTTCCAGGACATAGGCGGATATGTTGGCGCCGACAAAGGCATTGATAAGGAAGGGTGTTGATACGAGGGAAGAGACAAGGCCTCTCCATTTCAGTGTAGTGATATCAGCGATGATAATTTGCTGGAGTAGTTGAAGGCCACTAGAGCATGTTTAGAGCGTGAGGGATAGAAGAATAAGTGGGACATACGTATATCCACTAGAATGGAAGGTGTCAGTGTCAGTAAGGGGTAAAGCTACAGCGAGGGGGAGAGCGTACACTGCGCATACTACAAGACCTCCAGCAATTGTTCCTAAGCTTTCCGCTGAGGCGATGACAATATAACCTGCAAGAATGGATAAGCAGACAGTATGTTAGGAATGAATACCAACGCACCAACAACATAAAATATGACTGCGATAATTTTAGCGTTATCTCGGCGGTCCTTGTATGCATCGTGACTCACCAACGCCCAGATATGAATATCCACGTGAGGACACATCAGCTGTTTTTGCGATAACTGCAAATAATCAGAACAGTGAGAAGGAAGAAATCGACACACGACTTGAGAGAACTTACCAGGTTTACCAACCGCAACTGATGTTTTGAGAGCTTTTGGTTACAACGTCGTGTGGTACTGGTAACGGCTTAAGAGGCTTACCGATGATGGCTTGAGCGACCTGGATTGAGCTTATGAGACTGTGCTCTCCAAAGCTGGAGGCTGCGAAGGCCAGATACGTGTATGTTGTTGAGGAGTCGAGGGAGTAAATATACGAGGCTAGACCCAAGCTGTGACACAGGCAGTCAATGTCCCGTCCATCTATGTCCCACTGGTTGACACTTACCCGATAAAAAGGAACCACTTTGCGAAACGCCCGTAAACTCGTTCCGCTGCCTCCACCGTCTTCACGCCTAAATGCGCTTCTTGTTCAGCTTGTACAGCAACGAAAGTCCTCGTGTCGAGTCGCGGTGAGCCCCGGGTGGATTCCAAATCGCCGTGAGTCTCCCGAGAGACATGGTCGTCTGATTTGGTGACAGACATGGTAAGGAGGGCTGACAAGGAAAATGGTGTGATGCTCACCTGTTCTTAAGGGTGTGTATCCCGCGTAACCCTCTTCGGGCATTAAGGGACAATGTTAAGGACCCGAAACAGCCTCGGACTCGGAGAAGCAGCGGAAATCTAATCTGATATACAGTATTCTGGGAAGACACACAGCAGACGTGGGAGAGAAACCACTGAAATCTTATCTGATACACATATTGGGGCAAGCTTTTGCCGTAGCGGCTTGTTCTGACACATGGGAAAGGGAATTCCAATCATAGAATCTTATTAGATCATATTGGGGCGTGCCGCCAACAGCGGCCCCGTTGCTCAAAATTGTGACAGCTTGACATGCAGAGGGGTTCTAGTTGGAGACCTGGCACACTGGCACGTCCTTTTACCTGGCGGCCCGCCAATAGTTTGCTCTGTCTCGCATTCTGACCAAAGAAATTTGCTTTGCGGAACGAAGACTCTTAGACACAAGCTGCAGACCAATGTAAGATCACCCAAACAACATTCAGTCCGCATTATGCAGGCACAGATTGGACACAGAGGATGAAATATAGCAAGCACTTAGCAAGCTAGCCGATGGTCGGGAGCGTTCGCCGACCAGGAGTCCATGATATGCTCGCCGTTTGTTCCTTGGGCAAGGTGGCCGTATGTACGCTCTTCGCTACTCATAGCTCCTCGTGGGGCGTTGTCAATGTGATTCTCGGCCGATGATCGGCCACCGGGCTTTTAACTGGAACACACCATGCTTGGTAGCGTATTGGAGGTATCACCGCGATTCAAAATTTGGGAATGTCCGATTTTTGCGACTAGTCACGGATATTCGGATGCTTCAACCACTAAAACAATGACGGAACATGAGACCGACCCGCTAGCTAGTGCTCCAGCAATTCCGAGCCCCAAAAAAGCATACTTTGCCACGGGAAGAATTGGCTGGGAAAATTCCAGCGATGGTCATGGTGGCAACACCAAGGGTTGTGGCTATACATGAAAACTGCACACCAACTTTTGAAGGAGAGCATTAAGATCCCGTTGGGTTTGAGCTGTAGTTGAATTCTGGCTAGGAAACTCCATTCCGAGTGCAACTTTGTCGCAAACACCAAAGCAGGCATGTTCAGTCAGTTCAGCAAGCTATATATATTGACCATAGCCCATTCATATTCATGGAAGCAATGCACAAGTTTGCGCAACTTGAAGGCATCGGCTCTTGGAAGAGCGGACTCTAAGTCTTGGTCGACAGCCGTGCACAAGATCCGCCGACATGGAACAACAAGTTCTGCTATTCGCTCCAGTTCAAACATTTCCATAAAATTCCAACTTGTAGGGCAATTTTTGACCCTCATTGCCAATGCTTGTTTCGCCGTGGCTGGGATATGTATTCAGATGTCGATTTAAGGAGTGAGAGACGCTTGCGATACAGTCACACATGATTGATTCTGCCAAGCATGTAGCAATAGCTGCCTGTAGCTGCTTCGAACCAGACTGACCATGACAGACCCGAAACATCATCTTGAATGACATCCATGCTTTGAGCTGCACAATTTGGGCGATGTGAGCATGTTGGAACTCCCTCTTTGTCGTGCGCAAGATCAGTGCATTTCATGGTGAGTAAGATATTGTGGTAAGTAGAGTGCGGAATATCGATACCACCTGGTGAGTGAGGGGTGGACAAGGGGTGAACATCACTGAAGTCACTTCAGGCTACCTCAAATGGGTAACTATTAGTTACCTTTGACCCACCAATAAACTATACTAATAGTTACCCATCTTGGGTGTGTGACCCAGGTCCGATGCATGGGTCCTGAGAGTGGTTGGGTCCTGGGTCCTTGCACAGGCCCTGGGTCTCCGGTGCGATGGGTCCTGACCTGGGTGTTGCCTGGGTCTTGAAAGCTGGCCCAGGTCCGATTTCGGGCAGTAGCAGGGGTCCTTTTCAGCAAAAAAAAGTGAATTTTGGCTGGCTTCTGGCCTGCAGGGGGCTACATGTGATGCTATAATGTTAATATGGTTGATCCTCATGCAGCAGAATGTGATCCAGGTGCCTTAGGGCACCCAGTGGCTGTATATGCCAGGGAAAATGCATAAAATGGGGGTATAAATGTGGATTTTGGCGGGCTCCTGGCCTGCAGGGGGCTACATGCAATGCTGTAATGTTGATATAGATGATCCTCATGTAGCATAATGTGATACAGGTACCTTAGGGCACCCAGTGGTTATATATGCCAGGGAAATGCATAAAATGTCTGACTTCATGTCTGGTTGACCATCATGCCCTGATATGACGTCCCTTGGAGTCTGTGCTCCCCAGCTACCTCACACAAGCACCGATACCATTGATTTAAGTGAGCTCAACATGGGTCAAGTTTGCTTAACAGGACTGATAATTTGGTCACCAATTGCATCTTAGATATTGGGGGCAAAATAGGAGCACATCCTCCCTGCACAAACACCGTAATGATTATATTACAATGAAGGAACCTCACACTTGGCAAGGGTAATATCCAAAGAGTGACCGGTCATATTTTGGAGGACTCAAGGACAAAGATGCAATGTCCGACAACAAAGTGTTGAGTGATGGAAAGGATCAATGTCTAAATGAAGGTTGGTTAACAGTATTTATAACTGTTACCATAATGGATGTCCTCTCACCATCTAGTGTCAAATCTAAACTATCTGGTTAACTCCCACAAGCACTGACACTGTTGATTTTGGGGGAGTTCAATTTAGTAGTTCTTGTGTAATAAGGCTTATGATTTTTGAGCACTCACTCATGGACGGAACAACACTATTCCTTTTGGATATGTTCCATGCCAATGAGTCCCCCACAATAAGCACAGGAGTAGGGCCAAACTGAAAAGAGTTGGTACTTTCATCAAGGGTACTTAATGATGTGCAGACCCATGGATGAACACAGGACAAGAACCGCCGACCCAGGCCATGCCAGTGCAACCAAGGATTGACCCAGGTCCAGATAAAAGAGACCTAGGTAGCAGATGAGTGGGCCACAGAGACTGAGGGTGAAGACATTAGACCGAGGTCTTATTGTAGAGTGCTAAGGCAATAGCCCAGGTCTTATTAACAGGACCTGGGTCTTACATGGGTACGCCCAAAGATGGACCCAGGGTAACATATCACAGACCCAAGTCACGTGCACTGAACTCGAAGGCGACCCTGGTTCAGATTGGCTGGACCTGGGTCGCCCACAAGTTTGGAAATGCATTGACCCAGGTCCAGGCGTTCGAGCCCTGGGTCACTCGTGTGGAGGCCAGATGAATTGACCCAGGCCCAGATCATTGCACCCTGGGTCAATCAGTGAATACCGGTGCATGGACCCAGGTGTTTGCCAGGTCCAGATTAGGAGACCTGGGGCAATCCAAGAGCAGTGTGGGCCGACCCAGGTCCAGATAAGTGGGACCTGGGTTGTAATTAACGGGCCCTGAGTATGGATATAGAAACTATTGCTGAGACCCTGAGAATGACCCAGGTTCAAGAAATCAAGATCTGGGTCATACTTTGCAGGAACAGGTCATTATAGGCTCACAGCAGAAGTGGACTGTCAGAATCCGGCTGATACCAACAGGCCCTGAAAGAGTACCTGAGGGTATGGTCAGACAAGATCCAATGGTGGCCGGAATTTGTTAATGTCAAGTTGTGATCCTGATGCCGCTTTCAAGATATAACCTGCTACACATTGTGTATGGTGCAGGTGATCATGATGTGGGATTTGGGTCAGCATGACAGGATTCCAAACTCCACTTGAAGGAACATTTGCTTGACTTGAGCATCTGCACAAGATCAGCAGCATCGAGCAAGTTAAGTTTCCCCGTGGAACTTGGATAGCAAGGCAGCAGGCCCATGGTGACACATAAGGTAAACCCAGGTCTTGTGCCTGCTAACCTGGCTCGCATATGTGGACCTCAAATGGTAAGACCCATGCCCACATTGGGATACTCTGAGTCAATAATCAAGGACCTGTGTCATCCGCGAAGGGATCTGGGCCTTAGGTATGTACTCAGGTGTATGTACTCAGGTCTAGTGTTGGGTACGAAAATAATATGACCCAGGTCCAATTGCGACGACCTAGATCTGTCTTCTAGTGCCCCAGGGTGCTCGTACAGTGACCTGGGTTATGCTGCACAATGGCTCACGATAAGACCCGGGTCCAACTGCAACGACCTGGGTCTGTCTTCTAGTGCCCTAGGACGCTCGCACAGTCACTCACGATAAGACCCGGGTCGAATCGTAACGACCTGGGTCTGTCTTCAAGGGCCCCAGGGCGCTCGTACAGTGACCTGGGTCTGTTTTCTGGTGCCCTAGGGCGCTCGCACAGTGACTTGGGACTTACTGCACAATGGCTCACGATAAGACCCAGGTCCAATCGTGACGACCTGGGCCTCCCAATATGTGCCCCGGGTCTGATGCTGTCATAGGTAGTCATTGAGTGATATAAAGGCCCAAGTCTTTGCAAGGACAACATCACGGGCGAGCAAATGATAGCACCGTCATATGTATCTACAGCAATGAATCATATACATGAAGGAGGTAAGGGCAAATATCTAAGATCCATAGGGCCAACGAGGGTTTGGATTATAATGATCACCATCCTCGGGATTGTATCTTGAAGCTCCAGGCAGCCACGGCTCAGGCCCAGGCAGCCACGGCTCATGAGGGCAGTGCTGCAGAGGATGCTGTGAAGGGTGATTCCATCCTTGTGGTGCATAAGGTTGGGGATATGCAGGGTGGGCATAGACGGGCGGCATGTAACCTTCAGCAGGATAAAGAGGCGGTGGACCAAAGGCTTGTGGATTAAAAGATGGATGGTACATGCCCGCTGGAGCTGGCATCCTGGCAGGCGCAGGACCCATGTGAGCGCGAAAGCCAGGAGGGTTGCTGGGGGCCTGAGGGTGTTGTGGACGTGTGTGCTGTGTCGTGGGCAGGACACGCGGGGCGGACGTGGACAAATCGACATGCTTCCGCTTGAGTTCCTTTGACACCGGTTGAGGCAAAGGCTTGATCGGCCGGGAAGGAGGATAATGGCCAGCGCGCGGTGGGGACTCAGGTTCATGGGTGGAGGTTGCTGTCCGAACACGTTTCTTCACATGGCCCGACGGGCTGGTCCGCGCAGCACGCAGCAGGCGCTCGCGGGACTGCTCAATGATAGTAGGATCGGAAACATCGTTCTCGTCACCACTTTGAGGGGGCGGCTCAGTCGCGGGCGGGGTAGGCACGCGCCGCCGGGCGGGCTGAGGGGCTGGACGAACGGGGTGATCACTGCCGGCAGATTCCTCACTGGAGTGCAAATCTGATTCCTTCTTGGTGCTCTTGGGCTGGGTACGTCCGCCGCGTGAGCGTGCTTGCCGCTTCTTCCCTGTCCCTCTCAGGACTTTGGTCTGTTCATCAATGAAGAGTACCGCGTGACCGGTCTCATCAGCGACACACGGAGATCTACCTTGATATTCTGGTAGCAAAGAAAAATATCAGCGGCGGATCGATCTGACAGAGTGGGCCATACCTTCACGTTCGAGCAAGAAATTGTCTAACATAATGATGTCAAGGGGAAGCTGACCTTCAGGTAGAGTGTGGAATGGATTGTGATGATAATCTGCCGGAATATGTGCTATCAAAGTTTTCCATTGCGCCCCGGTCAAGGTGCCTGCGCTTTTATCAACCCAGCCTTGGCCGGGCAGCGTGGGCATGTCCGGGCCCCAGCCAGTGAGAACAAGTTGGTAGACGTCAGCGAGGGCTGGCCACTTGCGGAACTCCCATTTAGGACCTTTGTTCTCAGTGAGATCCGCTGCCGAAAGAGCAAGTCAGCTGTGTTGGGGAGCAAAGGGTGCGGCGAGCGCAACCGCAGTATTGAAGAACATACCGAGCCGATCAGTCAGATAACTTCTGACCATTATGCGGTAAGCGTCCCGTGGATGGCCTTTAATTGTCCATCGTGGAGAGATACTGCCAGACGCGCCAGCCTCGGTTGCGGCTCAAGCACTTTCGTCTGCTTCGAGGCTGGGCGGGATCAGTCAGGTATAGGCATGCAGGGTGCGCGCACATACATGAGTAATGATTTAGCTTTGAGCAGAGCGGCGTGCTCGTCGTACTCAAAGCCCTTAACAAGAGCCGCCTGGTGGCCGATGGTGGGGGCGAACATCTGTGCTGCGTCCGCGCTGCTGAGGTTGATCACAGCGCCAACCACAGCGATGTTGCCCGCCATGAAATAAGAATTTGACTAGACGGATAGCCATCAGTAGGCTTATGTATGAGACTTGGCATGTAACTTACCATTTTAGCCATCTGTTGCGCAATCATGGCAACCATTTTGGTGATCTTCTCAGTCGGCTTCCCACTGAACTCGTCTGAGGTGAGAATGGTGGCGTGCTCCTTGAAAAGGGCAGCCACAGCTGCAGCATCATTGCCATGCTCAGCTTGCCAGGCCTTGAATGCCGTGTTATATTGTGTAACAGACTGGCTTTCTATTTGAAGTTCAGTAAGGCGAGTTAGGGACAAATGTATAAGAACACTCACTGTCACCTTTGGCTCAGAGTCTTTCCTTATGGATCTGCTTGAACACATTACTGAGGTTGGGGTCCCGAACCTCCTGCTGGGTGAATCCCATTTTGCGCAGCAAAGTTTCATACGACATTCCAACTTTGTGTGAAAGTTGGACAATCTCTGCCTGCATCCTGTGAGCGACCTGCTCGATCTCTTGGTTAACTTTGACTGGCGGGCAGCCGCCAGATGAATGTGATGGACCCGCAGAAGTGTTGTGCTGTGCGCGTTTGCCTTTATCCTGGTGGCGAGGACGTGTATCGGATTTGTCGCAGTCATTGGCATCTGCATCGCTTTCCGAGTCCGATTCAGCTGAACGTGGGAGGGCGGGACGTGATTTGTGAGTGGACTTGACTTTGGGAGGCGCAGGATGGTCTGCATGATCGTCATCGTTGCCAATATCGAATGCGGTGCCCCCATCATCGAGCTCCTCAAATAGCCGCATCCAGCCTCTCAGAGGGGTGTTGGACAACTGGAACTCGTCTTCTGAGGGTGGCAAATCTGACTCTGCTTGTGCGTTCGTGAATGTGCCCGGGGCTATGGCGGAGGATGCGGCTCTGCGGGGCGCACAACGGGCACCTGCAGGACCTTCCTGCGGCACGATTAACATGGCGCGGCGCGTGTCTAAACCGCTGTGAGAGCGCGGACCGTGGACCTGTCCGGAAGCAGACTCATCCCCAGGACCCGGACCACCGGTAGTGTGTTCGGGATGTAGCACAGGAGATGATGCAGTACTGCGTTCCGGGTCCGGGTTGGGGTCAGGCGTGTCGGGCACGATGTGGGGAAGCGTCTGCTTGGGCAACGTTGGTGAGGCAGTGTGTCCGCGTTCAGCGGGAGTAGGAGCCTGGGCGGGCCGGGAGGGCGGACACGCCAAGAAGGGGTCTGTGGGTGGAGGGACACGCGCAGCTGGCCGACAATCTTCCAGATGACCAGGTGCTGCTGTTTCTGGCCTACGGCGGCCAGAAAAGATGGGTTTTGAGAGATCGGCAATGGTGATTTTGTGCTCATCTTGGTTGGAGTGTTCATCCGCGTGTTCGTCAGAAGACTGCGGCGCGCGTGCTGCAAATCCAACATCATAAAGATGAGGTTTTATTGGGGAGGGCGGAGAGTAGCCAGGCATACCAGAGTAATAGGCGTGCTCCGCAGAGTGCAGGAAATGATCTCCGCGGACGATCACCTTCTGCGGTGGGGTGTCATGTGGGCCAGCTCCTGTGGGCTGGCGCGCAACATACATCTTTAGCGACACGGGTGCATCAGGATCATGGGCGATGTCATTGAACTCTGGATGGGGGCCGCCAGTGCAACCAATGTAAAAGTTGCTGAGCATCGGGGCTCCGATTCACAGGTCCTCAAAGGTGGGTGGGTGTCTGAGGCTTGGTGGTGTGGCTCACGGATGGGGACTGCGGGTCATCGAGTCCGAATAAGTTGGTATATTGCATGGGTGGAGGGGCACCCGGAAGCGAGTCATCGCCACTGCTGGCGCTCGCCTTCGTTGAGGTGCGTGAACTTGGACGGTACGAGTGCTTCGCAGGGAGGCCGTGCGGCGGTTGCGTCGTTTCAGGAGTACATCGAGGGGGGGTGACAGGAGCAACTCCGCTCGCGTCATCCTCCACAGATGTCACAGTATGGGCAGATGCACCGCCTGCCTGCCCTGGGGCATCACTGACTTTGGCGAGAATATGTGCTTCTCGTGCTTCGCGGTATCTCTGGTACATTGTCTGCCTTCCGCTAGCTGATGCTGATGAATCTGACAGCTCGTGAGAGAGACTGGCGGGCAACGGCGTCAAAGATGACGATGTGTGCCCTTCCGGCACAGGGGTTTTCTGCTCCGCGGGCAATGTTGTCCAGGAGGGCAACACTTGAGTGATGCCGTGGTGATCCTAGAAGGGCCTGTGGAAGCGGTGAGCGAAGTCAGGCAAACATTTGCAAAGGCACTTACTGTCCTGCAGTTGGCTGCGCGGCCTGCTGGTCGGGCGCTGGGGTGGGCCGCGACGGAACAGGCACTCTGTAGATAATACTTAGCCCGAATCAAAATTCTGGAGAGAATGCACTCACGGTGACTGGCCTTCCTCACTCTCGGGAGGAAGTGAAGCGCTAGCACTACCCGAGGGGGAGCTCGGCGGTGGCTTCTTCTTCGTGGCCGTGGCCTTCTTCGTGGCCAGGGGATGCTTGGTGTTTTTTAGGGGTGCATTGTTGATTGGAGCAGGCGGAGGGCGTGGGCGTAACTTCTGGCGCGCAGGAGGTTGTTCTTCGCCCACCATTTTGTGCCGATTATCGCCCAAGTACGAGAAGTCAGGCTGTGGGAATTAGGATTGACAGTGCAACCGCAACATTGCGTCCAGCGGATGTGTGCAGTGCTCCAACAATACATCCAGGAGCAGCGGGGATGCATGACAATACATCCAGTGCCTGGGAAGGAAATGAAGGGCGGCCACGACAGGGTTGCGTGATTGCGACATACAGATCGTGAATACGGCCGGATTTCTCTTTTCAATAAACACCTTTGCCCCCCAAGTCAGAAGAGCGATGTGAATGACTGAGGAAATGGACTTACTTTGTATTGCACTAGGTAGATGTTGGAGGGAGAGGAAGAATGCTGAACGCCAAGTTCGCGCGTCGGCCGAAATAGGCATGTTTTGGGTTGTTTGTTTGCCTCGACATGCGCCACTCGTCAGTGGCGCGAGCACGACACTATTGGGTATATCTCGGAGGCCAGTGTCCGGTTGAGCTTCAGAGAGGCAAAGAAGCTGGGGAGGGATCGAAAAGGGGGAGGAAGCCCTGCTTGCATTACGCCGGATGGCGATCAATTCATATTCATGCCATCAGGACGGGTGGGCCGCATGCAGTCGCACCTGTCATGTTCACTCCCCACACCACTAAACCGGCACAACAGAAGAGGAAAAATCGCAAGTAGACACACAAGAGCCTGTAAAAGAGATCCAAGGTATATAGCACAGGAAGCAAGATATTGACCGCGAGTGGGGCTTTCGACATACATAGAGAGAAAACCGACGGACAGGAGAGCAACAAAGATGATGAATGGGACGTGCCATAAGGCCGCAAAGCTGATGTGAATTGTCATGAACGTCTTGGCTTATGTATAGATGCCAGAAGACGCACTGGGTAATTTCTCCCCACACCTGGCATGTCATTACCATCATTTTCCGGATTGCACCACATGCCGCTGAGTGTCTTGACCTGTCTCGACCCGTAGGTAGATCCCGGGATCGGGCCCGCTGGTCAAAAATTCTCTCAAGATAAAAAGCCGGCAGTTTCATCCAGATAAGCATTCAGGCCAGCTTCCAACGACGTCCTTAACTCATAGAACATAGCCCAGCTTCAATATGAACAGGTGCCTTACCGGACTGACGTCGAAGGTCACACAGTGTGAGCGGGCCGGGCTTACTGGGTGCCGTGGGACGCCTCCCGCCTTTGCTCCGTTGCAGCGGAATTGCCCGAAGAATTTACACTCGTAACCACCATCTCCTGCTCCTCCGCCTCTGTCTTCTTCCCTCTTGTGCCGGCCATGGCGCAGTGAGCCCTTTAATTGGGGGGTAAAAGAGTACCTCGTTTCGCCAGCTTGTATGGCGGTGTTGGAGTGGGTGAACACGGCGGAGGGGATGAGGACGGTGGCGCCGGGAGGAAACTCGATGACGAGCTTCAAGTCCCATAGAATGAGGTGGCCACCTAGGGTGGGGTCGTAGTCCCCGAGGGCAGTCACGGCACACCAGCCCCACACCAGACTGTTGTTGTCGGTGTGGGGGAAGCTTTCGGTGGCGGGCCCGAAATTGATGGTGCTGCATGCAAAAACGCTCTCGCCGGGCGCAAAATTTCGCCGCAGGTGGGGGTGGCACGCGCACAGCACCTCCATCATATCTCCATAATATTTATGGAGGCGGGGGGGGCCAGGTATGAATGCAACCTGGAGGGGGGTAAGCAACTTAGATGTAAATTTATAGTGCAGCACTTACTGTTCGTGAACGAAGCAACACGTATGAACTCCTTTGAGCTCATGAGGGAGTCCATGACACGCACATTGTGCTGTGTGTTGTTGGCATTCCCCGGTTTTTTCATCCCAGTCCCATAGCGTATCCCCTGGGCCAGCACTTTGAAATTGCCGCGGCGGTGGTAGGTGTCTTTTGCGCCGCAATGAATCCGACCTCCCGCCTCCCTCAACAGCTCTGTTGCTTGCCGGTGCACCCTCTCCCAGCTGGGGTCGCCAGGGCAGCCAACGAGGTTGGCCACAACATGGCCCGAACCATCGGTGACGGGCCTTGGGACTCTGTGCAAGGTGTTAGCTGGCGGACGGCGTGGGGGCGGTGGGCACCTACTTTCCGTCCTAGGCCATGTAGCCAAAGCCACACCCCTCCACCATCTCTTTGGCGGTGTACATGTGCGCCTCGCGCCCTGGCGGCATAGGCTTGTCCTCTGAATCCGCCTCGCAGTCCGAGTTGAACTCAAACTCGGGGGTGGAGCCGTCTGAATCATACTCCTGGCCCGACTCACACTTGGGTTCTGACCCAGCTGCAGGGCCCGGGGTGGGTGCAGGCTTGGGGCTGCGCAGGCCGACCCACACGGTCTTTGCCACACGCTTTTCGGCCACCTTGAATGGTGCTGCCAGCGGCGAAGGGCCTCGCACGCTGCGGGACTGTAGCGCGCGTTTTGGGCGCGCAAAGTTGCAGGCGGCGTCCTGCTGGCGTTTGATGGTGCGGTGCTGCCTTGCACGGAGTTTGACATCTGCAATGGCTTTCGCAGAGCGGTGTCGTGGCTTTTTGGTGATGGTGGAGGCGGGTGCTGGAGGGATTTGTGGCTGGAGCACCGGGTGCACAGCCGGGGTCACCCGCACCCATCGAGTCGCCACCCAAATCGCCGGTACCAGAGTCGTCGTCATTCTCCCGGTGTGGAGGGCTGTCCTCGGAGTCGACACCTGATGTGTCGTCGCCATAATCACTAGCGTCCTCCTCCGCGGGCCGTTTGATTGCATTGGCGAGCAGCACATCAAACACGTACCCGGGTGTGGCGGGGATGATGAGCTCGTAGGGCGAGAACTCACGCCCTGACCGCGTCTGCCGCACGTGAATGGTCAGTGCAGGTGTGGGTGCTGGGTGGGCATGTGACTCACCAACCGCAGGCAGCCTAGGATCTTCGTCCATACTGCGTGTGCACATTAGCCTCGTGTGACGGGTGCGAGTGCACGGATACTCACACTTGGGCATGGGGTGTGCCGATATGCGGACGGCTGTGGAAGAAGGGAGAGGTTGTTAGTAGGTGTATCAAATCCGACGGTGCGCACACCAGCGGGGTGTTTGGGCGCATAGCCGATTCCCGGCGGGGAATCAGGTCGCACACCCCTGCAGCCCCACATGATGTGCGCTGGAGCTAAAGCAACATACCTTATGTTGCAGGTCTGCGGGACAGTCGGGGCTGCGAAGGATGAGAAGGGATGTCAGCTCGTGTCCATCTTGCAAAGTGTGCAGCGGCAGCGCATGGTTGGGCACATAACCGATGCCCGGTGGGGGATCAGGTCATGCGCCCTCGCAGTTGATGCCGATGCACGCCGATAGCGAAGGTGCATACCTAGTAGAACGCGGGGGTGGTGGGGCGTAGGGATGTGGGTGGAGGTGCAAGGTAAAAGGTGCTGAGCTCGATACTTAGCGGTTTCCAGTAAACAAAGGTCACGTGACCCTTTGACCGTGTTTGTGCGAAGCCACGGTCCTGACTCCTTCGCGTAACCCTGTGTAACCCCAGCCTTTCCGACCTTGCTTGTCTTATATTTCCCTATGTTTTCTTCTACTTATCTGTGGCTATTGCAAGTGAAAACTTGCCCTTCTTTTTCGCATGTATCTCCTCTTGGACCTCTCCCACTCCCTGGCTCAACTCGCCGCATCTGATCCAATCTGAACTCGGCTCCCTATGGCAAGCACCCAGCGCAAAACTGTACACTGTGAATGCAGCATCTGCAAGAACGGGATGAGGATCTCAGGGGAAGAGTGCCGACAGCATCTACAAAAGGACACATGAGCAGGCTAATCACACTGCGGGCCTCAATGTCTGCCCTTTCGCACAGCAAGTCAATCCATTCCATGCCCATCAAACATTCTGATTTAATTAGTGCAGCAGGTACTCCATATTCCTTACCCACATCCCAGGGCTACACCGCACAGGTGCTATTCCAACCCAGCACACCGGCACAGCCGTTTAACGGCGATGAATCTGGCTCTGGCAAGCAACTTTTCCCATCCACCCCACCCCCAATTACGCCTCCACATGGCAACAAGGCATCCATGTTTGCAGGAGGAGGAGGAGCAGGCTGAAGATATCCTTGGCGAGGTGCTGGACGTGCTCCAGGAGGATGATTGGGAGGACGAAGACCTAGAGGGGCGCCCCATTCCTGACGTGGCCTTGGAGGCAGCGGAAAATCAACTGCGCATGGGTGCCACGGAACCGCTGCCGCTGCTTCCCCCAATGCCTCCCCTGCCGGTTCCGCTTGCACGGCCCCCAGGCTGGGTAGCGTGTCTCGCACCGCTGTTTCCGCCAACCGCCAGGGGTGTTCCTCCGCACAAATGGGCAGAGAATATGCCCGACCCTTTCCTTGACCACGACCCTCCGGAAATGGCAGCGCCCATGTCAATCGAGGATGTACATCTGTCTCCGGCAGTCTTCCTGGTATACCTCATGGTGTCCTGGCTGCACCTGCAGTTCCATCTGCCTTTCCGTGCATGCAACACCGTCTTGCTGGTGTTCACACAAGTTGTGTGCTCGCTTGGTGTTGCCTTGGGCGGCCCGGCACCACTCTCAACACTGACCAGTGCCATGTCCAAGCTCGAACTGGAACCCAGCTTCTCTGCCCTCCCGGTTTGCCCCACATGTTTCGAAGTATACCCCATCGGCAGCCCGAGCATCTGCTCCCTATGCAACACTTTCATTTATAAGTCTCAGGCCGCCAATACTCCTACATGTGCTGCAAAGACACCTCGGCTATGATTCCCTTTCAAGTCATTGGAGTCGCAGCTGAGGGGTGTGCTCGCCGTACCTGGCATGGAGGAAGAGATGAACAAGTGGCACGCGGCTCCGCGACAAGCTGGCAAGTACAACAATATCTTCGATGGGGACATATGCAAGAACCTCAAGGCCCATGATGGAGACAAGTTCTTTCGAAATGAATTAGGGGATGAGGATGGCCCGGACGGCGAGCTGCGCATCGGCGTCACACTTGGTGTTGACTGGTATGCAACCTACGGCCATTCTTCCGTCCGCGCCTGCCTCTGACTGTAATTCACATCCAGTGGTCCTAGTACAATTAATAGATAACATCTCAGCAATTGCTGCTACCCCCTTTTGTAAATCTCGCAGCTGTAGCTGCAAATTTATTAATTATTTTACAGGTATTGCTGCAGATATTATTAAATTATTGTGCAGCAGTTGCTGCGGCTTTTTATTTAATAAAGCCCTGCTGTTCCTGTGTGCCACAATTGTGGCTGGCAGGCCCGGGAATGGCCCTGGGCTGGCCTGGCAGCTGCCTGGGGCTGGGTGGCGAGCCCGGGAGGCTGACCCAAAATGGATGTGGGTGGCTGATAGAATGGGATTGCCACCACCTACCAATTGATCCCGGGGCTAGCAATGGATATGGGTGGGCCCTATATTGGGACATCCTTATTTGGTATGCTCGTGCCTGGAGGTGGCCTGGTTCCCACAGTACAGCCCAAATAGTCCGTTCACGGGCTTTCGTACAAATATTTTTCACCTCCAAATAGGATGTACAGCCTGTTGCATATGAGACTGGATTCTGCATTCTGCAGAATTTGTGGAGCCAGTGGTTGTGCCTGTTTTGATGTGACAATTGTCACCTCTCGTCCCCATCGAGATGATCACACAAGATCACACAACCATATTGTACCTCTTGTCAGTAACACAATGCCATCCCATTTAACCCTCGAAATGCGCAATAATATCATCATCTGGCGCTTTCAGCAAAATAAAACTGGCACTGAGATTGCTGAACTTGCCCGGTGCTCGGAATCCACTGTCTGGGAGGTGCTGCGACTGCATCACGAGTACGGCCAAGTCAACTCACCATACAGCAAAGGACGCGGATGAAGTCGTGCATTGGATACTGCCGACATGCAATACATCTCATCCTTGCTGTTGGCAAATCCTTCTCTATACCTCGACAAGCTCCAGGAGCAGCTTTCGAGCACACGAAATGTTGATGTCTCGATCACAACACTCTCGCGTGCTTTGCACAGGATCACAATCAGCAACAAGTCAGTATCCAACAAAGCTGTGGAGCGTAAAGAGCTTCTTCGGGCAACTTGGCAAGCAGAGTACGGGGATATACCGGCAGAGTCTTTCGTATGGCTTGACGAGTCCAGTGTGGATGACAGGACCAATCAGCGGATTCGAGGGTGGGCAGAGAGTGGAAGGGCATGTGTGCGGCGAGCTACGTTCATCCCAGTGGACCTAGCATACATAATTAATTATTGCACAGTTTCAGCCAGAAATGCGAAATGAATAGAACCCAGTTATAGCTGGGCATTTAATATATTATTCTACAGCTAGTAGCTGGGCAATTTATCTATTATGACCAGGAGCTTACTGCAGGGCATAATTAATTAAGCCAGGCTGTTGGTGTGTGCCCCGATTGTGGGTGGCAGGCCCGGGAATAGCCCCGGGCTGGCCTGGCAGGAGCCCGGGGCTGGGTGGCTGGCCCGGGTGGCTGGCCCAAAATGGTGGTGGGTGGCTGAACCAGGGGGCTGACCCAAAATGGATGTGGGTGGCTGATAAAATGGGATTGCCACCACCTATCAATTGATCCCGGGGCTGGCAGTGAACATGGGTGGGCCCTATATCAGGACGTCCTTATTTGGTATGCTCGTACCTGGGGGTGGCCCGGTTCCCATGGGACGACCCAATTAGTCCGTTCACGGGCTTTCGTACAAATAATTGTTGGCTCGAAATAGGGGGTATCCTATATGACCAGGAGCGGAATTTTCCGTAGAATCCGAATCTGGAGTCCGTTTTTGGATTAGGTGTCCATAGCAACGGGTACGGGCAATTCCGGTGGCTGATGAAATATAAATATGCATGTACCCCATCATGTTATACCTCACCGGAAGCGGAATTTTGAGGAGAGTCCGAATCTGATACCCACTTCTTGATTGGATGGGTGGGTGAGCAGATATGGGTATTCTGATGGTGGCACCAGATGCCCACTTTGGAAATGGGTGGTATGTGTACATATCATACCTCACCGGAATCAGAATTTTGAGGGGAGTCAGAATCTGAAACCCATAACTTGATTGGACAGGTGGGTGAGTAGATATGGGCATCCCGGTGGTGGCACCAGATATCAAATTTGAAACAGTGTGCTGTGGGTACTATCAGGGGGTCATCTGGGAGCATTTTTCAAGGCGAGCTCAGATCTGGCCACTGATCACAACTTGAGCGGTTGGATCAAGAGATATCAGCAATTGATCAAATTACCGATAAAACACTGATAAGGCTGGATATCAGTCAATTCCTGATGGATAAGGGTGTCCCAGGGCTCAAATTAAAGCTACTATTAGCCTTTATTCAGATCAGCCTAGCCTCCCCAGGATTCACATCCATGTGACAATACCACACCATCTAGCACTCGTGAGAGCAGTGTTGGTTATTCCATCCTAATAAATGTAATACTCAATGCACCCATGCCTCTTGTGAGTAGTTATATGTCCCACGTGCCAAGAAAAACAAAGAATTATCTGAAACCGACCAGAACTCAGTGCTTACCGTCAAATACCGGGAATTTACGGAAATACCCCTCCCAAGGCAGTATCTGAGACCAGATCATGTTTGGGGCCATGAAATAGTACTCTCTTATACCTCAGGACCCCATAGCTAAAAAGGGTTTCATTCTTTATAGAAAGGTCAGGCCTTGGTACCCAAAATACTCCAGAAAGGGTCAGAGTCTCAGTCCTGCACACAGTCCTGGACTTGGTTCATTCTTCAAAGGCTGTTTCAGCTGTCTTGAGCTGAGTACCTGACTGATCATCTTCAATCTTTTTTCCACCTATATTTATGGTTCTCCTTGAATGGAATATGAGCCTTTGAACACATTGCCACAGGTGGACAGCCTCCAATACCAATTCTGGTGTTATTTTGTGGTATCAGCATTTTCTCTGTGGATATGAAGGCTATTCATAGGGGGTCTGTTGCACAATGTTATATAATGGTACAGGAGCCCTATGAAAGCTCCTGAGCATAGCCTGGGGGGCCGGAAGGCTCCGGATAATGTCTGATTACATATGGCAGTTAACAGATGCTACATGTGCATCATGGACATGGGACCTGCAATGGCTAGGCAGATCTTGATAGAGGATATAAATAGCTGTAATTCGAGCCCTGGGCCACCCTTATCCATCAAGAACTGGCTAATATCCAGCCTTATCAGTGTTTTACCGGTAATTTGATCAATTGCTGATAACTCTTGATCCAACCGTCCAAATTATGATCGGTGGCCAGATCCGAACTCGTCTTGAAAAATGCTCCCAGATGACCCCCTGATAGTCCCCATAGCACCCTGTTTCAAATTTGCTATCTGGTGGCACCACCAGAATGGCCGTATCTGCTCACTCACTGATCCAATGGAGATATGAGTTTCAGATTCAGACTCTCCTGAAAATTCCGGTTCCGGTGAGGTATGATATGTACCCATATCACCCTATGGTGCCACCACCAGAATGCCCATATCTGTTCACCCACTGGTGCAATCAAGAAATGGGTCTCAGATTCAAATTCTCCTCAAAATTCCGCTTCTGGTGAGGTATAACATGATGAGGTATGTGCATATTTATATTGTGTAAGCCACCGGAATCGCCCGTACCCGTTGCTACGGGCACTCAATCCAAAAATGGATTCCGGATTCAGATTCTACGGAAAATTCCGCTCCTGGTGATATAGGATGCATCCTATTCAGAGGTGAAAAATATTTGTACAAAAGCATGTGAACGGACCAATTGGGTCGTACCGTGGGAACCGGGCCACCCCCAGGTACGAGCATACCAAATAAGGACGTCCTGATATAGGGCCCACCCATGTTCACTGCCAGCCCCGGGATCAATTGGTAGGTGGTGGCAATCCCATTTTATCAGCCACCCACCACCATTTTGGGCCAGCCACCCGGGCCAGCCACCCAGCCCCGGGCTCCTGCCAGGCCAGCCCGGGGCTATTCCCGGGCCTGCCACCCACAATCGGGGCACACACCAACAGCCTGGCTTAATTAATTATGCCCTGCAGTAAGCTCCTGGTCATAATAGATAAATTGCCCAGCTACTAGCTGTAGAATAATATATTAAATGCCCAGCTATAACTGGGTTCTATTCATTTCGCATTTCTGGCTGAAACTGTGCAATAATTAATTATGTATGCTAGGTCCACTGGGCCCTGGCGGAATTTTTGGCCGCGGAGGCGGCAGGGAAGACGCGGAACGCGAGGAAGAAGGCGGCGGGCAGGAAGCGATAGGGTGGCACGGGCCTTAAACGGGGATGGAGATTTCTTTGGGCTGGACCGGGTGTTATGATATGAGATGTGGAGGACGGAAATGCGTGCGTCTATTGGTACCGCGCTCTGTGCGCGAGAGTGCGGCATCAGTATTTGGACTGGTCGGAAACCAGTCCGGCATCAATACACTTAGGGGTGATTCCACATCAGATGATCTTATATCTTACTGGAAAACTTCTCGATCTTGTTCTTTAGATTTATTCTCTTCGTTACTAGGTATGCAGTATGTTTTCCATTCCTTATGTTCACAATATAATTTCGTTACTAGACTACTTTCGTCGCTGCATTGCAGATCGCCAGCAGGGTCTTACAGAAATAGCACTGAGAGCTTACATTTGACCCAGCCGCGACAACTGGGCCGGACCTTTAGACACCTTAGCACTTTCCTACGATTCAACACCTCACACTGCCACAACTTACGCACCTGCTTACCTATTGCACGGCTATCAGCCTGTGACAGGTAGAACAATTTATATCAGATCTTCACCGTGCTCAGGAAGCCCTCACTCTGGGCCAACATTACCAGTGTAAGGCATGTAACAACGGAAGATTGAAGTATGAATTTCAGAAAGGGGATGAAGTTCTCATCAACCCGCATAGCTTACAACTACTCTGAACAGAAAAAGGACGCGGCAAGAAGCTCCTAATGAGATATGACGGTCCTTTTGAGATACTTGAAAAAATCAGTGCAGTAGCCTACTGGCTAAGAATACCAACCTCCTACGGGCTGCATCCAGTAATCAATATTGCTGGGGACGCGCAACGCCGGGTCGGAAAGCGTGTCGGCCCGATTAGGTAACTTCCTATTTCTGCGCCACATCGATGGCAAATCGCCTGCGCGACGTAGATTTCTCGTGTTTCTCACTCAATGAGCATCACATCTCCTTTAAATAAGCTCTCAAATATGCAATGTAAGCAATTTTACACTGTAAGCCAAAATATACCTAATAAAAGTGTTATTCATCGTATAATTCATCGTTATCATTGATCGAGGAAGGCCACAAGTTGCCTAATTGGGACGCGAGCTGTGTTGCGAGCACGAAGCCATCGGTGGGTGGAAATGTCATATCTTGGGCATATGGGAACCGTTTGGCGAGAATTTGACCACTACATGTAGAATAAAGATTTTTCTGCTTCGATTGATGCTAAATTTAGAGCTACAAGAGGCCTGTGGCATCATAAATAGAGAGATTTCACTCAAAATTCGTGTAAAAGGCGATATTTCATCCATTATCATCGTAGTTTGGGTCCCGGTACATCACCAATAGCGATTTGAATGCATTTAGAACAGATCGGCCTGTGTGGAAATTTTGTATCCGTCCGTCTTCAGCTTCAAACACGGAAAAATAAATGTTTTCTCAGCCAGTTTTGATGCTACGAGAAATGTACACGGGCGAAATTGCTCCTAATGAGAAAATAAAGATTGTTTGCACTCAACGATTTGCGAGAATCCATCATGTGCAAGCTCCAAACGGATTTCCGTCAAAAAATGTGGCCACAGGGCTAATACAGGCCAAGCGGCCGACACAGCTTTCGGCCACATTTGGCAGGGCGCTGCCAGTCCCCAATATTGCGCACCTGGAGAAATATACGGAATCTCCGGAGGAGTTCGGCGAACACCTGAATAAATGAATAAACCGTGCCAACTTTGACAAACTGCCCAAGGCCGGAGTAGACAGGATAGTTAGTGAACGGAAGAAGAAAGGAAGGAGCTCTAGATTCATTACCAAATATCTGATATGATTTGAGGGACATGATGAGGATAACAATGAATGGAAAACCGCAATGCAATTAGAAAACACGCCAGAAGTATTACAAACATGGAAAGCCAAGATGCTAAGAAGAAAGCAAGATGTTTTGCGGGAGGAATTGTTAGATAGCTTTGTCTCTCACTTACAGTCGGGTTCCGACAACCCATGCGAACAGGATGGCACGTGCTGACTCTTAAACATGAGTTACAATGCATGCCCTTCCTGGAATGCCACAGCAAACAGTTCAAATGTGCGTACCCGACTGCATGTCCTCGACAGAACCCCAGAGAACATTCACTATCTCCAACAAACCAAAGTTATCAATACGGGACGTCTACAGCATTTTTCTTTAGCAACATACAAACTTTCCATTGCATCTACTCACTCATCGGTCTCCAAACACATACATCTCATACACCTCCTTTTCCCAATCCACACAAATCACTCCCATTCCTTTTCCATCATGCCCGGCATCCTCTCCCACCCCCAGGCTACGGTGGACGCTCATTCCCAAGCAACTTGCATTAATCACCTCTGGCAGTGTGGCCCCTTGTCGTGGACGCTGAACGTGTATGATGTACATGGACACACTGGCACTATTGATATCCACGTAGCAGGTGGCTTATGGGCACTCATATTACACATTGCGTGCACCATTCTGCAAGCTGCTTACCCTGGCAAGGACATTCAACAGCTCATGCCCTTCATCCATCCCTCCCTTCTTGCCGAGATCGCCATGCCTTCCCCACCGATCATCGACACGCTCGGGTTTACCCAAAACCCTTGCCTTATCTCAGGATCACACACCGAGATCGAGGAGCAATTCAAAGGACTGCAGCGGTTTGGGATAGAAGGGTTGAAGTGGCTGTTGGACACACACACCCGTTGCACTATTTTCACCACACATTGAGCTGTGCTATTCCGACCTCTGACCCGCCCAAAGGTTTCATGGGCCCTAGCTGCAACTCTTCATTGTGTTGGACTGCATCCCTGTTGCAGTCTTGCGTGTGAGTTCCAGGTGAATCAGAGCAAGACCAATTATTACTACAGAAATGTCAACCTCGCACACAAACTCCAATTTAGCCTGTATTTTGTCAAGATATAGGCCAGGGTTGGCCTCAAGGATTGACTGGCTGTAGTTTACATCCCCGTCCTCAAAGACCGTCTCCCATCCGCGTTGGGAGGGGGGGAACCCCGAAGAGAGCAACAAAGGCTGAAGGGGGAGAAAAGCTGGATTCTGCAGGGCGAAAGCCCGAACTCTACACTAAGACATGACTAATCTACTGCTTCCGAGCCTCCCTCGCGCTCGTTCTCCCAGTGTCGGGGAAGCCCCGACACAGTGTCCAAAGCTGAAGGGATTATTCACAGTCCCGTACTTCCCATACAGCTGCAAAACCAAGTTTGACACCAAGCTCATGGATACGCGCTGTGTGGTAGCAATCTCCCACAGCCATAAGCCCTTTGAAGTATTCTAGCATAGTGTTTTCTTTAATCTGGTCAGCTACGGCGTGAACCAACTTGTGAGTACGATGTCACGATGAAGGTAAGATAATGAGATAATCTTATGTGACATCTGGTCACAATTCCACGCCACACGGGTGTTTTACCGCAATCGGGCTGTCCACATAAATGTGCAAACCGCCAAGAGGGGTGCAAAACCTTAATTCTTGAAATAGGGTCCTAGGATGGTGGTGGGTGGTCACCTGCATCCGGGGTCCGAGTGCACTTTTTGCTGATTTGTGCAGATTTTGGCATATCTCATACAGCAGCCTTCCAATGACGCCAAAATGTTTTGTACATACTATTGACACATACCAGAGGTCAACGGAAAGTGCTCCTCAGAGCACGTGATCTCATTTTCTGCTGAGCAAGGTCGTGAGTCGCGCCTAGCGTCCTGAACTCGCCATCCTCCGCTGCCGCACCCTCTACAATTTTCCACCCTCAACCAATCAACATGCATTGAACCTGTTGAATACCGGAAATATTATTATCAATAACTGGCCTAGAAATGACATGCACAAAATCATATGCATACAATAGCCACAAACCCGCCGCCATATGCCACAGACCTACCAAATACTTGTATAAGTATATGCAGATGGTACCATCACACGAGAAAGAGAGGCCGAAAAGGAGAGCAGGTATGAGGACGGCTCGGGACAATGCACATTGGGGACATTGGGTGATACCGGATAGGCGGGCCCGGGAAGCTCGAGAATCTACACATATTGCTAAAATTGGATATCTGTTGGGTCCAGCACAGGCGGCATATACACATATGGACCACAAAAGTAAATCCAGATTCATTGGACTTGGTATCCAAGCTGTCCGAGACTTGATCTCGGCGTTATTGGTAACATCAATGTGGCCAGGTGCCGGGGGTCCTGCTTGGACACCTCATTTTACGATCCGCCGCTCCGCTCCCCTCTTGCAAACCGCTGTAAGGTTGTGTTCCCCTCTTGACACTGGTGCTGCTGATCAGGCTCGGATCTTGCAAAGATCCATCCCTTATGTATATCGAGGCCTGTGACGAATTTGGGCCAATGTGTAGTTTGTAGGGATTATTTTACATCGTGTGAACTACGGTACTATGCTACCTAACACGAAACGGCGGCCGGGTAGGAGACTGATATATATATAAGGGATCATGAGGTTATCCCATGCGCCTAGTGAACAGTGACAGCAGATAATTGCTGAAAAGTGTCGATGAAGTGGGCATATTTTGGAATATCCCTGAATTTCAATGATGATGTGTGGTCGAGCAGAAGAAGGAATTCTTCTGCAACTAAACCATGCCAGAGTTTGCGCGCCGCTTCTTCATGCACATTACTGATTCGAACTGCACAGTCCGTGAGAATCCTGATGCACTGCGACACCACAGCTCCCACATCCATGGCAAGCTACCCGTAAGGACGTATATCATTGAATATGTGAGAGATATGATACCGTCGTGAGGAGATGGCACTTAAATGGGTTTGGTGAATGAGTGGGATGGGGTAGCCAAAAGAGTACTCACTATGACCAGCGAGCACGTTCACGCTGGCGTAGGTAACCGTACCAGTGACGCCGGCTGGGCGAGGTCGTATGGCCCCCAGCTGCCATAGGCTGGCCTTGCTGAAGTCAAAAAGGCTTGGAATGACACGGTCGTTGTTCATCCGGAGACCGATGTTGGCAGGTTTGATATCACCATGGACAATTCCTTTTGAATGGATAGCCTGCAGTATTTTCAACTACTGCAATGGTTAGCCGCCGCGCATAGTACAATATAATATTACTAACCAAAGTGCAGGCCAACTTGGCGATAAGTGCTAGATCAATTTGATTGGGTTGGTCTTCGCTAAAATCTTCCAACGTGCTGAACATCCTTTCGATCACTATGTAGTGACAACTCTTCCTGATGCCAAAGCACAGCAAGTGGGATATACCCATGATCCCCTTCAGCTTATGGTATGCTCGGCACTCCTTGGCAAAATCATTCTTGTGCTTGGGGGAAAACACTTTACAGACCATGCGAACAGTAGAATTGGATAAATCGTGGCACTCATATACTTTGCCTACAGAGAGACATTAGCAAGAGCGACGATCAAGGATGATGCAACACACTTGTGGCCCCACTACCGATTAATGTCCCCCTTCTTAGTGTGATTTGATACTGTGAGCCTGTTTGCATGGTGAAAGCGGGAAGAGGTGTTGAAACACACAAACGACCGTCGTTTGTGTGTTGCACGGCACACTCTATTCCCAGCTACTGTTTCCGAGATCATAACAGCTTTCTCTCTCCTTACAAGACATTGCAATGCTCCTGTAATGACCTTCGCAGCTTTACAAGCACACTCTCAACTTGTAACGGTGTAGAGCGTGGGCACGCTCTAGGTGCCGTATCTTGGTTTTCGATGCATTCCGGTTCTACAGCTATGTCTCCCTCGCTCCGTATATTATCCCGATACTACCGCAGTTGTTCCCGCACACCCGACGTCGCTCCCGCACTTCCGAAGCCCTTCCCGCACCGCCGAAGCCTCCGCCGGGCTTCCGAAGCTTCCGATGTTTCCGCCTCGAGGTTCGGGTATTTTGATCATGGGTCCGCAGGGACTGCGGCGCATGTCGGAGACGTTCCGGGACACTTACATATCGTATAGAGGCTTGATTAGATTACGTAGTATTCGTGCAGCATGGCGGACAGCATGGTGAGAGCTCCGGATCAGTTATGCCTCATGTCGGACACATGTTAGATAGTTTTGATTCATTTACAGTACTTAAGCGACCTTATGTCGCACCCACAATACACCTTACCTTCTTACCCTCCCCTCTGTGTGTGCGCTTCATATCTAAGTCTCCGAGTTTCCGGTTCCATCCCTATCGCTTCGTGTGTGTTGTGTTTCGCTTCGTATCGCTTCGCTTCGTATCGCTTCGATCCTCATCCCATTCCTATCCGCCGCCATTCGATTTCCGTACCGCATCGTTCCGCACCCGTATCGCATTGTACCGAACCCGTACCGCACCCGTACCGCACCCTACCGCATCCGTATCGCATCCATTCGTTTACCTACCGCTTACCTAGCAAATCCTTTCGGCTTCGTACTGTGTCCCTTTGGTTTGGTCCCGCATCCCGTTCGTATCTGCCGCCCTTCGCATTCCGTACCACATCGTTCCGCACCCGTACCGCATCGTACCGAACCCGTACCGCACCCGTACCGCACCCTACCGCATTCCTTCCGCATACATTCGCTTACACACCGCTTTCCTACCTAATCGTTTCGGACCCGTACCATATTTTATCGGTTTCCTACCGCATCCCTTCGCATCCCTACCGCATCCCTTCGCTTATATTCCGCACCCCATTCCTTACCGATCCCATCCCATCCCCAGGTCTCAAGCAACACCCCTCAACACCTCGCACTAATCGAGTGGTCGAGCCTGTCCCCTTCATTGGACGTAGCTGCCAACCACTACGAGCACTTACAACGGCATTATGTTCTCTGATCAAAGCAAGCACATCGACAATGCCTTTGCAACACCATTACAATCTGCCTACAATTCTTCCCTCCGTCTCAGCCAAGCAAAAATTCTTGTAAGTGTCTTGCAACTACAATTTTCGGGTTGCTGCAAAACGATGAAGTCCTTCAACGTCTACCCTAAACCACATCGCCCCCTCAGGAGACCTCAGCTCTGATCCTCTGAGTCAAACGGCCTGACATCATCGCTTCTCCCGCTCAATGGCCTGCTGGCTAAACTTAAAGCTATTCCCTTGACCCCGCCCCGGGTATTCCGAATCTTGTGTTGTACATTGTATGAACTGGTGCACGTCGTCGCAAACTCATGTGCGGGCTGAACCAGGAGGACAGGCTGGCATTAACATCAGGTGCCTGAACATTAAGTTCACTAAATAACACTCTCAATCGAGGTAAGTCGATTGCACTTGTTTGGCCCCATCCTCCCGTTATATAAACCCACTCATATTCATCCCCTTCCTAGCACTGCTCTCTTCCTCCAACCACCACCTCCCATCACAGTCCTTCCTCTGCTCTTTTCCTCCAACAACTGCCCTACAGATTATAGCTCCGGCCTTAATCCACGCGTGTTTCTTACATCTCATGATAAATACCTATGCCTCGGTATACCTTCTGGTCACAGTCTTCTGTCGCTGAGGTCCGTAATAAAGATCCATCAAGTCCGCTTCTGGCCATTGCTATGTCTGGTTACTGTCTTCAAAGGATCGCTTTTTGGACGTTTCAAATCAAATGTATCTCTAACCTGCAATCTCTGCTCGGTGTCTGATGTGCCCAGGATCTCAAGATGTTGGCACTATAGGACATTTCTCAAAGTCTCGTCATCAAGATCTGTCGCTCATGTGGAGCATTCACTCACAATCTTAAAGAATCCCCCTAGCTCGGAGGCATAGCGGCAGCCCCTCAATTGCGGAATGCCTCGTCTATCGTCTTGCCAGTTGCCAGTAGTACAAATAGTCTCTATGTAAAGTAGTTGTCTCAGCATTTGTATATTGTATGTATTTGGAATGCAACATGGATTTTCCATCTCCTTATTCGCTTGTGGGGCAAGTCAAATTCTTGATGGGTCATTGTAAATGCTCATAATATCTGCATTGATTGTGATGACCACGGACCTATATAACGTGATTATATATTCAGAGAGGGTGCTGATATTTTGCCCTTTCACAATTTGCCGCTATTTTGCTTCGCATTCGCAAAGCCTGCAACATCTGTAGATTCTATGTAATAAATGGTTCTATATATCTGGGTGCAACCCATTGCAAAGTCGACCTAAAACATTTCAACCATTCATTGGATTGCGACCTTTATAATGGTGTTATATACCCTTACGATCATGTGTTGTTTTTCCTGATGCATCCAACCCAGCGCACAACCGACCACTTTAGGTCCGGGCCGACCTAGCCCGATGCTCCCCACTTACACGAACTGGAAAGTTGGATCTTTACACTCTACCAACACTCTATGATTGACACGACTAGACTTGCGCAGCGACAGAATTTGATTTGGATTCCTTGGCCCAAGTACTGTACTTTCTAGTTCAACACTCTAACTCAACATTATCATCACAATTGATGACCCACATGGAAACGGGACAGCAGAAATACAACTCACTTCCAGAGATACCAGCCAGGGCGCTGCCAGGCGGCCAGCTTGTTGTAAGCTACAAGAGACCCTAGATGATGGGCGACCCCGCTCTGCACCTCCTTGTTACTTTTGTCAATGTAGCATTCTTACCGGTCACTGAACATCTGTGAGTGTTTGTCAAATTTGTGCTATGTGTTAAAGCTCATCCATTCATATTCATAGCGCCCAGCGCATTGATGGACAATCTAGCATCCTCCAATGACGCACAAGTCCAAACATACAGACGCAATACCAGCGCAGGTGTGTAATGTTTGTTTGCAAAATGTGACCCAAGCCATCTGGTCTCTGATCTAATATTGTATGGCACTCGTTCAGATGCCAGGTTGTAACTGCACTCGCCGACCAGCCATGTCATGTTGCATGCCCACGGAGACGTGCCAGTCTCCTAATGCACTAGAGCACAGTTCGTCGAGGCAGGGTCGGTACATAACAATACATATCGCCACAGCAGCTCGTGAGTTTCGGGATTCATCAAGTTTTCACCCGTGTTATCACCAACCACCATTCACTGACTTCCTCGTCAGTCCTCAGCGCTCATATTTCTTGGGTTGTGATATACTAGACAAAACTGTTGCAGGAAAAAAACCTACCAGTCGGAACAAGGTGATGGTGGACCACTGGGGTCCATGTGCGAGAGGCAGATTGAAACAAGCCATCACAATCAGTACTACAAGTGTAAATGTCATGGACAGCTCCAAGTATTTGATATTTAAATTATAAGCTTCGAATTATACAATGAAAGAGGGTACACGAGGGATCTGGAATTCGAAAACTGTTATACTTGGGGGAAACAAATTACCACTGGGATCCAACGGCGGGAAGCTGTGTTTCTCCATACAACACAACGGGATTGATAGCACTGTGGGTCCCTGAAAGCAAAGCCTGCTGGGATCTTGCCTATACGGCGCTCTGAGTTGACAACTGTGAAGTACCCTTCCTCATTGAAGCTCAATATCATCTGGGCCTTGTCTTGATTTGTAGGACGGGGAATTGGAGGATTGTAATGTTCTCCGTCAAGCTCCTTGCCGGTGACAGTATCCCACACCAGCATGGTCTTGTCCGCCGACTCCGAGACAATCTTGGATCCATCGGGTGAGAAAGAAACAGACAACCCCCATTGCCCATGGCCTTCAAGCAGCGGGAGGGCTGCTTGTCCGGTGACAGCATCCCACACCCGCACGGTCCTGTCTTGCGACCCCGAGACAATCTTGAGTCCATCGGGCGAGAAGGAAACAGAACACACCCATCCCTCATGGCCTTCTAGTGGTGGGAGGGATGCTTGTCTGGTGATAGTGTCCCACACCCGCACGGTACTGTCATCCGACCCCGAGACAATCTTGGTGCCATCAGGTGAGAAGGCAACAGAATTGACTTCACCGTCATGACCTTCAAGTGGCGGGAGGGCTGCTTGTCCGGTGACAGCATTCCACACCCGCACGGTCTTGTCCTTCGACCCCGAGACAATCTGGGATCCATCGGGTGAGAAGGAAACAGACCACACCCTGTCCTCATGGCCTTCAAGTGGCGGGAAGGCTGCTTGTCCAGTGACAGCATTCCACACCCGCACGGTCTTGTCATAAGACCCCGAGACAATCTTGGATCCATTCGGTGAGAAGGCGACAGACAACACCAATTCCTCGTGGCCTTCAAGTGGCGGGAAGGCTGCTTGTCCAGTGACAGCATTCCACACCCGCACGGTCTTGTCATAAGACCCCGAGACAATCTTGGATCCATTCGGTGAGAAGGCAACAGACAACACCAATTCCTCGTGGCCTTCAAGTGGCGGGAGGGCAGCTTGTCCAGTGACCACATCCCACACCCGCACTGTCTTGTCTCCCCCCGAAACAATCTTGGATCCATCTGGTGAGAAGGAAACGGACAACACCTGTTCCTCATGGCCTTCAAGTGGCGGGAAGGCTGCTTGTCCGGTGACAGCATTCCACACCCGCACGGTTTTGTCTGAAGACCCCGAGACAATCTTGGATCCATCTGACGAGAAGGAAACAGAGAAAACCTCATTCTCATGGCCTTCAAGTGGCGGGAGGGCTGCTTGTCCGGTGACAGCATCCCACACCCGCACTGTCTGTCGCCTCGTGGGGCTTGTGGGGCTTGTGGGGCCATTGGGGAGAGCTGCCCACTTCAAACGATATTGATGATCAGCGCTGATCAAATTACTTGATTTGAATGATCTGCTTCAAAATGAAGCTAGCCAAGGCTTATCAAGGAAGTCATCCTCACGTGAATAGCCCAGATGTCGAGAACGGCGTAAGTATCCGCGAGGATACTACACCCTCGCGTACTTGAGCTCGCTGGGTTGACAGAAACGACCCATGGATGAGGACCCTGAACTCGCTGTTGAAGAGGAGCTTGTAGGTTAGATATAGCGAGGAAGTCTAAGCTGATTGACCTCTGCGTAGGGAGAGCTGCCAGTGTTTATTCTGATAAGGATTGTAGGTAGGTTACATCTTGTATATATACAAAGAGAACAATGGTGTGATCATGAGTGATCATAGTGGCAATGAAGGTGTGATAATGGTAAATGTACTGCGGATAAGTAATACAGTAGTTGAGCAGTACAGTCCATATGTAGAGTATTTAGTCCAGGTAGGGACGGCTCATTGTACCGTGATATAGACGAACAAATGAGGTGATAGCACATACTTCAACAGAGGGTTTGCGCCAAGCAGTGTGCTTGTCTGTATGATTGGTACAAGCACTAGTTAACTTTCAGGGCAAACCGGGTGCTTGCGCAGAACGTGATACCGTGACCTGTGGCGCACAAATTCCTTGCTTCCCTCGCCAGTCTTACTTTGTTCGTTTCCCTCCACCCTCCATTGTATCGTCAAGCGATAATTCTCTTCCTGGCCGATATCTCAGATGTATTCATCTCGACATCCAGGGCAACTGTGCTTTTTGAGTCGAACAAAGACTCAGTGACAACCGGATCCCGGGCCGGGCATTCTCTTTAGGGCGGCCGAGGGCGGCCGTGGTTTGCAGCAGCAGCCCATCAGTGAGCCTCTGTATTGCGCTCCTCTATCATGCTGCTATGGACAGCTCTGCAGCTAGTATCGACCCTCGCTCTGATCCAGGCAGAGCGAACCCATTTGACGCTCTCGAATCACTCGACTGCCCCGTTTATTTTCAATTCTCTGTCCTCGCTCCTACAATTATGGCCTAATATATATCACCAGAACGGCCACACCATCGTACCAGGGACCCTACAGCCATTCACCCTGCTGTATCATGCGCGCAAAGACACGAACCCGCCGCAGTCCCCGGAGTGGTTCGCATTCGACCCGGAGATGAGCCACACTATCATGGTCCTGCGCAGTGGTCCTACGTATCTGATCACATACAGGACGACGAAGCCAGCTAGGGTGTTGTACTTCGACGGCATGAGCGCGGCGTGGGGAAGCTTGGGCTGGATGGACACGCAAGAGGTGCTCCTCCGCGGCGCGGGGGCGAAGGGGACATCCTGGGAGAAGGACAAGATACGCTGGATGGATGACTACGATCGCGCACAGAGGCTCTGCAAATGGGCGTCTAGCAGGAACATTGAGGGCTTCGTGCGCATGAATGCCGGATTGTGAGTTAGCCCCGGTTTTTGGCTACTCGTATCTTATTCACTTTAGCGAGCTCTTGTGGTGCGACTTCACAGCCCCCGCCCTCGAGATCGTCAGTCACCTCAATATCACCGTCCCCGGCACCCCTGCCGCTCGCCCTCGCGGACCCTGGTCCCCTCACAAACGATCCGGGTCCGAACTTGATCATCCAGATCTCCCTCAGCGCCCTTTCCCAGGTAGCCCGGGAGGCCCCCGCCGTGGCCCATGGGGCGGTGTACCCACAGCACCCCTTGCCGTGTCTTCGGCTGACGAATGGATCCGCATCGCCACGCACCGCGCGTTCTCCCCGCAGCCGCGGATCGCCCTGTCCTACTCCAAACTCGTCACCTTCTACCACCCGCGCCTCACGAGCCTCGTCCCCGGCCGCGCTGGAAATGGAAGCGATATCACGATGCGCATGCACCGCGTATTGACGGACATCAGCGACGGCGATGCAGCGAGTGTGGCAGCGGAGCTGGATGGTGTGCTGTCGCGGGATGACTCTGGCTCGGGCAGCGGGATGGACTGGGGCGCCGCTGCGCGGGGCGTCGTTGAGCATTGGGCATCGCGTCTGATGCAGCTTCAACACGGTCTGAACGAGGCCATCACCGCCCCAGACGCGAATGCGACACAGGTCGTACTCGACGTCCGCCTGCTCACGTATATGCCGCTCAGCCCGTACATGGCGCTCGGATCCGCGCCAAACGCCTCTGGATCCGCATTGTTCTTCGGAAAGGGAACAGGGACGACCCTCCGCGCTGAAGAACCGCTTGAACTTGAGCTTGAATCGGCTTTCGACCGATGCATTTACTCCGCCACCGGATTCGCGTCATCGCGTACGTTCACACCCCAAGAGACGCTTCTCCAGTCGAGCATCGCGGCGGTGCTGGAGCGGATGTGCTTTGATGTCGGGGTCATCTTTTCCGAGAGCTACGACGCGTCTGCATCCGCGTCTTTACATCCCTGTCTATCTGACGAAGATGATTCCAGAAGCAGGGATATATCACTTACTATTGCGATTGAGGGTTGGGAGACGCGGATGAACGCCCTAGTGGCGTGGCTAGACTGGACGGAGTGGTTACGGTGTGACAAGGCGTGTGGCTGGGATGTGAGTGCTGCTTCATTGATTGTCGCCTACCCGCCTTTCTTTCATGCTTTCGTAAACAATGCTTCATTCCGGATGCTCGTTGTAGAGTCTCGGGTTGAAATGCAACCGTGGCCGCATTCCAGATAACGGACGAGGATCGAAGACGGCACGCAAGACTCGCGCATGTGAGCGCTGTAACTGTGCTGCCGCCATGTCCATAAGTTGAAAAGGCTCCAGAACTGATAACCATATGAAAATTGTGCTCTAGTTATTGGAATGGGCGCGACGAATCAGGCGTTGGGCGTCCGTAGAGTCGGTTGTCTGGATAATATTATCTATAAGTAGACGTGGTTGGGTTTTGGTTTAATTGCTTACCACAAGAACATCTTATATCTGGCTCTATATACGTGCTATAAATCATATCAAACTCCTCAATTTGTTTGCCTTCAAACAAGTGCATCGGACTCGGATTCAGCTTATACTTACTTTCATGTTGAAATCACTGAAGACACAAAAGGGGAATTTATTTGCGTATAAGCCAATTGAAGGGGGTCTCTCTCGAGACTCATCAGAAGATCTGACCCTGTGTGTGGTATTCTTTTATTGCATACCCCTTGCCTGCGCTTCAGTTTCTTGTTGGAAGCCATGCTTTATTCAGGATTCTCGGGTTGAAATAACCGTGTCCGCAGCAACACGATAAGCCTCTCTCCGCTCCTCGACTATGCTGCTATGGATGGCCCTGCAGCTAGTATCGACCCTCGCTCTGATTCAGGCAGATCCAGCCTCCTTGGCGCTCTCGAATCACTCAACTGCCCCGTTCATTTTCAATTCTCTATCCTCACTCCTGCAATTATGGCCTAATACCTATCACCAGAACGGCCACACCATCGTACCAGGGACTCTGCAGCCATTCACCCTGCTGTATCACGCGCGCAAAGACACAGCCCCGCCGCCGTCCCCGGAGTGGTTCGCATTCGACCCGGAGATGAGCCACACCCTCATGGTCCTCTTCAGTGGTCCGACGTACCTGACCACATACAGGACGACGAAGCCAACTAGGGTGTTGTACTTTGACGGCATGAGCGCGGCGTGGGGAAACTTGGGCTGGATGGATACGCAAGAGGCGCTCCTCCGCGGCGCGGACGCGAATGGGACATCCCAGGATAAGGACAAGATATCCTGGGTGGATGACTACAAACGCGCGAAGAAACTGTGCAAATGGGCATCTAGCAGGAACATCGAGGGCTTCGTGCGCATGAATGCCGGATTGTAAGTTAGCCTGGGTTTCTGGCTACCCATAGTCTAATCATAATCCTATTCACTTTAGCGAGCTCTTATGGTGCGACTTTACGTCCCCTGCCCTCGAGATCGTCAGTCACCTCAACATCACTGTCCCCGGCACCTCCGCTGCTGACCCTCGCGGACCAGGGTTCCCTCAGAGACATTCTGGATCCGAGTCCGAACTGGATTATTCAGATTTCCCTCAGCGCCCTTTTCCAGTTGGCCCCGGATACCCTAACCCGGGAGGCCCCCGCCAAGACTCATTGGGAGGCGGAACCATGGCACCCCTCGCCGTATCCTCCGCCGGCGAGTGGCTCCGCATCGCCACGCACCGCGCGTTCTCCCCGCAGCCGCGGATCGCCCTCGACCACTCTAAGCTCATCACCTTCTACCACCCGCGCCTCACGAGCCTCGCCCCCGGCCGCGCTGGAAATGGAAGCGATATCACGATGCGTATGCACCGCGTGTGGACGGACATCAGCGACGGCGATGCAGCAAGTGTGGCGGCGGAGCTGGACGATGTCTTGTCACGGGATGACTCTGGCTCGGGCAGCGGGATGGACTGGGGCGCCGCTGCACGGGGCGTTGTCGAGCATTGGGCATCGCGGCTGATGCAGCTTCAACACGGTCTGAATGCGGCCATCACCGCCCCAGACACGAATGCGACCCAGGTCGTACTCGATGTGCGCCTGCTCACGTATATGCCGCTCAGCCCGTACATGGCGCTCGGATCCGCGCCCAATGCCTCCGGATCCGCATTGTTCTTCGGAAAGGGAACAGGGACGACCCCCTGCGCTGATGAACTGCTTGAACCTGAGCTTGAATCGGCATTCGACCGATGTATGTACTCCGCCACCGGATTCGCGTCATCGCGTGCGTTCACACCCCAAGAAACGCTGCTCCAGTCGAGCATCGCGGCGGTGCTGGAGCGGGTGTGCTTTGATGTCGGAGTCGTCTTCTCCGAGAGCTACGACGCGTCTTCGTCCGCGTCTCAGGCGTCGGCGTCTTTCCATCCCAGTCTATCTGACGAAGATGATTCCAGAAGGAGGGCCGTTTCACTTAATACTTTGATTGAAGGCTGGGAGGCGCGGATGAACGCCCTAGTGGCGTGGCTGGACTGGACGGAGTGGCTGCGGTGTGACAAGGCGTGTGACTGGGATGTGAGTGCTGCCTCATTGATTGTCGCCTACCCGCCTTTCTTTCGTGCTTTCGTAAACAATGCTCATTGCTGTTGCTGTTGTAGAGTGTGTGTGCGATGCCACTGTGGCCCATCCAGATGTCGGACGAGGACGAAGACGGCACGCAAGACTCGGGCAGAGAGGCTGAATGGCAGCCGCGATGCCACAAGTTGAAAGGCTCCAGTGTACCTTGGATCGTGCTCTGAGAAAAGGCGCGACGAATTAGGCGTTGGGCGTCCGTAGAGTCGGTTGTTTGCATTATATCATTTATAAGTAGACGTGGCTGGGTTTTGATTGCTTACCACAAGAACATCTTATATATCTGGTCCTATATACGTGCTATACATCGTTGTTTACCATCAAACTCAATTTGTTTGCCTTCAAACAAGTGCATCGGATTCAGCTTATATTCGGCATGCGATTGGGATTGGGAGAAGGGTCAGTTCGATAGGGGCTAGTCCCTCATTTGGTTGTGTGTGAGGCGCAGTGAGCGCGTCCGCAAGCTCAGTGTTCATCGTCTACTAGAACATTAATCCCAACGATGTCAACTTGCCCACCTTATGCCCCCTTCTTCGGCTTCGCAGGAGTCGCCTCCGCGGTGAGTCCCCGTCCAGCCCTGCACCCGAACCCGCAGCCGCTGACCAGAGCACGCACAGATGATTTTCAGCAGTGCGTATCTCATTCAGTGAATCATGCTGGCTCCAAGGCAGCGCTGACCGGACCTCTGGACCTCTAGCGGTGGGCGCTGCATTCGGCACGTCCAAGGCCGGTATTGGGATTGCGGGCCTGGGGGGATTCAAGCCTGAGTTGATCATGAAGGTCCGTTTCTCTCCCCCGCACCGTCCACGCCAGCCCCACTGCACGGCTGGCCTGTGCGCTGGCCTGGAGGCTCCGATACTCAAAATGCGGTCATGAATCTTCCTTGCAGTCCCTCATCCCCGTAGTCATGTCGGGCATCATCGCGGTGTACGGCCTGGTCGTGGCCGTCTTGATATCTGGCAACGGTGCGTTTTCCGTTTTCACCCCCCTCCCTCTCCTCTCACGCCGGATTCGAACTCATGGCTGGGGACCTACAGTGAAATCAGAGGGCTACTCGTTGGCCGCCGGGTTCATCCACCTGGCCGCCGGGCTGGCGTGCGGGATGACGGGCGTGGCTGCTGGCTATGCTATTGGGATAGTGGGAGACTCGGTACGCCCATTGCGCCGCGACTTTCTCGCTGCCTTGTGGTTTGATGGCTGAATGCGCGCATTTGAACAGTGCGTCCGCGCGTATGTGCACGAGCAGCGGGTGTTCGTGTCCATGGTGCTCATTTTGATCTTCGCGGAGGTGCTCGGGCTTTACGGGTGCGCTGCATTGCTTCTCATTTGTCTGGACCGACTTTAACCACCCCGTTTTGGACTCCTAGATTGATCGTCGCGCTGATTATGAACACCAAGGCTATCGAAGCAAAGTGCTGAGGATGCGTCTCCACTTCTACATATATCATTGGTTGCCAAAAATGCAGAACGTCGACAGTGCGCTTGTAATTGAAGGCAGTAAACATGACAGAGTACAATAAATGTGTGGCAAGGGATACGCGGTGGTGTTTTATGCACAGTTCAACTCCCACCCCGTCTGGGCTCGTCGTCTGCGGGCTCCGAGTCACTAGCGCTTGACACCGATCTCGACCGCTCGCTCCGCCGTTTGCTCGGTACCCGCCGCTTCCGCGCGCGATCCCGCGAGGCCTGCGACTCCGAGCCACTTGAATCCGAGTCCGACCCTGATGAGGAGCTTGAGTCGTCCGAGCCAGAGCTCGAGTCCGAGTCCGACTCAGAGCCGGAGTTCCTGACAGATACTGCCATTAGCGAGATTCCCTAGGACGGAGATGGGTGTGTAGGCGTACCGTTTGGCGCGCTTGCTCGGGCGCTCCTTCCCCTTCCCCTTCTCGCGCTCCTTCTCCTTCGCTTCCAGTATCCGATTCGCAGTGCCCGGTCTAATAGACACAGCCGCGAGCCAGGTCAGCGTCAAATGGCAAATGGCAAATCATTAATGGATGGGCGGGGAGCGCAGGCACGCACTTGCTGGTGAACTCCTCGGGCACCTCCACGGACGGCTTGCCGTCCAGCTTCAGCTTTGCGAGCACGCCCGGCTTCTCGAGCTGCTGCGTGCGCGAGGGGCGCGTTACGTACGGCCGGGTCGATTTGCATTCATAGATGAAGTGCCCTGTGCAAGCGGGTCCAGGTCAGTTGCGGGAGTCACATAGGAGGGAAAGCGCGAATAATGAATAATGAATTCGAAGTCGATATCGAGATATCTTGGGTGCATATTCCAGACTAGCGCGGAGGGAATGGGTGTGGGTGTGCTCACCGGTCTTGAGACACTTTTGGCAGACCGTGGAGTTCGTCGCCCGGGCTGCGTTCGTGGACCTGCCGTGCGGTGCGTACTTGGACATTAGTGTTGTGTGTTGTGTCGATTATGAAAGTGCGAGTCAAGTGCAAGCAGCTTACAGCCACCGGCGATCCCTCAGGAGTTTGCCATCACGCCTCGATCATGCTTTCAAGTTCAACCAGCTGCTTTCAACCAATATCAGTATGTATCAACTTCCTCGGATTTGCGCCTTGTCAGAAATATACTCTAGGCTAACAGGACATGTCCGAAATATTCTCTCAGCGCCACCCCTGCGATGGGGCCACTTAGTTGCCAGGATGGACCCCTTCTACAACCGAGACAAGCTGCACGAATTTCATGCATCGCCTTATAATACAAAGAACACGGCATATTAGTACTACAAAATCCACATCTGCCACCATACCCCGACTAATACTTGACGCCCTGCGACGCGCTCCTGATCTCCGGCTCCAGGGCGAACACCTGCTTCTCCGGGTCCAGCGCGTAGTACTGCCTCTGCCAACTGGCGTCCAGATATGCAGGAATCTGCCACGCGAGCTCCTCATTGCGCAGCCATAGCCGAACAAGGTGGCGCCTGTCCAAGCGCGTTCAGTTCAACGTTCATGCAGGGCGTTCAAGCACGGCGGCGGGGAATGAACCACTCACGTGTGCGCCTCGTCGTCCCTAAACCCGTCCCGCGCGTGGAAGACGCTGAGGTTGTTGACGTACTGTATGTCGCCCCTCTGGAAGTCGAGGCTGAGCGCGTACCGCTCCGCGAGGAAGTGCAGCGTGTCGAGCGCCTCCGCCTGCGCCTCGGAGAGGGGCGGGATGCCCGCCGAGCGCGGCAGGCCCTGGAAGCCCGTGAGCGCGCGCCGGGCGTACTGGATGACCAGCTTCCCGTCGGCGTACCCGAGGAGCGGGCGGGCGGTGTACGGCGGGTCGCCGCCAAAGCTGTGAAGATGGAGCACCGGGCGTCAGGATTCAGGAAGCGATGATCAAGTGGCAGGAAGCGGCATGCGCAATGCGCACCCGTCAAATGGCCAGGGTTGAGACAAGGTCGCGATGAGATCGGGGCGGTGCGCGGCGATGTGGTTGTACACCCGCCAGCTGCTGCTGATCTTCGACACGCCGCCCTCCGCGGCCGTCTGCAGCGCGAGCAGGCTGATGATGTCGCCGACGTCCGTGTGGAACACCTTTGAAAGTCAGCCCGTTGGCCCAGGAATATGGGGGGATCGAGACTCGACGCACTTGTTTGTCGGTGGTGTAGGCGGGCGAACCGATGGCGCGGGCGTCGTACAGCGCGGAGAGGTCTTTGATATGCGCGAGCACGCCGCCGGCTCTGGCGTCCTGCACGCCGCGCAGGTTTCCGACGTACGAGGACACGCCTGCGTAGACGATGACGACCTCCTCGCGCGAGTACGCGTCCACAGGGATGCCGCGGAGGACGGCGAACCCGCGGCCGGCGTGCAGCTCGCGCGCGATGCCCGCGAGAACGGGCCCGAGGGTGGGCAGGGGGAACGTCGCCTGCGACACGAGTCCGAGTGGTTTGTCTAGGCCTGTTCGGGTGGTAGCATTGATATTGTCAGTTTCGGGGGCGACATGTGACAATGACATATGTGCTGGGACATCGACGCTTAAGCTTACCTCGGAAATGCTTGAGGGCCCCCGCAATCTCGTCGAGTTCCGACGGCGTGAGCGCGTGCACCCAGTCCTTCTCGTCCTTCCAATCGCTGCCCTCCCAGACCAGCGGCGACTCGAGCTTTTTCGGGAAGCCGGCGGGGAGGGGGGTGCTGGGCAGGGACGGGTTGGCGGCGAGCCGGCGTGCGGTGCGTGCTTCCCACTTGGCGCGATCGGGCTGGTACGCGATGTCTGGCTGCTGCGGCTTTGCGCCCTTGATCTCTGGATCCGGGGCTGAGAGGTTCAGATGCTGCTTGAGCGTGTCGGTGAGCTGTGAGACTGTGACTGTGGCCATGATGGACTTGGACGGATCGTGATCATGGCGCCGGCAACCTTTATATTTATATGTCGAATGGTGTGAGATGGCGTCAGTATGCTTACTGTCTGCACTGACTGCGTCGAGCAACAAGGGTCAAGTTTGGCCCGTCATCGCGTCATCTTGCGCGTGAACACCGGCCCTAAAGTAGAGACCCGGTTGCGAATCCTGATTTCCTGCTTGTCACAAGTTTGCTACACAGACTTGACTCGATCGAAATTCCTGCATTCTGTATCCCCTTTTCTCATGTCATGCTATGGCCAGTTCGCGTGGCTAACAGACACGGCTCAGACGCGCTCACGCTGATGAAGCTCACCGACAAGATCCCGCCGGGCAGCTTCCTCCCTCTTAACGCATGCTCACAGATGCGGTTGAATCGAATCACGACGAATGGTCAAGCTTTGGCAGGTTCGTCCAGAATGCCATGATGGCCATTGTCAACCACCTTGGTGCCCTGGATGCTCCCGAAATGCGGAACTTGGGAGAGGAGATGGAGAAGCTCCTCGAGTGCGTTTATTTCCCGCACATATCTCGATCTCGATATCAAGCGTTGAGCATCGCATGGGAGTACAGGGCGCTGGAGAAGGTGAAGGAAGATATCGACTGCAACAACTTACAAGGAATATCTCCCGGAAGAATCCGATCCTTCAGCAAAGATCGCCAGTTGATAGCGGATATGATAGTGTTGCCGCAGTCCGGTCCCTCGGTTCTCCTCCTCAGGCAGAACTGGACGGACATCCAGTTCGGCGTTCGGGCATTGTCCGAACCGAGTAACACGGCTCGAACGCGGTTCGAACGGCCGAACCGACGCCGCCGAAGAAGTGCGTGCCGTCGACTTGTGTCTTCATATCCGATATGAAGACACAAGTCGACGCCGTATTGGCGCCTTTTGACCATCGGGTATGCTCATCGATACTCTACATCGGTGTTTGCTAAACTGTGCTTGCATTTACGGAGCCGAAGGCTGCAAGTTGAAGGCATGACGCAGAGGATCCGAAGCAGCTGCTGGCACTAGTTGCGGAAGGGTACAGGGAAAACCTGGTTGCGATTAACAGCGGGGTGTCAGTTGACAATCAAGCCCTCCCAGTGCCTCAGCACACGCCGATACCAACGATGGTGCGTGATTCACACATTGGAACTACCCCAACGCATCTGATGAGCCGAAAGATTTTCAGCACCGGCGGTACATCCGGCGGGACAGTCACGAATATAGCCGGCGACTACCCTGCTTACGGCCTGACTGACGACTCGCATATACGTCAGTACGCAGCTGGCCTCGGTGAAATATCTACGCGCGCTAAGCCCATAATCAGCGATAAAGATGGCTTTGGACAGATCGCGACCCTATTCGGCTATCTTCGCAGCACGTACAACCCCAGAGCCACGCTCCGCGTGCTGCTCTCCCAATCTGCCCCGCGGGGGCTTCCCGACGCCAGCAAGACGATGGACGCCCTGTACGCGTCCACTCCAGCCGCATGCGGTGCCTGGGGCGACGCAGGCTTTCGAAAAAAACTACCAGCTTGTCGTGGCGCCATCATGCATCATGGGGGCCAAGCGACCACTATCCCTTTCTGCCCTGCGCGCGTTGCACGGCGGCAACGAGGAGTTCTCCCCGAGCTTCTGCTGGAACTGTTCGGATCCGTCCTGGTGGGAATCCACGACTCCCTGGAGCCCATTCGCATTCTGCACGTGTCCTTCTGTGAATTTATCGCGGATCGTGCCGCCAACACTCCGGAAACAAGCCAGTTTTACATATCGGAGAAACGGCATAGCCAAAGGCTTGCGCAACTCTGCCTCCAAAAAGGTTGCGGATATATCTGGCACAGGCTGCCTTGCGATGGATCAGCGCGGCCTCCCGGGGATTCCAGAGGTCACCGGGGTCCCAGAGCAGCTTTTGTAT
This sequence comes from Athelia psychrophila, assembly GCA_001630335.1. Taxonomy (NCBI): domain Eukaryota; kingdom Fungi; phylum Basidiomycota; class Agaricomycetes; order Atheliales; family Atheliaceae; genus Athelia; species Athelia psychrophila. Next base: position 688,009 of record KV417482.1, on the reverse strand, counting down.
GGGTGTGAATATTGGGTTGATCACATCGCCGATGTTGGGGACCCAAATCCTGCCATTATGGAACTTGTCCCACATTTTCTATCACAGCACAGCACCGTTTGGATAGAGACGGTGGCGTCTAAAAGTGTCTTCCGCGGAACATCAGGGGTCCAGCGCTGATTGGAGGTGAGCGGTTACACTGTTCTGCCCGACCTCTTCGTGGGCTCATTGGGGGGCTCTCAGAAAATGCTCCAGAACTTGAAAAATTGCGGGACAATAAAAAATATGCCCCGATATTATCCTCCCTTTCAAATCGGCTATCATACGCTGGCCGTCTCGAGGAAGCTCTGATAGCCATCGAAGAGGCTCTATCTGTACCGCGCTCTCGTGGCAGAGCGATCAAGCGTTTTCAACGCCAATCTTGCAACCTCTCTTAAAGATATGTCTAGTTGTCTGTCGGGTCTCGGCAGACACGAGGAAGCTCTGAAAACGATTCAGGAGGCCACGCGCTTACGCCGGATCCTCGCAGCAGAACAACCGGCGACATTCAACTGTTCAACACCTACCCCGCCATAACCCTTAACGGCCTCTCTATCTGCTTCGCAGATCTGGGCCAGCGGGAGGAGGCTCTGGAAGCGATCCAAGAATCGGTGGATCTGCATCGGGCCCACGCGGCAGGGCGATCAGCGGCACTGAATTCCAGTCTCGCCATGTCAATCAGAAATCTATCCATTCGTCTCTCTGATCTTGGTCAACGTGAAGAGGCTCTGCGCGCGATTGAGGGAGTGATTCTCTTATACAGAGCTCTCGCGGCAGAGCATCCAAAGACGTTCAACAGCGAGCTTGCCACGTCTTTCAACAATATATCCAATTGTTTGTCAGATCTCGGTCGGCACGACGAAGCGCTGGCGGCTATTCAGGAAGCAGCTAATCTGGGCCGGGACGTCATAGCAGAACGCCCAGTGGCGTTCAAGTGCCAGCTCGCAACATCCCCCAACAACCTCTCCGGGTGCCTGGGAATTTCTAATTGAGACGAAGAGGCTTTGAAGGCGATGCAGGAGGCGGTGGCTTTGCGTCGGGATATATCAAACTCAGTGTTTCCCTCGACAACTTATTCAATCGAATGTCAGTTCTCGGTCAATGTCGGCGTGGTTGCGCCGCACTCTCGCGGCAGAGAGACCGACGGAGTACACTGCTAGATTGGCATGCTCATTGGAGGGGCTGTCCAATTGTCAGTTGGAGAATGGGCAAGAACGGGAGGCAGAGCAGATATCGCAGGAATTGGCCAAATTGACATTTTCAATCCTCTTACCATGCTCTTAATCGATTTCAGAAGAGAATTCATTCAAAAGTACGTAACTCTCGATGATGAAGCAGACACGAGGTATTCTGCTATAATACGAAGGCTATTTATTCTTAAAAATGCGCTGACATTTGCTGTGTCGCCGAAGGCACTAAGAGGAGCTTTACCAACCCATCCAGCGGTCGTCCGCGATAGCATCACCTCCCGGGCCATTGGTGGCGCTGTCAGGGCCCTTCGTCTCCCATATATCAGATGATACACCACTTGCAGAAGCAGCCTCCTGATAGAATTGTTCGAATGGGCCAAACACCATAGGGTCATATGTGAAATCGGCCACAGGTGTTTGAGTTTGGCTGTGCTGCATAGAATAGTCGGCGGGGGGCTGATGGTGAAAGAAGTCTGGTGTTGGTGGGCCAGCAGAAAATTGAGATGCTATTGGCATCTCGCTAGTACTCGGGTGTTCCAAAAGATGAGGGCGAGCCACATGGGCGGTCGAAGATAGCATAGACATGTACTCCATCAAAGATGGGTGGACATCTTGCATGTTCATATCTTCCTGCTCGACAGAGGGTTGGGAAGATGAGTGCTCTGAAACACTAAGGGTGCTTTTCGACTCTGTGGAGGGTATCGGTTGCTCCAGCAATTCATTTGCACCCGCTGCCGCAGCTGTGGTAGCCCCATCCCAATTCGGCTGCGCACGCAAGAGCAATTTTTTGAAGAGAACGCGAGTCTGGCCACCGAATATGGCCAGTTCATCGATATCGACACTTGCGTTGTCTGGCGTATCCAAGGCCGGACTGGGAGCCTTATGAGATCCCTCATAAAATTGATGAAACGATGCAGAAGCCTTCTCTCGCAATTGTACGAGGGTTGCCTGGCGAAAGTTGATATAACCGTTGCAATCTAAATGAAACTGAACAGGGCTTACCGTCGCCACTCGTGGTCCACCGCCTTTCACAAACAAGTCAACCGCAATGCCCAACTCAAAATATGCCTTGGGTGCCATGTCCGAGGATGGCGCTCTCGTCACTATTGAACCAACAATGATCTGTATAATATTAGTGACTTATTTCCCCCTGTTGAATTATTTCCACTCACGGCGGCAGAGAATAAATTATTCCACATGATCCACCACCTAAAGAAGAGAGAATGAGCCAATTCCAACACCAGTCAAAAGTGGCCCTGACCGTGAACAAAGCTCTGGTACTTTCTCTAAATGCATGACAGAGGCTCTGATGATGGTCGATGCGCAGCTTGAGATGGCTAAGAACGATGGCGCATAACGACTGAGCAGCACATTCTCGGGGTGGTCCAGTAGAGCCTGAGCGAAAAAACTTTTATGAATATATAACATGGTGAGCGAGCGGAAGTGTGACAGCACACTGCCTTGCAAGTATTCTGTCACACTAACGCCGCTATCGGCGTCTCTCCCTTTGAGGGCAAGTAGTATTGTGTTTTCACGGATCTTACGATCTAGCTCTAGGATCGTTTTGTAGCTGGGAGGATTCGCGGCCAGGGTGAGTGTGATTATCGGACTGAGCACTTCGTTGAACTGATATTTCCAGTTCCAAACTATACGGTAGTCAATAAGAATGCACTGATTGATAAGAGATGCCGCCCACATTCCGCCTCTGATTCGGTTCGATCTTGCGGAAAGGCGCAGTCAACGTAAGACGGTTCTATAGAAGGAGGCCGACCGGTTCTAAGGCTCTACAGATTGTTAGGAGCGATCGAATTTATGGTAACCAAACTTACTAGAAACATATCGAGGGAGTGCAATTCCCAGAAAAGTCTTCTTCTTTTATTGGCAGTCTTTTCATCCATGTTCCATCGTGCGGGATCGCGATCTTTAAAAAAATCAGATGATTAAGGTGTCATATTCCTGAAGGCACGCACGCATCCCGAGCTAAAAATCCAGGAAGATTAACTGCCATGAAGCAAAGTGGAATCTCTCTCTCTCTCACTTTGTGCAAGCTTGCAGCCGAGCCCTATCAGCGCCCATGAACCGTCCTGAGAGTGAGGCTCGTTGCTAGTGCTTTGATAATGGTATATCAACACGATACTTTGCACTGTTTCCATCATGGGGGAGTCGAAGATAGAGCTGTGCGTAAGAGCTGCACGAGCGTAATGGTAGTAGCGCTTTCCTTCCTCGTTATTCGGTGGTAGGGTGAAATCCATGGTAGCACCAATGGCAAGAACCAAAAACAGGACGGCGAATTTGTGCGGTGATATTTGGGTTGTCGCTTTAACATTGGGCTCTCCGCGTTCCTTCTTAGCATTATATATAGGAGTAAGGAAGTCTTCAATAAGGTGATCTCGTTTTGTTGGTTGAAATATCCATGCTGCGTTTTCCATATAGGCTTCAAGGAGACTCCAAGCACGAGGTGTCGGAGGAAGACAGTCAAACATCATGTTGATTGAATCTTCAAACTTCTGAGAATCAGTGGCGCATCCGATGCCCATGGGAAACATGGCAGACAGGCGATTGAAAAGATCTGGCATCAGGAGTGGCACACTTTCCTTCTCTGACGATTCTCTGTCTGGGTCTGCATCGACCTGCGTGAACGAGTTAGACCAAGGTTAGACATAAGAACATAGTGTAGACCGTAGACAGAGTCGTACCATCAGCAATATCTGAGATTTGTGAGCGATTTGTTAGCAATAGGAATAGGTGATCCACGAACCTCTGACCCTCCGGAACGTCCGAAATATTTAGATTCTCCACTGTCACCAATCGCTAGGGTTCCAAACGCATCCATGGTGTCGGCAAGAGCGTCTTCAGAGGACTGAATCTCTTCCGCCTGGTGAATTTCTGGAAGAAATTTAATTGACAGCAGGTCATCTCGCAGGAGGGCGTGCTTTTCTGAAGAGATGCTAGATTGGAGAAGTGCCAGAGCATCCTCGAGCTGTCGAATGCGTTGCCCCATCTCGGATATCTTTTGCTGAAGTAGCTCCGGGTCTGTGAATACAAACCTACTTGCTGTAAGATGTGCCCCAGCTGCTTATCAGAATGTACCCATACCGTGAGCGTTGGCCGGGGGTCAAGCTGCCTTGTGGACATATTGTAGGACATCCTCGACGGACACAAGAACTGCAAGGCAGTTTCTAATCCAAGTTAGCAATCACAAGGTACGTTGCCACTGTGCATATATAAATGTTTCTTACTTTATCGCATTTTAACTTTAATCTTTTGCACTCAGCACACGTTATCTCTCCACGAGCCCGTTTTTTTATAACATCCTCTGTCGTGAGCTTTGAAGTGAGCCGAGGCGCTCTTACATTTCGAGCTGGTGGTAGCATGGGATTGATGGGTGAAAGATATGTTAAAGAGATGTGGGATTGAACGCGATGTCACTAGCTGCAAGCAAGTTGTGATGATGCCAGTTTGTCTCTGGATGTACGAAAGCAGATAGAGACAGGATATGTAATTCAGTTAAAGGTTAATGTTCGCGATTGGGTCGAGGGACACAGCAAGTGAGCTCGCGACGTTGCGGCCTGAAGTCGAGGTGAACAACTCGAAGTCTTTGGAAATTGGGACTGGCGCGCGATCAAAAGTGGGAGCTTGCATCCTCCTATTTCTCGCTAGGGGTTCTAATTTCTCATGCTTACCAATCCGCGAACTTTGACTCGGAAGCACTGTCGCGTAATTGTAGTAGGCAAACTCTAGGTCTTTGTACATACATACTTCAATCCCTTCCCACTACCTCCCTGATTTGTGTTTTGGCCGTTTCTTGAACATTCCGCCCTTAAAAATTCTGCTGGTATGTATCAGAGCATGCAATAGAAACAAAAAAACACCCATATCGTGACTTTAGCTATAGGCTAAAACTCGCACATTGGATGTGCATCATGATCAGCGACATATACATACGTCCTCTATGATCTTTCGAGGTCTTCCTGCTGTACTGCAGCATAGCCCATATCTAAGCTACTGCTTACCCTTCGAGTTTCAATTTTACTAGCTATATGTCCTCTTCAGAGCCTGCTGTGGCCTCAAATGAAAAACAAGTGAGAGCCTTTTTTAATGTCACCCTAAGTATCATGTGCCCTATTTCACTATTCCGACCCTATACTTGCTGACTTTCCGCTATTTTCAGGTCTTGGCACTGCTTTGATATCCTTGGCTCCCCCCGCAGAGTTAAACAAATTGAATGGTTTGCAGTAAGTGTTTATTTTATCTCTACCCCTGAATCCACCCCCAATTTCACTTGAATTCTGCATTTCCACACATACACTAAGCTGATTTTCCCATCTTTATTTTTCCACCTGTTTGACAGCTCTTCCATAGTGCTAGATATATGAATGGTGTGCAGTAAGCCTCTATTTTTACCTTTACCTCCCAATCCACTTCCAATTTTCCATGACGGAATGAGTAGATAAACTGCATCTGTACTTTATTAAATGGGTAGTTCTATTTGGCACCCCGGGGTGCAACCCCGGAATCACGGCGCCCCCAGGGGTGCACACTAAGAAATGGCACCCCCTCAATAAACCGTCAAATTTGCACAAGTTGCCTCCGGCCGAAGGCTGTGCTGTCGCCGGCTGGCAGACTTTAGCCACAAGAACATTTTTATTCTCGGTGCATACCAACTCGGTATTGCATGTGCTGCCATCTTCCTTTGAACATTGTCTACCCCCACCCAACCCCCACCACTGTATTGGCTCGGTTTTGATTCAGATTTCTCGTGTCTACTCTCGTTGCCACCACCTTGCCGCAATATTCTGTCATGACCCATCAATATGGGCCTCCTATCTTGTAACTATCCATCCTCACGGAACACAATAATGCCCGGGTCACAGGCAGTTGTCGATCTTCAAGCTTGCCGCCACTTTCGGCGGGACAGGATTTGCTTCACGTGATGAATTTCCCGACACTTTAATGATCGCTCAACCTCGGCTCGCGCAGACTCGAGCCTCTAGTTGGCTATCAGGATCCGGTGGGATCCCGTGCACTAATATTGAATTGTGAGTGAACAAATATTACAACCACATCTCACTTTGAATGTGATGTGTTGGCAACGCGCTTGTGGCTGCTGATCTGTAAATTATTGGCCTGGCTGGCGGTCGGCGGGGATCCGGGCAAGGGGGGTGCACCGGCCAAATGTGCACCCCCTAGTCGTAATTGTGCCCCTCAATTTACATGGGGGGTGCGTGGGAGAATTGGTGCACCCCGGGGTGCCAAATAGAATAATCCTTATTAAATTGTACATATTTATGAAGCATGACTAAATTACATGTGACTAAGGATCTAAGTGTTGCTTCCCTACCCTAGGACGACGAGGGCCTGGTCGTGTTATGTAGTGGCTATGCCGAACTTGACTCGACGTATAGCGGCAGACCCCGCTAGGCCCGACTCTGCGGAACGAGGCGGCGCTGAGCAACTCCTTACATTCAGTAAAGCAGAATAAGTGGCCTGCGCAGAGTCAAGCTTAGAGGTGGCAATGTTTATGCATTATTGCTGGTGACTGTTAGGTGACTGTCAGTGCTCAAGGAAGCGCGACATTATAGTAGAACGGTCAGTAGCGTTCAAGTATCGCAAAAATGGGCCAAATTGACGCTTTCAATCTTCTTACCAGGCTTTTAATCGATTCCAGCAGAGAATTCATTCAAAAGTACGTAATTCCCGATGATGAAGCAGACACGGGGTATTCTGCTATAATACGAAGGCTATTCATTCTTAAAAATATGCTGACATTTACTATGTCGCGTGCTGAGGGCACTGAGAAAAGTTTTACCAACCCATCCAGCGGTCGTCCGCGATATCATCACCTCTCGGGCCATTGGTGGCGCTGTCAGGGTCCTTCGTCTCCCATATATCAGATAATGCACCACTTGCAGAAGCAGCCTCCTGATAAAATTGTTCGAATGGGCCAAACAGCATAGGGTCATATGTGAAATCGGCCACAGGTGTTTGAGTTTGGCTGTGCTGCATAGAATAATCGGCGGGGGGCTGATGGTGAAAGAAGTCTGGCACTGGCGTGCCAGCAGAAAATTGAGATGCTCCTGACATCTCGCTAGTACTCGGGTGTTCCAATAGATGAGGGCTCGCCACATAGGCGGTCGAAGATAGCATAGACATGTAATCCATCAAAGATGGGTGGACATCCTGCATGTTCATATCTTCCTGCTCCACAGAGGGTTGGGATGTTGAGCGCTCTGAAATACTAGGGGTGCTTTTCAAATCAGTGGAGGATATCGGTTGCTCCAGCAATTCATTTGCACCCGCTGCTGTTGCGGTGGGATCTCCAGCCCCGTCCCAAATCGGCCGGGTGCGCAAGAGGACTTTGTTGAAGAGAACGCGAGTCTGGCCACCAAATATGGCCAGTTCATCTATATCGACACTGGGGTTGTTGAGCGTCCCCGAGGCCGGACTGGGAGGATGAGATCCGTCATGGAATTGATGAAACAATGCAGAGGCCTTCTCGCGCAATTGTACGAGGGTTGCCTGGCAAACGTTGATATAACCGTTGCAATCTAAATGAAATTGAAGAGGGCTTACCGTCGCCCCTCGTGGTCCAGGGCCTTTCACAAACAAGTCAACCGCGATTCCCAACTCAAGATATGCCTTATGTGCCATGTCCGAGGCCGGTGCTCTCGTCACGATTGAACCAACAATGATCTGTATGACATCAGTAACCTATTCCCCCAGTTGAATTAATTCCACTCACGGCGGCAGAGAATAAATTATTCCACATGATCCACCACCTAAAGAAGAGAATGAGTTACTTCCAACACGAATCAAAAGAGGCTCTGACCGTGAACAAAGCTTTGGTACTTTCTCTAAATGCATGACAGAGGCTCTGATGATGTTCGATGCACAGCTTGAGGCAGCCAAGAACGATGGCGCATAACGACTGAGCAGCACATTCTCGGGGTGGTCCAGTAGGGCCTGAGCGAAAAAACTTTTATGAATATATAACATGGTGAGTGTGCGGAGCTGTGATAGCAGACTGCCTTGCAAGTATTCTGTCATACTGAAGCCGCTATCGGCATCTCTTGCTTTGAGGGCCAGCGGTAATGTCTTTTCGCGGACCTTTCGATCCAGCTCTAAGACCATTTTGTAGCTGGGAGGATTCGCTGCCAGGGTGAGTTTGATTACCGGATTGAACACGTCGTTGACGAATTGATATTTCCATTTCCAAACTATACGGCAGTCAATAAGAATGCACTAATTGATAAAAAGACGCCACCCACATTCTGCCTCTGATTCTGTTCGATCTTGTGGAAAGGCGCAGTCAACGAAAGATAGCTCTATAGAAGGGGGCCGACCGGTTCTGAGGCTCTGCAAATCATTAGGAGCGATCAAGTTTATGGTAGCAAAACTCACTAGAAACATATCTATGGAATGTAATTCCCAGAAGAGTCTTCTTCTTTTATTGGCAGTCTTTTCATCTATGTTCCATCGTGCAGGATCGCGATCTTTAAAAAAAATCAGATGATTAAGGTGACATATTCCTGAAGGCACGCACGCATCCCGAGCTAAAAATCCGGGAGGATTAGCTGCAAGGAAGCAAAGTGGAGCAGCTCTCTTACACTTTGCGCAAGCTTGCAGCCGAGCCCAATCAGCGCCCACGAACCGTCTTGCGAGTAAGGCTTGCTGACAGTACTCCGATAATGATATATCAAAACGATAGCTTGCACTGTTTCCACCATGGGGGAGTCAAAGATAGAGCTGTGTGTAAGAGCTGCACGAGCATAATGGTAGTAGCGCTCTCCCTCTTCATTATTTGGTGGTAGGGTGAAGTCCATGTTGGCACCTACAGCAAGAACCAAAAACAAGACGGCAAATTTGGTGCGGTGATATTTGGGCTCTCGTTTTCATAGTGAGATCTTCGCGCTCCTTCTTGGCATTGTATATAGGAGTTAGGAAGTCCTCAATTATATGATTTCGTCTTATTGGTTGGAAAATCCATGCTGCGTTTTCCATATAGGCTTCAAGAAGACTCCATGCGCGAGGTGTTGGAGGGAGACAGTCAAACATCATTTTGGTTGAATCTTCAAACTTCTGAGAACCAATGGCGCATCCGATGCCCATGGGAAACATGGCAGACATGCGATTGAAAAGATCTGGCATCAGGAGTGGCACACTTTCCTTCTCTGAGGATTCTATATCTGGGTCTGCATCGACCTGCGTGAACGGGTTAGACGTAAGAACATAGTGTAGATCGTAGAAATGTCGTACCATCAGCAATGTCTGAGATTTGTGAGCGATTCATTAATCAACAGTAGTGGGTGATCCACGAACCTCTGATCCTCCGGAACGCCCGAAATATTTAGATTCTCCACTGTCACCAATCGCTAGGGTTCCAAACGCATCCATGGTTTCGGCAAGAGCGTCTTCAGAGGACTGAATCTCTTCCGCTTGGTGAGTTTCTGGAAGAAAATTGATCGACAGCAGGTCATCTCGCAGGAGGGCGTGTTTTTCTGAAGAGATGCTAGATTGGAGAAGTGCCAGAGCATCCTCGAGCTGTCGAATGCGTTGCCCCATCTCGGATATCTTTTGGTGAAGTAGCTCCGGGTCGGTGAATACAAACCTACTTGCTGTAAGATATGTTCCAGCTGCTAATTCGAATGGACCCGTACCGTGAGTGTTGACTGGGGGTCAAGCTGCCTTGTGGACATATTGTAGGATATCCTCGACGGACACACGAACTGCAAGGCAGTTTCTAATCCCAGTTAGCAATCACAAGTTACGTTGCCACTGTGCATATATAAATGTTTCTTACTTTATCGCATTTTAACTTTAATCTTTTGCACTCAGCACACGGTATCTCTCCACGAGCCCGTTTGTTCACAACATCCTCTGTCGTGAGCTTTGAGGTGAGCCGAGGCGCTCTCACATTTTGAGCTGGTGGTAACATGAGATTGATGGGTGAAAGATATGCTAAAGAGATGTGATTGAACGCGATGTCACTAGCAGCAAGCAGGTTGGGATGATGCCAGTTTGTTTTGGGATGTACAAAAGCAGATAGAGACGGAATATGTAATTCAGTCAATGGTTAATGTTCACAATTGGGTCGAGGGACGCAGCATGTGAGCTCGCGACGTCGAGGCCTGAAGTTAAGGTGTATGACTCGAAGTCTTTGAGACTTGTGCGCGATCAAAAGTGTTTAGAGTGGCTATGCCGAACTTACATTAATATTGTGGCGGCAGACCGGAGACCCTTCCTCTCAGTCTGCGGGACGATGCGACGTTGAGCAACTGCTTACATGTGGCAAAACAGAACAAGCAATCTACAGAGTCAAGCTTGGAGGTGTCAATGTTTATTTGTTGCCAGTGACTGTCAATGCTCAAGGAAGCGCTCTCGCGGCGATTCAACCAAGCGTGCAGGTACTATATAAACTTGCCTATTGAAGCTTTACAGAACCACCAACAGTAGGAAGCTGAGCAATAACCACAAGGATCAGCCATTTTCACTTTATTCGAGAATATTTTCGCATGAGCATAGGAGGATTTCCAGGAGACGCTTCTCATGCAATAAATGAATGTAGGCCATTAGAAGAAGACACAAACAAAGGTCGTATATGAGTATATTAGGAAGACTATTTCTTCTTGACAGCTTTGATCTTTATTTGCTCGTTTCCAATGAAGATACCCTAAAAGCAAAATAAGTTCATGTTATCCAGGCAGCAAGACATTACGCACCTTGCCCTTGTACGGCTCCGGCTTCCGCCATTGGCGTATCTCTGCAGCATATTGCCCTAACCGTTGCTTATCTGTGCAGAACAAGCTGATCTTCGTCGGTGTCGGGACGTCTGCCGTGATGCCCTGGGGTATGGGCTGGTGGACGGAATGCGAGAAACCGAGCTTCATGTTCAAACGCTTGCCACTATTCCCCTCCTCCGTCCCTCTTGGGTCGTCTTCCATCGTAGCTCTGTATCCCACGCCAACAAGATAAAGGTTGACTGAGAACCCTTCGGTCATGCCTATGACTGCATTGTCGATCAACGCGCGAGTCAACCCCCACATTTGTCGCTGCTTCCGCAAAGAAGGGTCCTCCACTGTGATTTGTATCGTTTCTGGCGCGGGGTAGAGAAGTTTTATGAACGGTTCGAGAGGCACGGACGTCTCGCCGAGAGGTCCTTTGACTTGCATCGACGTGGGCGTCGGTGTCAGAATGACAGAGGGTGGAACAGAGATGGGCTTCCTGCCCATGTGTGATATGAAGCCATGTGGTCGTATCGCTGAGGAGCTGAAGCAGCGCGCAGACTGAAGTATGTGATGTGGCCGTGGAAGCATCCTGTCTTGAGTGAGCACTGAACAGCTCAGACGCGTCAAGAAATTTGGGAGGCTACTTCACGTGGCACCCGGCTGTTACCGGTCGTCCCTTTTATTGCTTTCAAGTTGCTTTCAAGTTGCTTTCAAGTCTTCAAATTCAATAGGCTTTTGTGGATATACATTTTAATATATGGTTTGTCTTGCGCATCTAATTACACGTCTACCTCTATATCTGTCGGCGGAGTACCCTTCTCTTCCTCGTCGCGAGCAGCCACTGCCTCTTTGTGGCGGCGCCGGTTCGCCCGCGGATTGAGTACCAGCGCACAGATAATGACTACTGAATCAAGGGCCTATGAAATGATCAGGATCGAAGGGTGTGAGATACAAGGAATATCACAGACTATAACCAGCGAATAGCTCATGGCTGCAATCACGTCGAGTTTACCTCCCTTGAACACGAGCGAAAGGTCGGACCAGACGCCACCAAGGAGGTCAATGAGCATGAAGAGGATCGAGATCCCAATCACTTCTTGGTGTTTCCATATCTCATAGTACTGCGGGCTATTGGGATTCACGGTGAATATTAGTGTGTTGCGTTTAGAGGCAGAACAGAAAGAAGTGAACCGGCTTACAACAGCGCGAGAGAGATGAGCACGGAGGACATGATGCCTACGAAATCGAGCGCCCGTGTGTTTCCGACGCCGTCGTGGTATACTGACTTTTAAGTGGAATATGCGCATGAGACATGGTCCGCACGGGTCTCGGTTGGCGTACCTTGACAGCAAAGACCAAGCTGACCTCAAGGCCAGCCAGGAATACGCCCACCACGAGAGTCATGGTAGCAGCCCGGAGCTTCGAGCGCTGATAACTGTAGTATTGGCACTGATAAGAAAGACCTTAGAAATTGCTCCTTCGGTGCAAGGGTCATACAAACTTGGCCCCAGGAGATAAGTGATAGAAAACAGAACACTTGTGGCTGGACGATGAGCGGGGTGTTGAGGTTTTGCAAGATCGCATATGCACCCAAGAAGGGCGCAGACACCGCCCAGACAAGGCTGTTTCACATCTCAGTCAGATGCGCAGGTGTCAATAAGATAGGGGGACAGACGCGAGCCAGTGGGAGTAACCATCAGTACTTTTGGTGCGCCAGCTCTTCCAGATTTGCGGGATGAGCTGGATCATCCAGAAAATGACACCTGTGGGGGTTTAATATTCATGGGCCAATTTAATGGCATGAAAAAAAAACCTAGATATCCAAACGCATTTTCTGCGACGAGATTGGTAGGCATGATGGCGGGGAGAGTCGGAGGAGAAAGATTTGGAGATCGGTGATTTGGCGCGGGCGTCAGAAAATATAAGCGGCAGACGTGCTGACTCCTGCTGACTCCTGGGTCGTGTCCTAGTCGGTCCCGATCTTTTCGAAGTCCTCCGTGACGTCTTCCGGCCCATTTTTTGCATCAGAAGGGTGTCCCGGAACTTCCACTCCCACGTCTCATGATCATTCGACTTCAATTTTCGAGCAGCCATCATACAGGTATTGTTGTGGCTTGACCTTTATATCAGACGATCTGTAACATTGGCGTGGTGGTGGTGGTGGTGGTGGTGGTATTCGGGGTGAGGCCCCTTAAGAAACGTCCCTATATTCGTGCTAGCTTTAGAGGCTGTGCTAAGCAAATCTGTATAAGTACTACCCACGAACCCTTTTTTCCTTTGGAAAACTAGGTCACCCAATAACATAACATGTTCAAATTAAATTACATTAGAGCAGACCGGACGGGGGAAAGCCCAAGCCCAGATGCATCTCTGGGGAAAGCGGGGGACCCCCAGAGAAGACGAACAATCAACCAGGGGTTGCAAGGAAGGAGAATTGGTTTATTTCAACTGGACACAGACATTCAGATTGTCATTGAGCTTTGAGTCCGGATCGAATTTACGGCGCAGCAATTTCAATCTGGAATCTAGATATATTGCCTGACTAGCTAGCGCATAATGACTATGTTTTTCGGCCTGTCATATGGCTCAGGGGCTTCACCAGTACAACAGTCAGCCGAGGGCCATAACAGATCCGTTCCCGCGTAGATTTCAAGAACCAGATATGAGAATTTAGCCAGTGTGCCATCCAGCAGATGCAGCGCAGAGGGCTATTTCCATTCAGCAATGTGGTGGCCCTCGCATCATAGCTTTCCCAAAATGCAAGTCAGAGGGCCACAAGCTCATCAGACCCAGTGCATAAAATGCATGTAACGTGTCCTCCAGTTCCGACCCACAGAACCAGCAGAGTAGCCACTGGTGAGTAGCCGATTGCCCACAGCCCAGTGTATTACTGTATCGCAGTTGGACGGGGGGGGGGACCTCTGTCATTGACAGTCGATGATCCACGAGAAGCAATGCGACGAGTGCCTTGCGGTATTCCGGGATGTGTATCGGCAGGTACTGACGGAGGGCCATTGGCCCATTGCTTCATGTGCGAGATGTCCTTTATCTCCGGGGTGCAGACGGCTGAGAAGTACTTGGTACTCCTTCGCCAGCGCCACGTCGTTAATTAGAGATGCAACTGATTTCTGCGAGCCAGAGGGCAAAACACTGGCGGTTTAAAATGCTAATGGAACAACACTGTCAACTTGGAAGTGGTTGATAAGAACTGGGTAAAGCATATACCTTCGAGTCACAAATGACATGTGCACACACACGCACACCTATAGCCTAGCGCTTGTTGATGCCACACAGACACATGCGTAATATTAATGGCGTATAATTGATCGAGGATCATCGATCATGCATTGATGATGGCTAATCATTTTTCTGCAGAGACTCATCGCTGTTTTGCATTGCAGAGCTGTGCTCAATTCTGCTGCAACTTCAAAGGGGGGAGGGGGGTATAGCTCAGAGTCAATAATGCTGCTGCAAGGCTCTGCAAGGCTGTGGCAAGGCTGTGGTCTCTTCATATCCAGTTTTTCATTCATGCGTGGGCGCGCCTGTAGATCGGCCCAGGCCGGACCACAAGAGTTCCCACGGGCCACGGGGGACTCCAGTCGGTTTTACCGATAACGCCGCTGAAACCCCCCCGGTACAACGCGTCGCGCGCCAGGCTCTTTGCATCTCACTGTAAGGTCCATGGCCATACCTCTGTTTTAGTAAGTCACCAAATGCCAAGGTTTAGACGGTATTTTCTCTCACGTCCTTGGTTCAGGAAGTCCATTTAACCCAAACAATCGTTTACAGCCGCGTCGCGACCTTTCGTATCCTATCACTTCTTGCCGTTCTCGCGATTGGTTACTACTGGATCTTCGCCGAAGAAATTGGGCCACTTGATGCTCCGCTCACCTCTCTACCCTACCTAAATACGATCCCTTTGACCAACTCGAAAAACAATGGCACAACTTGTGAAGCTGCAACATCTCCGCCGCACTCGGAGCCTCTCAGCCAGAGGATCTTTCCTGTATCCAACCCGGTCGATGACAAGGTATCATGGATAGGTGAAAATAATAGGATGATAAGGTCTCTGTTTCGCTGTATAGAGCTGGATAATTGTCTTCCCAATCAAAATAAGGGTGCGTGGTTGTCCATTCATCTGAATTTTGGCTGACCTCCATTCGTCAGTGGTCATACTCGACTCATACCACTTCCTCGGGGCATGGTCTGGTTGGAACTCGGGGGAAGACATGTGGTCAGTCAACCGTTCGCGTATTTCACTCAAACGTCATTCATAATCGACTACCACTCAGGGCCAGGTCCACGGTAAGATCAACCTCCTCCCAACATGCAGACTGAGAGCTGAAAATCATCCTTGCAGATTTCTGGCCTAAGGGAACTGGGGTACACCTTTCTATACAGCAAGAGTATAGATCAAACCGTGCAGCTGTACCAGATGTTCCCAGACCTAGTGAAGGCTATTTTTTCGGAGGGCGACGACATATACAAATGCTGGGAGGACGAGGAGAACTGTCTCCTTTCTGAGAGCAACCCATATGGCCTTCCTGCGTGGAAACTCTTCGCGTTCCACTTCTGGGTTACCCCCGCCTCCCCATTAGGCCGCAACTGGACTTTGTCTCCAGAGCCGGTCAGTTTCATTCATGAATGGCTTGTTATCGGTATTCACAACTTTGCAGTACGTTATGGATGGCTCTCCGGAGAATCTCTACCTCGGTTATAGTGTCGAGCCTTCATGCATGAGCCAGGCTTTTATCCCCCACGATGACCGCAACGATCACATTTACATCATGACTAAAGATGCAAGGAACATTGCCGATGGCTACAATCCTGCTCAATGGCCGTCACATTTCTATGAGGCTGCTACTAAAGCTACTGGTATCAACTTCATCTTAGGAGCCAGCGGCAGTAACGCTGCTGAAAGCCCAATCCCAGCTGGTGTCACAAACCATGGATTGTTAGACCAGAAACAATTTATCCAGGCGGTATCCGAATCTCTTGTCCTCGTTGGTGTGGGAAAGCCTGAGACGTGAGCATCGAATCGACCTTGATCTATCTATTAGGGCTGATGTCTTCTAGCTCACCAACTCCCTACGAAGCACTGTGTCTAGGTGTTCCCTTTATCAATCCAATTCACTCTGTTAGTGCAGCTTCTTTCTCTGCGTTTGCTTGTCTAATGGCTCGATAAAACAGTGGGATGAAGCACACCCAGAAAATCGGCAGGCATGGGATGGGCAACATCTGCTTCTCAAATACATGGATCCTCCATACGTGTACAACGTATTCAAAGATGATCTTCTGGGCTTCGTAGAAGCTATCGAAGATGCCATTGCGAACCCGATTGATAGGTTCGAGCTTTTCCATCATGCTTTCTCTACGATGGGCTGTAGTGACCCTTTGTGCTAGATATGTATTGGAGCGCATGCGGCTATCCTCCATAGCAGATCGCCTTCATGCGATATTGGAGACCGATTGGAAGACCCGGGCAGCTGAGCTATTGGCGTCCAAGCAATGGATTGATAAATCCTTCAAATTATAACCTTGTATTTCTTATTTTTTTTGGGTTTACGTTTATTCTCCGCGGAGGCAAGGCCCTAATAGAATTTACAGGCGTTCTTGGGTTACTTTATTATCGAATTCCATTCTCTTGTCATCTACCCTTCTCCCCCAAATTAGTTGAGGTCGAGGGTACCTGTTATTTATACCTTTCATTATTATTGAACTGTGAATGAGCTTTATTCTGGGACTTGATGGGGTCATTACTTTGTAGGGTCCGAGGGTGGTTTGAGAAATCGGCTAACAGGAGATGTTGTAGTAATTGTAAACAAATATAACACCATAATACACATCACAAACAACCCAATAAAAGAGATTATGACAATGAAGCGCCCACGAGAGTCGGCGCTGTACAAACCCCTTCTTTGGTACGGATTTTGTGCACGCTCTTGGTTGTGGGATTTGTCCATGCAGCTTCCTTCGTATCAAGAGTTATGAACCCTGCAAGAGCGATTAGATAGATGTTTGGGATAACATGAGACAAGACTGTACCAGGCTGGATTGTCTCAAAGATTTTTTTCTTTGGGTTCAACTGCGATAGCGGTGTTGCATCTGCAAAAGAAGTATTAAGCTGAACGTCGATAAAATCAAATGACATAGGACATCGAACTTACTTTCGAAATCGGCTCCCTCGAAGTAGACCCTATCGCCAGGCTTTGATCCGGGTGGTGGCTGAATGAGTTCAATACCTGCATCTTTCCCATCTTTCGAAGTTGCCTGCGAGAGTGTAAGTGTATATTACATTGCGAAAGCTTCAGGGCTTACACAAAGCACCATGGCAAAACTCTTGACGCCCCTCATGTTTGCGGGCTTGAGATTGCACTGTTATTCTGGTTGTTAACAAGAAGTATGGAAGATACCAGATTAGTTTAAATACCACCGCCACAAGGTACTTGTCCTGCATTTGCTCGATGGGTATGTAATTGACAAGACCTGAAACGACAGTCCTAGGGCCAGTTTCTTCTCCGATGTCTATTTGCTTCAAGGTTCTATCAGCTCGGAGGATATCTTTGAATTATGGAAACAACTACCTCGATGTACAAGCCATCCGCGTCTGGATGTTTCTTGACTACGCAAAGGTTTGGCTGGCTTTCATATATGGAAATCAATGAGTACTTACCATCAACAATGTGTCCAACACGCAGATCAATCCACGACGGTACGGGTTCCCCTGCATCTTCTGCGACAGCAGGGGTCTTGGCTGCTTTCTTGGCATCTGCAGCTCCCGCGTCTTTCTTCTTGTCTTTCTTTTCTTTCGTGGGCTTGGCGTCCGTGAGGGCAGCAACCACTTTGTCTTTCACAGATGTTGCTGCACTGGAGACCGCTTCTGCCACCTGTTCCAACTTCTTTTCCTTCTTCTTGGGAGGCTCTGCTTTACGCTCTGCCTTTGGCGCGTTCTCGACATCGAATTCTACCAGTGAGAATGCAGGGGCGAGAGATTCAGCAGATTGGCGGACAGATGGCGCGCTTTGAATATGGTCAAAATAGCGTGTCACCGCTGGATGGGAATAGTACTGCGCAGGTTGCAGTTGTGACTGGAATTCCTCATGAGATGGTATCATTATCATGGCAAGAGTTGAACATACCAAGATAGGATGCAAAGCACCATAGAGAGCGATGTCTGCGGCGGTCAAGTAGTTGTTAACGATATACGTGCGTGACAAGAGTTGCGCGTCTAAGTCCTGACGAGCATCTTCAATAACACGATCCTCGGTGCTAGGGACTAAGTACACACCTTCACGCCCTCAGGCTTGACTATATCCCCTTGGGACACCTTTTCAATCAAGTCGGAGATCTCAGCCTTGTCTTGGTCTGATTTGCCAAAATTTGGCTTCGCCCCGAGGACTAGGTCTTTCAACGGAGAAGAGAGTTTAGAGACAGATGTATCAGCCATGGAAGTGAAAGGTCTATAGCAAGCAAGTGAGATATGTCGATAGAGGCACGTTGGAGAACGAGTAGGAGTCAAAAGCAATTTCCAGATCATCATGAGTCGAAGAAGATAGGGAGCACGTGAGGCTTGGGAAATAATTATTTAATCGTATTTTCCCTTGCCCTCTGCAAAGTTCCCTCCCACTTTCTTCAGCAAAAATTCTCCATACACCACAGAATCGTACTTTTTGTCACTTTCCTCGCCTTTAGGTTGGCCTGATTGGAGGCGGCGCGCTGCAGCCAAAACCTCGACCTTTGCATCGAAGTTCGGTTCGAAAAAGAATGGGATCCTGCGAGGGCAAATTTAGCGCACAAAGAATGGTGATGGGTGTGCATATGCTCTCACGAAACGCTGGGAAAGGATGTCAATCCAAAGGCTGAAGTCTATTTGTGAAAGACGCACCGATAATTTGAGCCTCTGTGAACAACACGATGGAGGGTGCTCTTATACAAGCCGTTCGTCCAGACCTCCCACACTTAGTGCCCGTTGACGTTAGTTGCTCACATATATTATACAAGTAGATTGAGAGCGCACTTTCCCCGATGTTAACCACGACGCAGCCTTCGATAGGATCTGCGTTAATCCAGGTGCCTACTTCAGCGCCTGTCTCTACTGGCAATTTATCGACAGCTTGATTAGCCCCGCTAGTGTTTTTAGAGAGAACTTGGAGGGCAGAACGTGTAGGATCGGCGTAGAGAAATCTAATCACGAAGAAGTTAATCAACACTACACAACTCAGCTGCAAGGGCAGCTCTCACGTCAGGCAGCCGTAGTCCCTGGGAGCAGCAAGTTCGTCAGTGTGACTATTTCGAGGAGAATTTTGATACCTACTTGTGCGCCCCACAGGAGAATCCGTCATGATCGTCGGGTAGAGGTGGGTACCCTGTCACATTTATATCAGATCTCGTACGCGCTCGTAGAGGGAAAACTCACCGATGACACGCATGACCCAGAAGCTCCTATCGACCTGTGCTCGTAAACCTTCCCACTCCTCTGGTGTCATTCCCAAGCCATTGGCCATACTAAATCAAGAATCAAGATCAGTGAACAGTTGTTTCTGGATGATAGACGCATAGCAAAACATACGCTTCCATGACGATAAGGCCCAGCGCCTTCATCTTCTCCACCCATGCTTCATACTTTTCCTTGAAGCCTGGCACAGTGGGCCACTGGTTCTCCCCCCAAAGAGATCTCGTCTTATCTGGGTTGTCGACGGGCCGATAAAAGTCAATTGCTTCGTGGTTATCCGCTTTACCATTAGTGACATTCTCCTTGAGACGAGCGTATCCTGGTCACATTCAGTTATGACATGCTATTGCAGCACGCGAAGTCGATGAAACTGACCTCTAGCACCGTCCTCATTCTGAAAGGCAATCTTCGCCTTCTCATCTTCTGGCAAAGCGAAGAACTCTCGGGCTAGCTTCGTCAGGTCTTCCGGCTCCGACGGGTCGGCGAAGTTGTTGATACGGAGATAGAAGAAGCCGTGTTTAAGACATGCAGAGTGGATAGCAGAGGATGTAGACAGACGACCCTCTGGATCATGGTCGCTGAGGTAACTTGTAATGTCAATGATCGGCAGAGATTGGGACTTCTCTAGAGAACCCATGGTGGATAGAAGGTGCGGCTTGTAAAGTGGTTAGAATTGAGAGCTGCATTAATATGGACGTGCCTGCCCCGCACTCATGAGGGATATAAGATGTACGTAATCTAGATTAGATAAGATCAACATACATACCTCAGCCGCCGTCGAATCTTGACCTCGCCATACGTCACACAAGGCTGAATTATACCAAGAGCATTATAGAGTACACCCATTACACATATCGCTTGTAAGACTACTGCTGCTGCGAGTATATTGTACGTCCAGGGTTCGGTGCGGGCCTTGCAGCAAAAGGCTGTTCTTGCAGAAATCCTGTTCCAAATTGTCCACCGGTCCACCCATCATTTTCCTCTCGTGGAGGTGGAGGGACGTATTGCTCGACACGACGCGAATGAGGGTCCTCAACAAAGTCGTCACTGCGCATTGTGACCTGACCAGCTGCCCATTGGGGTTGGCGCGCATAGCGGTACGGGGAAACGCCGACCGCCAATGTACCACCATTGCTAGTGGGCGAATGACTGACCGGCTCCGCTGGATGCACATCAGGCCACTCTTCCCTCGGCGCTGCTCTTGTTCCTCTGTTCGCCCTAGAGCTTGCCCTCACAGCCTCATTTGCATCTCCGCTGGTCTCTGCCCGTCCCCTCTTCTTTCCATCCTTCCTTGCGGCACTTGCGCTCCCGTTTGCCTTTTCTTTCCCATTTCCATTTGAAGGCCGAGCCTTGATCTTGGCCTTCGGCGCGAAGGACTGATTTGAAGGTGCCGTAGACAAGGATGCCATTGGCTGTACCAAAGCTGAGGTGCTCACGGCAGGATCCGTGTCCCAGTCTTCCTTCTCTTTCATCTCCCGGCGCTCCAGTGCATCAGACAATGACATAGGATGGGGAATGGTGTCTGTTCATAAGTCAGCAGGTGAATATCAGCTGATACATTGTGCGAGGCGGACCTTGCAGGAACATGAACTCTGGGTATTGGAGAGTGGTTAACGCTGGGTAATGCATATAAGCCCGAAATACTATATCATCAAGTAGGATCACGTACATAAATCCGTGTAACTGACACTGGGCCGCCGTTGTGTGGCAGCCTGATGTTGAGCGGCCTGTGAGATTCGTTTGATAAACTCCTCCTGTCATGAATCGCGTCAGTCATGTACTGGCGAAAACGAGTTCTCAACACTTACCGCCGCGATGGACACAAGATACGAAGCCTCTTTTGACATGGAAAGAGTCATTGCACCTGGGGCAGGACGCTGTCAGCGTCTATGAGCGGACGCATGGACCAGTTCACGTACCGCCTGCGCTAACTATGCTCTCCAAGCGCTCTGGTGGGAGCAATGTCTGGCCAGGCGTGCGTTTACCTTCCGCTCGATTGTACCCCTTTGAACTTGCGCTGGACACGTCCGGCTGATCGCCCGCCTCTGAATCAGAGTCGAGTTGGTCGACCTCTTCTTCTTCGTAGAAATCCATTTGTTGGTCGGAAGGTGTCAAATTCGTGACGAACGACGGTTCCATAGACATTGACGCCATGTTTGCTTGTGAAGATATGGTGTGATGTGCTGGTTTTCGAGGATGCGCAATTTTAAGGGGCCAATGCCTGCAAGAGAACACGAAGGGAGCCGAGCTGGTGTGCGGGGTGTCGGTTTCTAAGGTTATGGTTGGAGTAGGAGAGGGTAGAGACGAAGAGTGAGTAGGTTCCGAGGGGATTGATGGGAGCCGTGTAGGAAGGGCCAGCGGCGACACTAGAAAGGACTAAGAAAACGGACGCGACATGTTGGCCTGGGCGTGCACAATCGCGCATACGGTGGCCTCCGCGTCCTGCTCATTGACATCTTCATCCATCCTCCATAGAAACGACGCACTTTCAGTGAGCAAGCAGGCTAATCCCACTGTTAAGGGGACGACGAGATACAAACATGTTTCTTAAGTCAAAGAATGGTCCAATTTCGGCAAGAGCCCCTGGTTACTCATGCCAGCCAAGCTAGGAAGCCAACGAAATGACAACACCTTCGAATAACTTCGTACAACAACCATTGTTTCCATATTATCGATGCCTCGCCAATATCATGGTGTGCAAGTTGATGTTTTTGTGCAGTGAACAGTGCATTTATATTCCTAGAAGGTTTCCGTGTAATTGTTCGAAACACTGAGAGTCAGGCACATCCAAAGTTATGATGCAAGGTATCCAGAGATAAATGTCGCCATTCAATGTAGGTGTAAATATAAATGTGGTATAAATATCATGGAAAGTATCCGAACTCTTCATTGGCCAGGCCACTCGACTACCCACTGTGCAGCCACAGCGTGTTCTTGGTCGTCGTCGTCTTCAAATTTGAGCTTGTATGTTGGTATCAATTTCGAAGATGTAGCAAGCTATGCAAGAGCGTGATTGTGTGTTAGCACTGAACGGGGGACAGGGGTTGGAATTGAGCTCACCCTCCCAGACGATTGCAAATCCTGCGGAGGGGATATGACCTCTGCGCGGTAGAAACAACTTGTGTCCGGATAGAGGGCCATTACAGTAGAGCCTCCAGAAAATTGTCGATATGCGTTCAGATGTGCCGGGTCTGTTGGAGGAGCCGCAGGATCTGGTAATGGAATGATTGCTCGCAATGTCGTGTGGTATGTTCTATGGGTAAGAAAACCAATGCATGATGTAATTAACTGAGAGAACCATGTGATACTTACTGTCCTGGCTGCCCGTTTTCTTGTGGCTCAGCGTCCTGCACTATGTATCTATCGAAAATTTATGTATCATTAATAATTTGGTCAGGGCCTGAATGTAACTTACCGATTCTTATCTTGATTGATGCTGTTCACGATGACGGCAAGAATCCACGTATTCTCGTCGACATCGGTGTTGACGCCATCGCTTGTTTTTCCGGCAGTCGGGTGGAATGCTACTTTCCGGCCTTCTTGCAGCGGTAATTGTTTCGCCAGAGCTTCCCGGCGCGCTTTTGGTTCCCGAGAGAAAGGTATATGCAGGATAGTGGCTTCGCGTTTAGGTGGTACAACTGTAATCTTCGTGATGTTCATTGACGGCGTGCTGCCTGGGGTAGATCCTCTTGATGGAGAAGCTACGCGCGGCCGCTTGTTTCTTTTTTCTGCTCCTCGTAATGTTAGTTGACAGTGGCATTTCAGGCGCTCCGCGCTTTACCTGGTTGTTCGGATTCAGGAGCCTTGCGTAGCGCAATCAGTACACTGAGTTGTTCCAGCGCCTCGTCAATCACGCTGTGGTATACCGTTCATTTGATAGAACATTTCGCCAGATTGATTGAGGGAGCAGAACTTACGCAACCTCTGTATCAGAGCGATTTTTAATATCGCGCAAACCAGAGTGCATTTTCTTGTAAATAGCCTTTAACGCCTCGTAGCCTTCAGTAGGCAACGTGTCATCCTGCGGCCACGCTGAAATCAGACGGTTTACTCGACCAACGGCGTCTGATGATGCTGGGTCCTTATACGACTCAGAAAGCTTATTCAGAGAGCCAGACGCCTGCGACCAGCACTGCATTTCTAGGAAGAACAACAGCCGATTAGCTTCTTGGTTCGGGAGGCATTGCGAAGATTTTACCCTCAGAGGTCGCTGGCCGACGACGTCTTTCCATGTAATAATTCTAGGGTTGTTTGGAAGAGCGGCGCGGTCACCGTGAAAGTATTGTCACTGGACAGCGGCCGCGGAGAGGAACTACGTCGAAGTTCAAGAAGAAGGTGCAAAAACCCCCGAGACGTCGGAACTTCTCGCGCCTCTAACGCTTCATTTCATGGCTGTTCTAATTCACACCAACTTAATCGCGACGGAAACATACCTCCGAGGCCCCCACTTCCCCAATCAGACTACTTGAGATTAAATCCGAGGAGCAAAGTAAGTCCACTGCAATATTTCTAATAGAGCGTCTGCCTCGACTACGAAGAATTCTTGCGCAGTTCTTGTTAGTTAGTGAGAAACATTGCAATGTTGTACCGATCCTGGTCACTAAGTAGCACGCTGCAGCCTCCCTGACCATTCACTGTAAAGCAGGCTTTTCTCCACGCACTGGTCTAACCTCTCCTGGGTGTCGCCCATGGCGCGACCATTGGTCAGTTTAAGGTCCAATGATACCCCTTCAGCCGCCTGCTCAAAACGCGACTCAATCGCTTCATTCACCTTTTCACATTCTCCCCCTCTCTACAAACCAGCAGCTGCGTCAAATTATAAACCAAGCCATTCCTCTCCAGGCTCCGACTGGTCGTCTCCCCCGAGGGTGAGTCCTCGCATCAGCTTGCGGTGGTTTTCAGGCAATGGCTGCACCGCCAAATTAATCGCAGACGGGGCCGTCCTCCGATGGGCCACCGCGGCCGCGTAGGATCGAAAGTTTGACCAATGTGCATCTCGAGCGAGAGAGAGATGTCAAGAATATTTCTGTGGGCCATGCATTACCGGTACGTTGATCCTACTCGAGTTCCAGCTCGCGAAGTGAAGGTAACTCCAAGCACCCTCAGGCTAGAGCCACTACAGCGACCATGGATCGGCGGTGTTAAAATTATATCCCGATAGGGACATATTCTAAGCCTCTCGGGCATGCCACGGTGCACGATAGCCTGGAGGTAGGCGTTTGGTAGAGGTATTAGGTAAATGGTGCAATCGACAAGATTGACAGTGGCGCGTAGGAGTTCGACAAGCTCCATTTCCTCCCACATCTCGAGGGTGCAAGTAGTTATCTGGATAAAAGGCAGAGCAAAATGGTCACAATAGATTTATCTTGTGACAAGGCTCGCCAATCGCGGCGCGTACGAGCGCGTACGTAGTCATATGTAATACCCCCGTGTATGTCTCGCCGTAGGGATTTCAGAATGGAGAAGTCATTTCGACCGTCGCTAGGCAGAAAATAAATGAACAAGTGTTGGGCCAATTGCAAACAACCGATGATGGTATTTCATTCAAGCCCGCCTTCAAGCCACATTCGAGTTTTGTCGTCGAGATCCTGGTAGCACTGTTACGCCAGCGGACGGTTGCTGGTTCGCTCCAGCCATTCGAGAAGTATCGCAACCAGCTTCTTATTACTTCCAATAAGTTCTATCTTGAAAGAGGAGCAGGCAGAGATATTGTTCACGAGAGGACTCTCCAGATGCGCACACTTGGCCTAGCAGCAAGGGAGCTACCTTCAGCTCAAATAAGTCGGAGTATTCAGGGGGGAGGGGGGGGGCACATATGAATATTTTCATAAGCAACTCTGTGGGAAAGGCACGTATACGTATGCCTCCATGTTCATCGGTAAACTTCTGGACGGATGCTCATTTAGCTTACAATTTGAGAAGAAGTTTTTGGACTTGGCCAATTTCGTCGGTTAAGGCCTGGAGATCGGCACGAGCGTATGTGAGAACGTCACGAATCGTGTCTGATCGAAGCTCGTTTGAGACGAACAGTCCGGCACTGGCCCGGGGGAAGGTAAGGTGTCGATGTCGCTCAAAGCAAATGTGCGCGGACAATTAGAGCATAACATGCTAAATATTAGATTGCATGTGTTAGATTTGTGGATGAGGAAGGCATTTCCAAAGACATTAAAAGACAGAACGCACTTGATCAGTATAAGTATAAGAAGTAGTCCAGAATTGAATTGAATTCGAAGTTAAATGTGATGCCATGGAAGATCGCGGGCTGGGTGGGAGGACAGCGAGACTCGGCAAGGATTGAGAGTTCAAACTTTCAAGGCCGGCCGAGGGCAGCGCAGACGGCGAAGAGCTCGATGGGCAGATTCGTTAGCAAAATCGACAGCGACAACATGCTGAGAGAGCAGAAGGACAATAATTGATCGAACCTGAACTCCCGATATTAGCCCGGCCCGATCTGCCGTGTGCTCTTTTCATTCAACGAGGTCATCTACACTGCTTGTTGTACAGAGTCCAGACCACAGACTTTTAGCAAGTACTCTAGGAATAGCACATGCATGACTTTAACGTTGCCGCCCTGCTTTGTTCACGCTCTGCTGTTAAATTTAATTTATTCGTGTCAAATACACTTGCGCAACGACTGGAATCAAACTCAACGCCCCGTGGCACAACCATGATCATCCCCCACAGAGAAGGGACTTGAAGGGACTTCGGACACCTCGTGAGCCGTGAGTGCTGGAGTCTAGAGTAGACCAAAATGTTATAATGCTCCGAAGACAATACGACACTGTCCGGTCGCCGAGTTCTTGTTCAAATCCCAGTATTAATATTGCCAGTCATGATTATCCTTCGCAGAAAACATATTTTGGCACTGGACATTCACCTACTCGTACTTCTCTTCACTGCCTTCCCCCGCCTGAATTTCTCGGATGTGTTGGAGACGCGTTCAGTTCCCAGTTCCCACTCCTGCGGCAGGCGCCCTCTAAAGCTTAAGGCCCCCCTTACCAGAGATGACAACCGGGCGTCCAAGTTACATACTACAGCAATCGATCGGTCACTGTAACATATGTGTAAATATCCTTTTCGATATCGCCAGCCGCCAGCTGCAGCTTCACTTCTAGTCAAAATAATTATCTCAGCCTCATTTAAATACTGCTGGGTCCTCAAATGATACCGTGACCGCGTGGTCAAATTGGTGGTCAATAACCGTTTTATATTTGTCTCTCTAGACTCGCAAGCCAGGTTTGGTAAAAAGACAGACGAGGAAGTTGGAGAGAGACTCAGAGATGTCTAGTGGAGTTGGAAGACTCGGCTCGGCAGTACAGGTACTTGGTCTAGCTCTTGGCATTGATATTCCGAAGGTAGACTTACAGACAATCTATGTTTACAGTCAAGTGGCAAGCCTAAGCCGCATCTATTTTCCCATCCTCCACAAAGCCCTCTAAAAATCCCATTAAATGTATAATGCACAACGCCACCCAGCCAACCAGCACCCGACCGCGCCTAACTCGCCGTCGCATACCGACTCGCCCCCCTGATGCGCTCCCCATACTTCCAGAACAGCCACGGCGCCGGGCACCCAATCACCACCGCCACGACCGCAAGCACCGTGTCCCCCTTCCCGTACCCCAGCCGCGCGTACATCGCCGGCGCAAACAGCGGGAAGCCGAACCCCGCAAACGACCTCAAGCACGACACCGCCGCGAGCGCGCTCGCGGCGTGCAAAGTGAACGCGTCGATGACGTACGACTGGATGCTCTGGAAGCTCAGGATCGTGCCCGCGCCGACGAGCGCGATGCCGATGTCCGGCACGAGCCAGAACACGCGCGCCTCGACCGCCCACCCCGTGAGGAGCAGCCCCGCGGGCAGGCACACCGTGCCCGGGAGCATCGAGGGCAGGCGGTACTCCGGCTTGCCCGCGCCGCCGTTCTTGCGCTTGAAGTACGCGTACACTTTGTCGAGGGTGTACGCGTTCACCTGCGAGGCGCCCGTGAGCCCGATGCCGAGCGCGAGGTAGTGTAGGCCCGCGATGCCCGGTTTCTGGCCGTAGACGCCCTCGAAGATGGAGGGGATCGTCGTGAGGAAGACTGCAGGCGGCCGTCAGCGAAATCCACGCGAAAAGGGAAAAGGAAAAGGGGAGGGGAGGACGGGGCGCACGCACTGTATAGCAGTCCGTAGATGAACGCCATGTATATGCCGAGCAGCTGCACGATTGGCTCGCGCGCAAAGATCGCGAACGGGCGCACGAGCGCCTTGGCGAAGATGCGCTTCCAGTGGCGGTCGTCCGTCTGGTAGCGCGTGCGGATGTGCGTGTACTGTGCGTACCCCTTCTCGTTCGTGTCGGATGCCGCGGCCTTGCGGATGCGCTCGGCTTTGCGCTCGAGGAGGAGCGGGGCGTATGCTGTTTCATCCGGATCCGGTCAGCTTTCACGCGGCAGTGGAAGAGATTCGCGCACATTCGTCGAGCTTGAAGAAGCCCACGGCCTGGATCGCGCCGTCGACGATGCTCGAGCTCCAGAACACCCAGCGCCACGTGCTGCGCTGCGCGATCCACGCGCCGCACACCGGCCCCACCACCGGGCCCAGCAGCGGGGCCAAGCTGTAGATCGCGATCGCCTGCCCGCGCTGCTCGGGCGTGAAGCAGTCGCCGAGCACGGCGCCGCCGATGGAGAGCGGGGCGGAGCCGCCGAGGCCGGCGAGGAAGCGGAAGGCGATGAGCTGGGCGGTGGAGGTGGCGAAGCCGCAGGCGAGATTCCACGCGAGGTACCAGAGGTTGGCGAGCTGGATCACGCGGGAGCGGCCGTATATCTCGGAGAGGGGCCCCAGGATGAGCGGGCCGATGGCGTAGGCGAGGATGAAGATGGAGGTGGTGAGCGCGATGGTTACGGTGCTTGTGATGTCGAACTCGGCCGCGACGAGCCCGCTGGCCGGCGCTATCATGGACGAGGAGACCTGCAGTACGGTCAATACACTGTCACTAAATACCAATGGACGACACTAACCGGGGAAATAAATGTGAACGAGGATACGATGAACACCGCTGCCCATTTGCGGCGCTTCGTCCAGCTTTTCATATCAGCCCGCAAGTCTGTTCCTCCGTGGACGGGACTCACTTTTTAGGATTCTCGGGGTCATCGGGGCCCTCCCAGTCGACGATGAGGGTGTCGTTGTCTGCGTCTGTGGAGGTCACGACATCCCCGGTCTTCTCATTCTTGCTCGAGTCGGCGGATTCGTCCTCTGCCTGCTCATTCTCGTTCAGCGTCGCCGGGGACGGCGATCGGGCTGCAATGGAATCGTTGTCTTGGCCGTGGTTGATCACGGTCTTCTCGTCATGAAGGGGCATTATGGTCGTATACTGGGAAGTGGAGCCAAAGGAGGGTCGCCTCGTGTGATGTCCATTTGCTCGCGATTTTGTATTTCGAAGATTGTCATAAGTGTCATAGCGTTAGTGCCGGCGTTCGTTGCCGTCGGACAAAACGGTTACTGCAGCCGGCGAATCGGCCGAAATGGGCACAACTCGCGCCACAAGCTCCGAGCCGACGTCGACTGCAGCCTCAAAATATCCCCATGGACGAGCATATTCAACTGTTCGGTTCAATACAGCTGGCCTTTCTGGCTTTCCGTCTGCATCTGGCATTCCTCTCACTTACGCGAGCCATCGGACTTTCTCGTGGGTCGCAACCTCGTGGATGACATTTACGATTCGCTTCCTTCGCCTCTCTTAATTGCTTATATGGCCCATCGGAAAACCTCGTGGGTCGCAATTGCAACCGCAGCATACTAGGGGTTCTCAATTCATACTTAGTTCACGGGTTCACGGTTCACGAGTTCACGATTTCCCTGGCGTGTCCGGAACCCTATTTGGAAAAAAAAATCACTGCTAGGGAATTCGTGAACCCGTGAACTAAGAATTGAGAACCCCTACTGGGACGTCGGAAAGGTGAATCAGAACCAGTCAGAACCTCGCCTCGCCACCTGCGTACATTCACGTGACTCAGTCATCTGATCCGCGATCGAAAGCAATCTCCCGAAAACTCTGATCGACCAGTCGCGCCCATCTCACAGGGTTTACATATGCATTCAAACTTCAAAGTTATATGGTCATCAAGTATTCTAGCTGCACAGCTAGTGGTCAGCTGTTAAGCCTTTTAACGGACATTGGCAACAGCGGACATTGCAAGGAAGCCTAGGCCTGCGAAACGAGAGTGAAAGTCCAATCGCTGACAAGGGAACTGGCGTGCACGAGCTGAGAACGATGGTTGAGATATTTTAGTATTTGGCGTAGAAGCCAAAGGGGATTGGATCCGTGGCACCGGCAGAGTTTCCAGAAAAACAGAGCAGTGTCTTGTGGAGCCATGGTTTAATTCTATTTGCGAAGCAGAATTGATTTCCTCGGTGCTCACGACATCGCATGACATAGCGGATCGGCCCAGGCTTTCACTGCACATCGCTTGCCACTCGCCTGTAGCCTGCCGGTGCACGTATCGTAGCTATTCACGGGTGTAAGATAATTTACTTTTATCATGAATGAGCTGAACTGACTCACACTGTGATCAAATACACTGGCAGTCTTGATCTCCACACAAAATCCTCTACATCTACAATCGAGAGCCTATACGGCTGGCGCTGTGCTTGGCGGCGGCGGCGACGCGAGCTTTCGTAGGGATACATCATACACAACTGTTGTCACAAATAAGCTCGAGGCATGTGCACCAACATGGCATCACCCACCTTCTTCAATCTTCTTAATGTCGTATTTCAAACTATCATACCGCCTGCGCAGTGTGTCGTTCTTGAGATTCAGCTATACATATAAAAGATGAAATCACTCCCGGTGAATTGCAAACACAAATTGAGGCTGACCATCGAGAACCCAGTGAACAGATCTTTGACAAAGATGGATATTCTGATAGGCTCGTCGAAGTTGCCGAGCGTCACCGAGTTCACGGCAAGGCGGGAGAGCTCGTTGCAGAGACTGATGAGCCCGTGGAGGTAGTCCTCCGCCGGGATGACCAGGCGATCGCTCCATTCCTCCTTTACTTTTGAGATCGATCAAATAATCCCCGTCAGCAACCACCCGCGAGTGTGCACAGACGAAAACGACCTACTCCCCAGCACGTCGCTGGCGCCCGCCAAAGAGAGGAGCTTCCCCGTCGACAGATACTCCACCAGCGACGCGGCGAATATGGCGGTGCGCAGCGAGTTCGACCACTGGTCTTTCCAGCGCCAGAACTGGTTCGCGGGTATGACGGCGGCCAGATCGGCGGTCACGGTCTGGCAGCCGCGGAGGACCGGGCGGACGGAGTCGACCAGAGCTGGGACTGCAGAGGATCACCACAGAAATACAAAGGCCGCCGCATGCCGACTTACTCGATTCTAGGGGCGTAGAGTGCACCTTGTTGAGGAGCCCCGCCATCGTGCGCGTCTTCTTGTCCAGCTCGGTGACCTGATCTTTGATTTTCTGCGGAACACATCGGTGAGAACTAGTGCTGTGAACCCGATAGCGCCTGACGCGGGCTGCTAGTTACTTCTCTGAGCTCGACATCGTAGTCGAGAAGCTGGTTGATATGGTCAAGCTCGCTCGCGTCCATGGTCACGGTGGTGGAAGGCAAGATTTGACGTGGGCGATTAACATTGATTATCCGAATCCCGACGCCGATCGCTAGTGCGCAACGCGTCGAGCGCCTGTCGCGAGTCAGCAAATTTGCCAGCTGTCCTCAGCTGTCCTCAAGGTCTCTTCCATTCGACTGCTTTCTCGTCTTCCGTGGCCTTTCAGATCCACGTTATTACATTCCGCGCGCCAGCCGCGCCATACCTTTCGATCTCCCGGCAGCCACGCGGCCCGCACGGCCCCAAGTCTGAAGTCACGGTCGCATGTCCGCCCAAGCAAAGCTAGAAGCGCAAGTGAAGGGGTTCTTGACCACTTTCCGCGATGCGCCCGTCAACACGCAGGGCGCTTCTGACGCGGTTCTCGCCGTCATATACAACTACCTCATGGGCGTAAAGCCCGCCGCCACGGACGGGACCCTGCACTGGTTCTGCCCGCGCGCAGAGGCGCTGACCGTCAGCGCGGCGACGTTCCTCATGCGCCTGTTCGCGTACGAGAGCCGGCAGGTGGAGGCGTGGAAGGAGCGGTTCAACATGTGCATGGGTGGGTGTTGCGACTGCGTGTGGGGCCTGGAGGCAGCGAAGGAGAGCTCGAAAGACACGTGAGTACTTAGTCCCCTCCCAGCGATCGTCGGCCACGGACGCCATCTGACGGCGCAAACACAGGTATTTTGCCGCGTTTGAGAGCCACGTCCTGCATGACTTCTACAATGTCTTTCACGGATGGGAGCTTAAGACCGTCCTCGGGGCGCTTGATGGCGCCGGCTTTTCACAGCGTGACGCCACACAGGGCAAGCCCGTGCCCGCCCTGTCCAAAGCCCCCCCTGCCGTGCTCTATCGCGCCGTGTGCAATTTGCGATTACTGCAGGACGAGCAGATCCTGGGCATCCTGCGCGCGCATACACCCTCGGAACCTGTGGCCGGATGGCCCTTGTCCCCGCCGCCCGCTGGCATACTCTTATTGCTGATGGCTGAGAATGAAAATCTGCGCCGGTGGGCCAAGGCTCAGGTGGCCAAATTCACTCGCGCGGCCATGCCTAAGGAGCAGTTTACGCATGGCTACGTCGCCATCCTCCAGGCCGTGGCGCATAGCATTTCAGCTGATGCTGCAGGGGCCACCGAGAGTCCTGGCGAACTGGGCGTTACATCGCTTGTGCCCACTAAAGAACATCCTGGGTTTCCTTTCTCAACGAGCCCCGTCGATCTGTGGGCTGGTATCTACGATTTCATCTCGTTCGTCCCGCCTGCACGGCTGGTAGCTGGTGGGCCGCGAGACATCGATTTGCGCCGCCTTGTCATTGGTCACTTGCACGATGTAGGACCCCGTCAGTATAATTTCCTGCGTCTTGTTTATCGGTTCATTTTTGCTAATTCATTCCACTTTTCATTCGCCCGTAATAAGACTTTGTCGATGTTCTTCGATGCTTGCTTCTGCTTCTGAAAAGACTGGGCGGCGCTATGTGGCGGGGCGAAGGCCCCGAGTTTCCTCATATCGTGTTCGACGCTGTCAAAGACAATCCCTTGTACGCTGATATGCTTCAAGGCATTGCGCCCGATAAAGATCGCCCGTGGTTTTTGGCGGTATTTGCAGAGCTCTTGGCAGCGGTCCGGCATCTTCCTGTCTACGGAGACATGTTCGCGAAGATGGTCGGTTTCATGTGCGAGGAGCTGCAGCACGAGCGATTTAACGGGGCGCGGCCGATGATTATGACCACTGCCATTAAAGTGGGCGCACCCTCTTTGAACGACGAGCTCAGCTAACAGCTAACATCTGTCGCCAGCTGGTTTCGGCGCATCTGCGAAGACCTGAGAATACCCCGCTTCAAACCACGGCTGTCCAGGCCGTACTCACAATCCACGCGAATGCCTTCATCTCCGTCGCATTTGCGCCGTCTCATAGTGATGGGCAATGGGCGAGTTCACGCGAGGCCGCTCGAGGTCTGGTCATTACCATCATGTCCAAAGACGTGGATGGCGTTGGGACTGGTATCAAAGAGCTCTGTCGTCTTCTCGCTGGCCGGGATGTCAAAATTCCGCCTTGCGACATCAATCGTGATTTTTGGGCTAGATCATATGAGTCTATTCAGACGAGCGATTTTGACAGCATCTCTGCGATCATAGCCATCGCCGCGCGGGCAGCACATTTTGATATTCTGAAAAAGAACTCATTTATTCCGACCTTGAACGACCAGAAGGGCAAGGAAATAGCGGGCTCCGGCGAGCTCGTCCTTGAAAGCGTCAACACTGCTCTCAGCACGGTTTCCACCGGCTTTCTCGGAGTCTTGTCGAAATGCGCTAACAACAGCTCTACCCAACTCCTTGATCTTATTCGCCTTCCTGGCGTGATGAAGAATATCATGGTGCTCATGTTGTCTCCGGATGAAAGTTTCCAGGCTGCCGCTCAGATGCTGGTCGGGCAAGCGTTCGATGTCGACGGTCGCCTGGATTGCTTTCGGGCGATGTTGGAAAATCTCCCGGATGCTTCGCTCGAGGGCCTCTTCCAGTTCATGGAAACGTTTATACAGTATTCTCCGGTTGTGCCCGAAGCGTGTAACCTGTCCAAATCCCTTGTTCGCTGCTTGACGGATATTATCGAGGTGTTGTGCTCGGCCAACAACGGACTTCTTCAAGTCGATCGTTGGGCAAGAGTCAAGGACGAAGAGGGCCCAGCGAATAGGCTTCCCAAGCTGTGGCATTTGATGTCCAAGTCCATCACTGTCATCTTCAGGCGGACACCTTTATGGTCGTTATACTTCGAGCCCGAAGAAATGATCCTGTGGATGCGGGATGCCCTCATATTCGGACGTGACATGCTGGCTCAGCGAAGAGTCTTCGAATCCACGGCATCATTAGCCGCACGTGCGGTGTCATCCTCAAAGCCGAAAAGAGGCATTGCTCAGGCCATGCTGGACGATCTGCAGGATGCATTTACGGAGTTGGCCCGGTGGTTGCGGCTCACCGATGAAGAACTCTTGCATCAATCTTTTGCGTTACTCCAGTCTCTGCTCGACTGCTTTCGCGAAAGTCATGTACCGCCGTCTCCAGCTGGCGCTGCCAGGTTGACAAAACATATCGACGACGCTCGTACAAAGGATCCTAGCCGCCCTCAAACGCGCCTGGATGCGACAAGATTGTCAAAGCTAGAGGACGCCTTGGCCGCTTTTGATGAGGACGACGACGAAGTCCAAATCATTTCGCACACTATGGCTCCATCCAAGAAATCGGACGTGGACTCGCGGTCAGCTAAGGCGCGAGAAACCGCTCAACTGAAGCGGCCGCCTACGGTCTCCAAGATCACAACAGCTACACTGCCCTTCAAGATGGACTTCAATAAAGACGATCAGAAAAAGCTCAATAAACGCGATCCGTTGCCGGCCTTTCGCAGGCAGGAGAAAGTTTCACTCCCTAGCGCGTCTCGCGTCCATTCTTCGCATGGCAGCACTGGGGCGAGAAGCGACGGTGCATCTAGCACTGGCCCTGCAGACTCCTCTGATGATTCCGACAGCGAAGAGGATGAACCGCAGGGTGGCCTAGCTGCTCTCGTGAAATTTCAAAAGTCACCAAAGGTTAAGAAGCCTACTGAGCGCCGACAGGTGAAGATGCTTGATATTCCAAGCAAAGGAAATCGTGTTTTCAATGATAGATTAGCTCAGCGTCAGGATGCTCGCCGAACCGCTCTCCGACTCAAGCCAGATATCTCAGGTCTGCATCGCGCTCTTTTGTCTTGGGATTATGATCATGCCGGCCCATTGCCACCATCCTTTTCCCAAGCGCCCCGACTGCAGCATATCCCAGACCAATTCACTGACCACTCCCACTACTTGAGTGTATTCGAGCCGCTGCTTCTTCTCGAGTGCTGGTCTCAAATTCTTCAATCGAAAGACGAGCCACAGGAAACATGTGACTGCAAAATTACATCCCGCCAATTTAGCGACAGCTGGCTTGATCTTGATGTGACAATATCCGAACCCGTACCAAAGTCTTGGTATCTGACCGAAACGGATGTCATTCTGCTCCGACATCTTGGCGGCAAGAGTAGCATACTGGCCAAGGTGCGGAGTTACCGAGCCACGCCGAACGGTATAAATGCAGCTTTCCGTGCCTTGATAACTCCAACGCAACCCGATCCCGGCTTACAAATCAATACACAATGGCGGCTGAGCAAGGTTTTCAGGTCAGTTACCAAATTCTGCATTAAATCATCAAAAGCTCACCGCCGATATAGTTTGAGCACGCTGCATCGTGAATATGCTGCATTGATGGCGGTACCTTATTTTGATTCGTTCGAGAGGATTCTTCGACCGCGTCTACTCCCCATACCCGCTGTCGACCCCCAGATTATCAGTCGAACCATGGCACGCCATAGATTGAATGAACCCCAAGCCGTTGCAATACTGGGCTCCATGCAAGTCGAGGGTTTTTCATTGATACAAGGGTGAGCTGCTATGTCACCCGATTTTTCGCACGCTCATTCCTCCTAGCCCTCCAGGAACTGGAAAGACGTCGACGATATGTGGATTGGTGCACACATTTTTGGAGAGTCGCCAGAAGCCGGCCACCATGCTGAATATGGGTAGGAACGGTGTTTCTGCAGACCGGGAGCCAGTGAAGAAAATCCTTCTCTGCGCGCCTAGCAATGCTGCCATTGACGAAGTCGCCCATCGGCTGAAAGAGTTACGACCGGTGCCCGGAAACCCACTGATTAAAGTGGTGCGAATGGGCGCCGAAAAATCGATGAACATTGCCGTCAAAGATATTTCACTGGACAGCCTTGTCGACCAGAAGCTGAATGCTGACCAAAACTTGACGGGTACCACCCCAAAGGACACGGATAACGAAGTGTCGCTTGTTCGCTCGGAGCTTGATGCCGTCAAGAAGATGAAAGAGCAAAAGGCCACAGAATTAGCGGCTGTGCAAAACAATGCTGAAAGGACTTATGCTCTAGACGAAGATATCAAGAAACTCAACAATCGCCGTATAACATTGGCGCAGAAGCTGGATAAGCTGAAGGACAAGCAGAAGGGTCAAAGTCGTAATAACGACGCCGTTCGCCGGAAATTTCGCGCAGAAGTGCTCCACGAAGCCGATGTCATATGCAGTACACTTTCCGGAGCAGGCATTGACACTTTGGATCAATTCGACTTCGAGATGGTTGTCATCGACGAGGCCGCTCAAGCTATTGAATTGAGTTCGTTGATACCGCTCAAGTTCAGTTGCAAAAATTGCGTCCTGGTCGGAGGTAATTCAAACTTGTTAAGAGCCCACCGCCAGAATCTTACAATATCTAGATCCCCAGCAGCTACCGCCGACGGTTCTTTCACAGGAGGTCATTTCCATCATTTTTACTATTTCTCTGGATGATCTGACCCAAGTGAGGGTAGGCCTCCAAGTACAAGTACAACCAATCCCTATTTGTCCGACTCCAGAAGCGTCAACCTGAAGCTGTTCACCTTTTAAGGTGAGCTACAGATTATTGAAACCAATCAGGGCTTTCACTGATGTGGGAATCCGCGGACAGTATTCAATATCGTATGCATCCGGAGATCAGCCAATTGCCGAGCAATTTATTCTATCAAGGTCGCCTGCTTGACGGGCCCGACATGGCTGCCAAAACAGCCCAACCATGGCAGTCACACGAAAAGTTTGGTACCTACCAATTTTACAATGTTGCGCGGGGCCAAGAACACAAGTCCTCATATCACTCGATCAAGAACGACACGGAGTGTCAAGTAGCCGTGGCGCTCTATAATCGCCTAAGACAGGAGCATTCATCTGTTGATTTTGATTATAGGGTTGGAGTTGTCTCCATGTACAAGGGCCAAATCTCGGAACTCAAAAGACAGTTCCAATCACGATTCGGATTCGACATTATAGAAAAAATTCACTTTTCAACAGTCGATGGCTTCCAAGGCCAGGAAAAGGATATCATCATTCTTTCATGCGTCCGTGCGGGTCCTGGATTGCAGAATATCGGTTTCTTGTCAGGTAATCGCGGGTTTTTCACATCTAGAAGGTGAGCTAACGTGGTATAGATCTCCGACGCATGAACGTCGCTCTCACTCGCGCGAAATCCTCTCTTTTCATCCTTGGCCACGCCGCTACATTAGAGCGCAGCGATGACACTTGGCGTAAGATTGTTGGTGACGCTCGCACAAGGTCACGGCTGATCGAGGCAAGTGTTTTATTGGATATTCTTGCTTCGCATGCCAATACTGACCTTTCGGCAGGCAAATGTCGGTTTCTTCACTGCACCCAATTTACCTCGATCGGCGGTGCCACGAGTCATACAGCCGAAGCCACCCATCGCGCCCACTTTGCTTCCTCCGCCCCCAAATCTGCTGACGCCTCGAGATCTGATGAAGAGTGTCAACACTGATTTGGCCCCGTCTATACATGCATCAACAGAAACGCAAGCACCTCAGAGTATAGGTCTGGATTCCACTGAGGGTGGCGATGCAGCTCCGTTGGCGCAAGACGTGCAAATGGGGCAGAAACGACCTGCGGATCACGAGGCAGCTGAACAGACACCAGCTTCAGCTTCAACTTCAAGCGAGCCTCGGCCAAGGCCTGCCCCCCCTCCTGCAAAACGGCAAAAGAAGGACAAAGGCAGCATATTCATCCCCAAGAAACCTAATAAGGTAAGAAATTATCATTTTCAAAGCGTCCTGCTGGTTGACATCCATTGTCAGCGCCCATGAACCGCTCAACCGTGACTGATTCCAGAGACATAGTAGAATGTTTCACACGACTGCGATCAGACAGTTCTTACACTACACTATCCCAGTAAACACATCACGTCATGCCTGCTACTACCTGCGCATCGACTGTCAGTGACTAATCTCTGACATTACTTAATTTCACTGGAGGCAATTCCCAACTGTCAGGTCCAAATCGAGGTACAACCATATCCACTCCTGCGCTGTTCTTGACAGGTTTCGAGAATGTGCACAGAGAAGGCCGCCCAAGTGATGATAGCCAGACAGGGTTGATTACGGTGATCCCTGAGGCCGTTAGATGCATTTCAAAGGTATGAGAGCAAAACACACACCTTTAAGCCACACGCGACTTGTCCGGACGACTTCATGGAATACAACATACTCCGGAGGTGGAGCATTGGCCAGTACAGATGATGGATGTAAGAAGACATCCTCTGCAATACCCATTGCTTGATATTCAACATTGTTCGATGTTGCATATTTATTGCCTGTCGAGGTTCCCTTATGGAGTAGGTCTTTTCGAATAGCCACCTGATCAATAAATGCGGCTGTCAGAAGTTGTCTGAGTACTTTAAGCTGGAAGATGGTGTCAACTAGGTCCTTGTAGGTTGGACTAACACCGTCACCTGAAGATCGTTGGGCGGCCGCAGATTGAAATCTAAACAGTTGCCCATGGCAGGAAAATTGGACTGCACGATGTTACTGATTTGGGCACGTAGCTTGTGGATCTCTTCCATTGCCTGAGACAGAAACGACATTGAAGTGCAGAAATGCCTGGGGAAATTGTTTTCTCACCTTTGGCCGAACAAAGTGGTCGCTGCAGAACTTGTGACCGCCTCCCGCATACTCATATGCGCCAACAATCGACAGCAGTCTAAATATGTCGCTTGTTGAACCTCCGAGTGATCCATGAATCTTCCAATAAGTTAGATGATGTTTTATTTGAATGCAAAGTCTTGGTGTACCTGTTGCGATTGGTAGAAAGCTCTCCGGCGAATTTTTCTCGCCTCCTTCGCCCTGATGTCTTCATTGCGGAGATGGGATAGCTGTCCGTCATTATTGTCTTCTGTTTCTTCGTCCTCCATAAGGCCCTCTTCGCGCAGGAACGGGTCTCCGACTGATAGAGCGGAAACAATAGACACGACATAAGGCAAACAATCGTGCTGACGACCGCCCGTCAGCATTCTTGAAAATCGAGGGGATAGTGGAAACAAGGACATTGCTTTTCCAAGGTCGGTCACGTGGCCACCGATGGTGGCACTGGTAATAACCTCAGACCCGTTCCTATTCGATAACAATGGAGTGGAGGTGAGAGCCCCAAGATGCGTCAAGACCGTCTCTGCCTTTCTTAACGCCACATCGTCCGGAGGCGTTGGAAATGGGAAGTTGACCACCGCGTCGATATGCATACTTTTCATCTGCAACACAACTCCTTCGATAGGCATGCGCAATATTTCGGGCTGCGAAAACGCTTCAAAGTAATGCTCGTAAAGAGCAGACGAGTAGAGCCGATAGCAGTGGCCGGGTCCCGTCCGCCCTGCACGGCCTGAGCGCTGAGCCGCCGATGCTTTGGATATCCAGCTTACTTGGAAAGCTTGTATCCCGTTAGCGACATCGTATCGCCGC
Source organism: Athelia psychrophila (assembly GCA_001630335.1). Classification (NCBI taxonomy): domain Eukaryota; kingdom Fungi; phylum Basidiomycota; class Agaricomycetes; order Atheliales; family Atheliaceae; genus Athelia; species Athelia psychrophila. The sequence goes on along the minus strand of KV417482.1, from coordinate 648,681 downwards.
TGGAATCGTAATCTGAGCGAGCGCCTTTGAAAGAAATCTTTCCAGACTTACTTCCTTGGACCGTCCACAGTCTATGACGTATCGTATCCCAGGGATAGTTAGGGATGTTTCCGCCACATTGGTAGCAATGACGACAAGACGGTGACCGGGTGGTGGCTCTTGGAAAACCCGCATCTGCTTCTCACTTGGGAGCAGAGAGTATAGCGGTACGATGTGCATAGGAACTGCGGCGCTGATTATGAATGGGGGTATTTTTTGACCAAGGGAATGAGTCACCTTCTGATTCATCAACTTCGATGCCAAGTTCCTCATTTAAAGCGTCTTCATCATCACTATTCAGCGCTTCGGGATCCTCAAGCATCTCTTCATCGACATCAAATGCCAAACCCTCGTCGTTGTGGCCCAGGTCTATATCCTCAGCCTCGATATCCGCTGTATCCACTTCAGCTATTCGCCCAGATGTGGTATACTGGCGACTTACCGTGCGCAGATGTCACTCCGGCAAACACTTTCTCCTCGTCTTCTGGCACGACGTTCGAGGTCAATCCTCTGCGTGTCTTCCTCTCATCCAGTGACTTCTTCCCGAATTTGCCCTCCAATTTCCTCACAGCGCCCACAATCTCATTCTGCCCAGTCAAAAATATCAATATCCCGCCAGGCGGAAGGCGTTTATGGATCTTTGCCGCTTTTTTCACAGCTGCACCGACGTAGTCGGTGTACGTGCGCCGCGAGAAGTGCACAGTGACCGGATGCTGCCGGGCAGCCACGTTGATCACGGGCGGGGGTGTCGCGAATAGGCGCGTGTTGGAGGCAAAGTCGCTTACCCGAAGCGTTGCGGACATGATGATCAGACGCAGGGGCTTTCATGAAATAATGTGAGCGGGAAAATTAGGATGGCATGTGCGAAGACGCACCTTTACATCATCCTTGCCCTCCTTCCACATTTGCTCTCTTAGCTTGATCACTCGACTGAGCACCCCAATCAAGATGTCTGTGTTCATGCTGCGCTCGTGGGCCTCGTCCACAATGAGGACGCTGTATTTCCTCAACAAGAAATCACCTGCGAGCTCGCGCAGGAGCACACCGTCTGTCATGAACTTGATGCACGTAGTGGGCGACACTGTCGCATCGTAACGAATCTGGTATGAGACTCGCGAGGATGGAAGTGCGAGCTCCGTGGCGACACGAGAAGCCATGGACATGGCTGCCACACGCCGCGGCTGAGTGATGCCAATCATACCCGGGTTGTCTGCAACCAATCGTCATTGTTAGTCGCGATGTCACAGAGGAAAGGGGGATGTATGCTCACCACCGGATGGATCACCAAACCCAGCCTCAAACAGGAATTGAGGCACCTGCGTCGTCTTCCCGCTTCCTGTCTCTCCACATATGATCACTACATAGTTAAGTAGCACCGCTTCCATGATTGGCTGCTCTTCGGCCACTATGGGCAGGAACAGGCGTGCTTCAGTTATCTCTGGCGTCCGGTTAACTGAAATCATCTTCCTGGTGGTGGATGATGACGCAGATTTTGACAGGTGTTGTGTGAGGGAAGTGGAAGGGAGTTGGAGGTCTTCTCCTAGAGGACCACGCATTTCCCCTGGGGTGTGGTGTGTCGTTTTGAGCTTCTTGGGGGGTGGGGCTGCTGGCTCTAGCGTGGAATCCAACTCAGCTGTGTCCACGTCGGGGGCGTAACCTTTGGCAACGCTGAGCTGTTTCAAAGCCCAGTCTTTGAAGCTGAGCCGCTTTTTTGGAGGTGCGGAGGCTTCCTCTTCCTCTTCCTCTGATTCAGCGTCGGATTCCTCCTCCTCGGAAGTGTCATTGGCTGAATCTGAACTGTCAAACGAAGAGTCAGATTCCTGGGCAGTAAGAGCTGGTCCTGTGCGGTTGGTATTCCAGCTAGAAAAGGCCAACTAGATGCATGTCAAAAACATGGCCAATGCAGGATTACGAGAAAAAGTACTTTTTTGCCCGATTTCTTCGTTGATATTCGAGGAGCAATGATCCTCCCATCGGAATTTCGCTGGAGAGCACTTCCCACCTCTGATGGCTTTGAGGACACCGGTCGGTGTAATATGGAAGATTCAACCTCTTCTGTCTCGACATCATTCGCTTTGCCCGCCCGTGGTGCCGAATCCACACGTCTCAGTAGCTCTGCATCCATCCCTGAGGCGTCATCGTCGCTTTCCTCGCCCATAGAGCCCGCAGACTCGATGTCATATTTGTCGAGACCCCGTTTGCGCTTCCCTGCTCTGCCTTCGATAGCGCGCCGCGTCTCCTTGTCTTCGAGCTTCTCGAGGCGCTCGCGGTTCGTGGAGAATCTTCCGGTGCCGAGGGTGGAGGAGGACTGAAGATGGAGGGTTGTCGGGAGCTGTGATTGACTCTGGCTGGGCGATGGTTTAGAGAGGAAACCTACAGGTTAGATTACAGACGTACGATAGTTTTTCGAAGAGAGCGACTCGGTCTTCTTTCTTTAATTTCTTCTCCTAATCGAAAAATACACGATTGAGTATCTTGATCAAGGATGATGATAGGCACGCACGATATATTTCTCCAGCCTCTTCTTTTTCTTACCGTTCATCTTCGAGTCGGCTTTCGCAGCCAGCTGTACCTAGCATAAGTCCCTTGAGCACACATGTCACAATTTAACGACACACCTCTTGCTTAATCTTTTCTTTCCTCTCCAGCTCCTTGTCTTCGGTTGACTTTGGTACATAAATGACAGCATTTGGATCGGGGGCAACTGAGGGTCCTGCTGGAGAAGCCTTAGTGCGTTTGCCTTTCTTCTTACCCCCGGCAACCGAGCCTCTGGCTTTGTCATTATAGCCGACTCTAGGTTGGTGGACCATGTTGCCTTTGATCCAAGTTCGGATAGGATAATAAACGGTCGGTAGACGATCAGAGAGCAAGAGTTGATCGGCGGTATAAATTTTAGATTCTCGTCACATAATAGACGCCCATGAATCCGTCACCGGTGCCAGTTCCTGTGTTCAGATTCTCGCTCAACGCTCTTCTCGCCCGTAAACGCATCTTAGAATTCACGTCTTGGTACCTGTTTAATTTTGGCGTGTCTAGCCCATCGTTCACGGTCCCCTGTTAGGCGTTAGTCGGCGCCTCTGTCGTGCAGTTCACCGCTTGGCGCTATCCGTGACTGAACTTACGGTCGAAATGGTGCAGTATCACTAATTTCGGCTCAAGTGACGGCTTAAGCTTGTTGAAATCTTTATATTCAATTTCATGCAGCCAGGGACTTACCGCCATGCGTCCGATATTTCACAATGTCATCTTCTAATATCTAGAACAACTCTCCATTGTCTCTAGCTACGCGGATACTCCTGGCAAGGGATGCTGTGCTATTCATTCGGGTTTGCAGAGGCGTTTTTGGGAAAAGGTGGGGGAGTGAGTGAGGGGATCCTTGAATTGCTTGCGCTTGAGGATTCGGCCAGAGGTTAGGATTTGGTTATAGCCTAATGTCCCGTAGTCTCTCCTAGGCGTCCCGACTCGTATCTCGTACACGGCCGACCATGGACCAACATAATGTCACAATGTTATGGGACACAATTACAGTGAATGTGATTAGGTGCTGCGTCAAGGACTAACAAGGCGATTTAGCGGCCGAGATAGCTGTACAATATGGCCTCGGCTTCGGGTAGCGCTGCGCTTGCGTTGCCCCACCATAGATTGTCTATGGACGAGAAGTAGTAGCACCGGTGTGGGGCAATCTAGAATTACAATGTTGGTACACCAAGAGCGCCTCTCTATCACGACGCACGCTTGTCACGCCCCATCCCAGTAGTCGGCCGACTACGAACAGGTGGTCCAGGGGTCTGACCTCTGCCAGATCGTCCTCTTGAGCTAGACTCATCTAGTTCTTGACCTGACCCCCCTTCGTCAATCCCAGGATCAGCGGCCACCATCCTGGCTTTGCTTTTTGCATTTGACCGTCGTTTGAAAATCTCAGGATCGGGGCTTAAGCTCGCTTCGCGTGGTGCAGAGGTTTGCCTGCTCTTGACGCGACCGCGTTTCGACAGAGGGCTCGAAGGTATCTCCTGTTCGTCTTCGTATCCCTCGAAATGCGATGAACGTTGGTCATGCTTGTTAAGCCCATGCGCCATTTCATCATCGATACGAAATGACACCCGCCGCCCCCTCGACTTGCTGCGTCCCCGCGCAAGGGATGATGCACGTGGTAACGGAACATCCACTTCCGATCCCCGCGGTGATTGTTCGGGGCTTTGGTCTGGAGGAGACGAGGGAGGGAGTGTGGCGCTTGAGGAAGGGGTATAAGCACGGGAATATGGGTGCGGATGGACTGGTGTTGAGTACACCGATGGTCCTGCAGAAGAGGGCGCGTCAAAGGCTTCTGAGGGATGGTGATGGCGATGATGTGTAGGAGTCGCAAATGCCCATTCAGGATTTTGTGAGCCAAAGGTATATTGTGAGGGGGTGGAACCCTGCGACGGCCACTGCGCCTGTTCCCTGTGAGTAAGCGGAACGCTCTGTCCGTGCCCACTGGTGCTCATGAGGTATGAGAGATGATGCATGGCTTGGGCAATTAGGTACTGGGCCTGTGAGCCTTGTATGGGGGCAATGGTAGGATACTGCTGCGGCTGGTGTGGGTGTATAGGTGGTAAAAAGGGCACCGGATATGGTGGGTATGAGGCACCATTAGGGTGCCTGACATGTCGCGGTGTTTGGTGCTCCGAATGAGCATGATTCGATGTATCTGAGCTGGGACCAGCCACAGGAGCTGGTGTTGAGCGGACACGCGTGCGTGAGGTCGACGCTGCGCGCTGTATGATTTTCAAAGGAGATAGTGCGTCGGCTGATAGGAGTTATTGTCTGATTTAAACGATGGCAGTTGGATTGATTGACATACCAGGATCTGAATCTTCATACTTTTCTCTCTCGAGTTTCGGTTCCACTTTGAGTTTTCCACGAGAACCGAGTTGAGGTATAGGGGAGTGTACACGCTCGCTATCATTGTATCTATTTTGGCGGAAGTCAATTATATCAATATCGGGACTCGCAGTAGACCGGTATTTTCCGGCGGTGGTCTGCAATTCATGTAAACCTTGAGCCTCTTGATCATCTCCTTCGAGCGAGGACGATGGCACACGCTTGCGCTTCCGTACTCGCGGGGGCGTGCTGGGGCGTTGGCTTTCAGATTCTGAAACCGAAACCGTCTCCGGCGTGTCTCCGGTATGCTTTCGAACAGAGGTATGCACGGGAGACGAGGCTAGAATCATGGGATCGTCACTTTCATCGCCACCGGCAGCAGCAGACTTGACTTTAGCCTTCTCTTTTCCCTTGCCACCTTTCGGTATTTTGGGTTTGACTGTACGAGATTTCAGAGTCAATTCGGCTTCGCTGTGACCCTCTATTTGACCATCAGAAGAGTCCTCGGTGAGCACTTTGGAATGTTTCATTTTTGATTTCTTGGATGGCGCAGCGCTAGTAGCTCTTGAGGCAGCTGCTTTGGGCGCAGGTGTATCGTCGGGGGGAATGCTCGGAATGGCTTTGGCGCCTTTCATCTTGGAGGGCTTCGTCTTTGTGCCAAGTTTCTCGTAAGGCACTGACGCAGCGTCATTGCCATATCCACTGGTTTCCGATGACTGTTTTAACCGCGCATGCGTTTGCGACCTAAATTTTGATTTCGAAGGTGGAGAAGAGGTCGCCATTGGTGACAATGAAAAAATGTCGGAGATATTCCCAGTTGTAGACGACGACGATTGAGGAGGGGTGTGAAGTTGAATTTGAGAAGCCTTCAGTTTGAGGGGCTTTCGTGTTTTCGATTTCACGGGAGGAGGCGTAAGCACAGGAAGATCGACAGCCTGCGTTTGCGCAACCTTCCTGGGCCGCCCTCGTTTCAACTTTATTGGAGCGGGAGTGGGTGAAGGTAGAGGTAGTTCAACAACGTCGGTTTCGTCGTCATCGTCGAGGTCGCCTGCGATAGCATAGACTGTATCTTCTGTATCGCCCCATTTGCCTAGTTCGTCCTCAGAGCTGGATATATCCCCGGAAAGTTCCTCATTAGAGGCACTGGCTGTCGTCTTCTGGTTGTGTGCGTGTTCGGGCGATAAAGGCGCACCGTCATCTGGGCATTCCTCGACTTCGTCTGTCAGGAAGTTGTCGTCTTCTTCCCCCAATTCTTCGTCCTGGCCTTCTCCCAAGCTCCCGTCCTCTTCCTCTATGAATTCCTCCTCATCACTTCCATGAGCTTCTCTTCTCTTGTTCTCGGCCTCCATGAACTCCCGAAGATCTTCTAGATCTGCAGGATCCATCTGCATCTCTCTCTCATTGACCTTGCTAATCCTTACGAGCTCCAATTCGTTGCTAATATCGGCTCCTGGCGCGAACGCGTCCAGCTCGTCTTCGCTGGCTTCCTCTTCCCCCTCCTCAGTCGGAGTAGCAGTTCCCTCCCTAGCACCTCGATCCCCAAAGTATCCAATGTCATATTTTCCTTGAGCAGAACGCAAGACGTTGCGGTCCTGTATTATTTTCTCGGTGCGAAGGTCCACAATGTCATCCTCTGCAAGTGGGCGACTATATCGTTCAGCCAATTGAGACCAGATGTCAAGGACGCGAGATGAAGATGCCCTTCGAGCTTCGTGCAAGTCCGCTATTCCTTCTCCTGATTCATCCCTGAAGAATGTCTGAGCTGCGAAAACTGGGCCAGGTGTCGCGACAGAGCGCCCTCTCGACTTTGAACGCGCTGTACGCGACTTTTTCGTAGGTGATGGCCCTTCAGACAAGCTTTGTGAGAAAGGCGTAGGGGAAGGAGTTATCAAAGGGTGTTTGCTCGTCGAGGCCAAGTTGCTCATCGTTGCATGGACTCAGATGGTCCTGTCATTCAAATCGAACGCTGCTTGACTTGCTCCTAACGCCACAACCCTGATCATTAACTTCCATTTTCATGCCTTTGTTTTCTCCAAATCGTTCGCTGCTAAATCCAAAATTTGAGGGCTATAAGCTTGATCCTATATCCCAGGAAGATGCGGTCATTCGTCATGAGCTTCCTTACAAAATATCTCAGTCTACCGTCTCAGTCGATCGATCGCCAATGTCTATGCAAGAAGTTCAAAGCAGAATCACCCACAACCATCTCGCCATGGCGAGCCAAGAAAGACGAGCACTTTATATCGATGCAGAACTCAGAGTGATTCTCATCGACATCGATGAGGTGAGTTACTCGATCCTTGCCTAGCGAAGGCTTGTTCTAATACACGAAACACAAAGTAGACGACGCTGCTGCCTTCGTTCCGCATCGTACACGAGTTGCCACAGCCGATACAGACATGCGATGCCACAATGAAACATCCGGAGTACCCCTCAGCTGTATTGCTCTCCAATACAGCCTTCGTATCAGATGGGCATGGATCTTTATTCGTTGTTGATATCCAGGAGTCAGGCCCGAGTAGGCTCTGTGGATCGTACGAGCTTCGCGTAGGCTCAGAGAGAGCTATTGCTTTCCGCATCCATGAAGTTTCAGAAGCTTCTCCAAACAGCGCTCTCATTGTTCTATCATCGCGCTATCACACGGACGAACCTGCAGATCGCCGCAAAACTGTCCCCGTCGAGTTTGACCTCTGGGCCTCCAGGATATCATTTTCCTCTTCGGAACCGCTCATTGATACTCAACTCATGGTTGCCAGTTGGCGTAGGCGTGGGGGACACCCTCCCATAAATGTTCACTATGATGCCTCAAGACAAGCGCATCTTGTGTTGGGCGGGTCCATGTACAGGCGAGCTGAGATGCCAGCACCATCTATGTATGATCCCAGCGACGATGAGCTCGCACCTATCCCGCACACGGACGAAAACCTGGATGCCAGTGACCGAAGTCCTGCGAAACCACCTCCCTACTCTTGGACTCAATCCCACGACGAAGTCACCATCGCGTTTCCTTTGCCATCATCCACAAATAAATCCGATATTCATGTCGCATTCTCTCTTCGCACTTTGACGGTCCATGTACATCCACTTACAGAAACCGCGGTTCCCCACCCTCACTATTCCATGAAGCAACTGTGGGATGGCATCCAGACATCGACTTCTTTTTGGACGTGGGATCGTGAAGCGGAAAGTTCGTTCGGACTGCTTACCTTGCACTTGGACAAACAGAACGATGGAACAAGATGGATGCAGGTGTTTTCGTCTGCTGGAACATCTGTGAACCCAGAAGACCAGAGTGACATCGAAGTGCCGGAGACTCTTGATCCTTCGGAGCTCTCGAACATTCGCGAGTCCTTGGAAAAATACACCACTTCGTTACAAAATGGCCAAGATGCGAGCGGTCTCGGTTTGGGCACAGGCGTTTCCAGTCTTGCTGATGGTGAGATGGATGACGAGGTGGATTCTTCTGTAGGGAGACAGGCGTACGTTACATGGGTGGATGCCAATGGCACGACATTGAACCCTAACGACGAGATACCTTTCAATCTCCTATCAACCCCAGTCCCTGGCACCAGCTCTCAAATGTCTCTGGTCGTCAAGAACCATATTGACGGGGTGTCTTTCTCGCTGCCTCCGTCAGAAGATCCGCCCAACTGGAAGCACGATTGCACGTTCTCAGCGCTCGCTTTCGTTCTCGCCACAAAACAGGACACTCGATTCACTTTCCACGTCCCCGGGAAAGCTGTCCTGGCGTTCGAAAACGGTGCGCGCGACCGAGGTGGCAACCTCTACGCGTATCGCAGCGCACCATCTGGCGACAAGGTGGCAAAGCAGGTGGTCCTAAAGCTCAGCGATGGGTCAGCAGGCAGCCTGCTTGGCGTCGGTGCTATGCAAATAGCAGGCAAAAGCATACTGTTATGTTTGTGCGAGGGGGTGCTGGTCGTCGTACGGAACTTGCTATGACGAAGACTGTTGTAAAACGTACATTATGTATATTTGAGTATGTAAGATACTGCGGTTCGAGGGGTAAGGGAATCGTGAACCGCTAAGCTCTTTTCTACACGGAATGCGCACACAACAAATAGATAAGCACCCACAAGAGAGAGAGAGAAATATTGAGACAAGTCAAGTGTGGGGAAATGAAACATGATTACGGTACTGTAGTAGGAAGGACAAAACTTGTCTGGTCAAATTCTCGTAGGATCTTCGCTGCCGTCCATGAGGCCTTCCGCTTTCACAGCCGCACTGGGCGTCTCGCTGTCAGGTAGGGGTTTTGACAGTTGCTCGACTGGTTTGGTGTCGCTGTTCAGCTGTGGAGCCGGAGGAGGAGGCGCCTCGCCTTGCAATTCCTTAGCTGAATGTGCGCCTGCAGCGTTGTCAGTACCATGCTTGTCAATTACTAAATATACACTTACCCTCTTCGTGTCCCTCTTCTGCACCGAACGGACCTTCCTTCTCCTCTTCCTCCATCACATCCCCATCAAAGTCATCGTCTTGAATCTCCTTTTCAAAGTCATCCAACTGCGCTTTGAGGCTCGACGTCGCGTCAGGAGATCTTGGGCCTCCGATGCCCAAAGTGTCGCTGAAAAATGAGCGGCCAGATTCGATGTCCAACATATCATCATCATCTTCATCGCTGTCTTCATCGTTCCCAAACATCAGACCCCCTCCGCTGACGGCTCCGCCTGGGTGGAAACTGATCCCCCCTGTGCTACCAAGGACTCTGGCAAATCCACCGAAAGCACTTCCCGCACCCATAAAACCTCCTACTGAGTCGTCGCGATCGGTCCGTGTGCGATCCCTTTCCTCCTGTGCCTCTCGTCGGGCCTTGAACGCCATCAACCGGCTCTGGGCGTAGATCTGAGGCAGGGCCCTGGGGGTCTCATAGCCATAATTTTGCTTGACTCGGTCAGTTACCCAGGCATACCATTCCTCTTTGGTGCGCCCATACAGCAGTGCGACTATGAGAACGGTCATGTTGTCGCAGCCAATGCCAGCTCCGGACGAGGTATCGGGTGCCAGACAGTGTTCGCACATCTCTTCGCCGATTTCAGTAAGCTCTTTGCCTTCTGATACCTTCAGCCGGACGAAATCGACGGCTTGTTGATTCGTCAGGCAGTCCCAGATACCTAGGGTAGCCGGAACATGAGCACGCATATTCTTCATGCGCAGGCGAGTTACATACCGTCACAAGCGACAATCAGGAATTCATCTTCGTCGGTGAGGTCATGGACCAAGACATCGGGGTCAGCGGTGATGACCTGCCTCTCGGCACTCATGGAGTAGTTCTTCTTGAACTCGAAATCGCCCAACGCACGCGACAAGGCCAGGTTGCCATTCACGCGGCCATACTCAATGTACCCGCCGGCACCCGTAATTCTCGCCTTTTCAGCTGCGGAATTCCGTTAGGAAAGTGGCACAGCGAACAGCGATACTGGACGTACTCGCGCTGGAAGGTTTGTGGTCATAACTAAGCGGCTTCACCTCGCCTTTGACACTGATCACTGATCGGGAGTCACCTGCGTTCGCCTGCAAAATTCGCGTCAGGATCGCATGAGAGTTACAAGTGGAGATAACATACAACGTATATTTTCTTATCGCTTGTGACCAGAGCTGCGACTGCCGTGCAGCCTGACGGATCTCTGATATGAGCGGGGTCTATATCAAATAGCAATCAGTTGGGGGGAACATAGACCAATCGGCCTGAAACACGCACTTGAGAGAAGATCCTCGTCCGTGCCCAAGAATGCCCGCTTCAACGCTTCCGCGTACTCCTTTTTCTTGTATGATTCCTCATTCACTAACCGCTTGTGGACATTTTGACCGGCGAACTTTGCAACGGTACCGCCTGCGGGTAGATCGTATCGCGGCACGTAGTGAAAAGAAGGAAAATGGCGTACCGCCATGACCATCATAGACAGCAAAGAATGTGTTTGGGTTGTCGAGGCCGGCATCTAACGAAAGGACGGTTGCGTGCGCGTCCTCCATGGCTGATGGGCAAAGCACATGGGTTAGATCGAGGAGTCAACACAGGGGACACAAACTAGGTCTGAACGATCCTATAGCAGGAGAGCTAGGAACAGTCATGCTAGATCTGACTCACAGATTCTCCATCCTTGCATCTCAGCGACTCCGTACATAAATCTCGCATCTCCGCCTGATTCTGACTTCTTTTCCGTAGCTATAAGCAAGCGAACATGAGCATATTTCGAGGGCGGCTACGTGGGCTAGCATGAATTTAAACGATAATAGACACCAACCAGGAGAAGATAGAGTTTGGCCCTTCAAACAAAACATATGAGCCAAAATGTTGGTTTGTGGAGCTGATGCTGCATACCATGGCTAGTGAAAAATATCAACCCAAAAAACCAAAGTCGCGGTAGTTCAGAAAGTAGGCGGGTGGTGAGAGAGAGAGAGGTTCGAGGGGTGAGACCCAATAGTCAGTTATATACAGCAGAAAGCAGGTACGATGATTGAGAGATGATGGTCAAGGGTCTCTGCACACGACGCCTCAAGGCACCTGTAAATTGTAATCGCAGACCGGTGGTTTTTCCCGATTCGCCGGTCGAGGTTCAAAGTTCCAAGACTTCGCTCAGCTGTGTACTGGTTCGCCCAATGAACAAAAAAAATGGTGCTACTATCTTACTCGGGGATGAGTTAAATATCCTTAAATTAGCTCACAGGCTTGATATGTTCGCCTTGTGCTCGCCTGTAATGAAGTCCCGATCGGTGTGGCACTCAGCGGCAATGCTGTGCAATACGGTACATATGGGGATTTGAAGGAAGGACGGTTCGGGTTAGAAGCTATTTAAAGAGCCCACTCAGTAGATGATCAGCCACAGCTTTTGAGCGTAGCGAATGCTCATTGTGTATGACTACTAGACATCGCAACTTGGAATCACCCCAGCCGCCGATCGATATCCTGCGAAGCACCGGTATCATCTTTCCTGTGCAACAATTTGTTATTATATACCACGTGAAACAATTGACAACGTGGCGTGTGGCTGACTCTTTTTTTAATTTGCTCTTTTCGTTTTCACAGTATCCTTTCTGCTCCTGTTAACCTTGCGGGAATTCTACAGGTGTATAGGTATACGTAGCCAATACAGACACATCCATCTTCAACAGCGCATTACTGTACTCATACGACCTTAGGATCGGGCTGATTTCTTGTGACCGAGGTCGCTGACAAGTTCGGATGTTCGGATGCCCCTGTAACGTGGGACGAACTTGCCTTAAGTTCAAAATGAGGTCTATCCGCCTGACTTTTGGGTGGCTCGGGCGAGGCTCGGGCGAAAAAATTGTCACAGAAGATGTTCAAGGCCCAGATTTTCTCGAGACAATCACGCGAAATACATACTATGGCTCAGTTCAGAGGGCCTTGGGACAGGTGATGAACTTAAGGTCGTATGAGTACAGTATGTGGCACGGCGACCCTTGCCCCACTGGCAAAGGTTACACATATATTGCTTATTAACTTGCTTGCGCGGTCATACTTCAGACTACTTTCAAGTCTTTTGCAGCACAGGGGTTACAGTGTTAACGTCCTACCGATACCCGTACTTAAAATATTGCATCTCTTGCGAGCTCTCATCGCATATACTCCTGTAGCGAAGGGAAGCACAGGTCACTGTAATTCAAGTTACTCGTCATATGAATAAGATTGGATTGGATATTCAGACCGGTCAATGGCTTTGTGCTGGGCATACAGAGCTCGAATTTAAGTACATTTAGACTACTGGCATCCACTTCTGCCGGTGAGCGATTAAAGGAGGCCACGACGCCGGCCCCCCAAAGGGCAACGGTAAAAGTGGCCTAACTTTGCTTCCAAGTATCAAGGTGAATTTCACTTTTCGGCACTCCAATGGCCTCGCTCTATTAGTATCGCATTTCTCCCGCTACTCAACAAGTCACGAGCTTTGCAAGGGCTGGTGGTCGGAAATCTTAACCATAATGCCCGTCGCGAAGCACGGTTCGACTAAGCTTGATTTGAACTTGATCGCAATAATAGTTATCTTGATCTTTTATCGTCTTCTTGGATCTACCCAGCCATCGATATCAATGTGCATATAAATATGCACAGCAGATGCACGTAAAATCGGAGATCTTGCTTGAGAGCATTGAAAGATTATCGTATATATTGTTCTCCGGAGATGAAAAGCGACAGGCACCGGGCAACCACCGGGGGAGGGTTCATTTCGGTGAGATTATAATTATGCGAAAGACAGGGGATGATTACTTAGATCTATTGCAGTAACTTAGTAGCATCTGCAGCTGACCACAGCTTCGATCTAAGCCTTATGCGCAAGACGTGGCAAGAGTAAGATATGCCGGATTTCATGTATCACTTGCCACCCATGGCTCCCATCAGCTTGCCATCAGCTCCCATCCGGCTTGCAGTCCTATTTACATTTGCACAGCAGCAGCGCCAGATCCACTGACAATTTTACTGACTCAGTCACGAGTTATCATCTGCCGGAGCGCTGTACATAATAACGATATCCCTCGCTTCTCTCAACTGAATATGGAACTCACATTTGTTCTGATGGTCATGGGGATAAGTGATATCTAGTCGCGAGCGCCGATCAATCTAATGGCCATTCGCATTGCTTTTTATCACCTTTCAAGCGAGGAGTTCAACAGATCTACGGGATACATCAACATGGTGAAAGACCCTTGAACACCCAGTAACGATTTCATCTGCCAATCAATTCCAGTGTGGCAACGTATCGCCACTGCGCATTCCGCCCTAGTGAAGCTCGCGTGGTTCTTGGAGGTACTTTGCCTTCGACCAATTCTGTGAAATCACAAGTACTAGCACGTCAGTTGCATTCGCCTCACCTATCATAAGACTTGCAAGTCATCCCACAAGACGCCATCATGACGCCAATGGGCGCAGATGAGCGCCAGCTCAAGCTTCAAGTGTGCCGCAGGCCCTGTGCGGCCGCACTAAGCGAACTCGGGTCCGTTCCCGTGATATTTTTTGGGCCTACACATTCGTGGAAGAGTTTCTGTCGCAAAGACGAGGCCGATGGAGGCGTTAAAAAGAGGGTCATATGCATGCTTACAGTCGGAAATAAATAGGTTGGGATCAATATGGCTTGAAAGCGGCTGAGCAGTCCAAGTAAGCATTGGCACCATTTTTGCCGCGAAAACGGCGAGCGCCACTTTGTAGATGCTCAATGGACGCTGTATACATAATAGATATAGCCTCGTTGCAATCGTGGGCTGTATCGTAACGATAGTCGCATTGAATTGTTGATGCGGCGGCAAGCCGCAAACACATGGTATAGGAAGTATTAAGAGGAAGGCTAGTACTCGCCTTGTGTTTCCGCTCCAACGCGATTGGCCAATGGGCATAGGTATGTGTCGCACGTTCTAAGATAGTAGATGTCGTCGGAGTATCCTGTCATAATCGATAAAGCCAATGCCCGGGAATGCACAATGAGTAGACGAATATTTTCCGCAGAGTGCAAGAGAGAGTAAGTCCTACTTTCCCATGCATTTGGGGGAATTTTTGTAGGATTGGCACAGCTGCCGATCTTGTGTAGATCGACAAAGTCTCAGAACATTCGCGGTCTGGATCCATTGCGCCAATCAGATGACAGTTGTCTGGTCGTGTGAGCCTGTGGGGTTGGCCGAATTCGTTGCGCAAACGTTACGTATAAGTCTTGAGAGCAAAGATGGTAGAGCAAACCGGATGGTGGGGAAATATTCAGAGCATCGAATTGGTTCATAGTGTTCAGGGTCGCAAGGGGGCTGACACGCGTTTCTCAAACCGTAAGTAGCCGGCGAAAGGAAGGAAGTAAAGAGTTGAAGTGGAGGGAGATGGAGACCGGTAAGTCCTAAAGCACAAGTTCCGAGACGATCGTAGATCTCTCGTGCTTACAACGTATAAACAGTTAGCCCCCCCGGTCTTTTCTGCATACTCCAGGCATTTCATCACCCTTACCTCTACCTCTGCCTACTACCTCTGCCTGCTTTTTGCTAGCAGAATCAGACGCTCAGGAGACTCTAGCGCAAGGTCAGTTGGCATCACATGCGTTTAAGCTTGTTATGTAGGGTGGATCTTGGCTAACGTTGACCGGAACCTTGAAGGAATCGCGAAAATTTTATCGTCCAGCCAGCACCCTCATTCATACCATGGAGAGAGTTTCCCATTACCCAGAAAGCAGTGGAAAAGTGGTATGTCAATCGTTCAATTGTCAGCGAGTGCCTCGCTTATGTTCTCCGTAGCAAGCGGCGCAGGGCTTCCCAACCCACAGACGAGCTCGCACACTATCTACCTTCTCCGTTGCCTCCAATAAATCTCTTAAACTGAGATTAGATTGCCCAAAATCCCCACCAGCCCACCTGACGCCCCTGTTCGCGGGTCCACAGAGTGCGAAGGGCTCGTTCTCCCCTACGACATCTGCGTGTGCGTCCCTGCGCTCTTTCGCTCAGTGTAGTTCCTCGCGAGAACGCACGGTCTCTCTGCACGTGCGACCCAAATCCCGACCACTGCCTATATGGACGAGTGATTTGCTGTTGCGGACAGACAGCAGTATGCCAGGCTCGCCCCGTTCTATCGAATCCTCATCCCTCTCAATCCCCTCCATTAGCCGCACCGCGTCTTCCTTCTCCGACCGAGACGACATATCCACAGCACCGACGTCTGTGCACGTATCACGCGAACCGTCCCCGCACAGGCAGCGCACGAAGCCTATGTCCATGAAGCTCGATCCTGTTCTCGCTGCCTGTGAACGAGGCTCAAAGTTCAGCACTCGCGTGGTATGCGCTACTTGCTCAAAACCAGGGCGTGATTATCCAAAGTGTGGAAAGTGTGGGGAGATGTGGTGTAGTCGGACGTGTCGACTGAAGGATGGTGCAAAAAGGCATGTGTGTGCGTCATAAGACCCGCACCGATGTTGTTCTGCTGCAATTGTGTTTCATTTAAAACTAGAGGGGTTCACATGGGGTTTCATTTGGGGTTTCACTTGGGGGTTCACTGTCCATTGTCTTCGAATTTTCACTGCTATTGCTTTCTTGTTTGCTTTGTATATTAAATAGATTGTTGTACTTAACATATGTACATATGACGCCTATGCATTTCATTTCATTACCGTTCATGCGTCAGTGCGAATTGAGGTTTGTATCACGTCGGCGCCTTCCATCATCATCTATGAGATCTCTCATTTCCGAGATAGGGGAAGTGTGCCTGCTAGTTAATCGCTCCCAAGTGGTTGGCGCAAAGCTTACATTCCCGGTAACTTTCAATGTTTTCATATAAGCAACATGCGTGGCAGCATCAACACCTGCTCGAATCCAAAACCGTCAAAATACAATCTTCGTGCCCTGTGAAGGAACGATCCCAGTCTGTTTCTCCTTCATTTTCTTCTTCGCCTCCCACGACGGATGCAGTGGCTGTTCTCGCGGCTGTTCCTCCTTGTGTCGCCGAGCGACGGGATGGCTTGAAATAGCTGAGACAGTGGGTTGTGTGCGCTGGGCCCATCCCGTGTCTGCCTGCTGGCGATGTTGTTGCGAGGTGCCGTCCTCGGGTTTGCCCCGACCTGCGCGTGATTGGTTCGGATCCGCTTTATGAGGAGGACCTCCTTGTGTCGCACGGACTTGATCCTGCTTAGCACCAGCTGCGAGCATCTCTGCCCGCTGCTTCTTTGCGTGGTTCGCATTTTGTCCATACTTTTTCTCCCAAATACTGTGAACCATTGAGAGCGACAATTAGCAAACGTGCATCGGGTACCTGTGTATATGTTGATAACCGGACGTACGCTCTCCGGGCTTGCTGGCCACGCCTGTTCTTCCGAACATTCACAGGGTTGGCCTCGGTGTCACTGAAGTCCGAATCTGAATCACCACGGATGAAACCAACCGACAGAGAGGGCAAGAATTGAGATTTTGCCGCAGGGGCTTTTGCCTTCGAATCGGAAGGTTTCTTCGGAGGCGATGCTTGAGACCCTAAATCGTTGGAATCGTCGTCGGAAGATGTATCGTCCTCCTTATGCGCGCTTCTACTGTGAACGGAACCTGATTCCCAACCGTCTGCATCCCCTTCTTCGTGATCACCGCCCGCAGATTCGGCGTCCCAGTCTGCCTCATCTTCCCCTGCAGCATCGATGTCTGACGTTCCTTCGACTACTAGTACCTGCCCACGTTCCTTTGTAGCCCCACCTTTCTTGATCTTCTTCGGACGCTCAGTAGATTCCGCAGCACCCCCTTCACTCTGAAGCTCAGTAGTTTCTTTCGTCTTCGGTCGGAGTACAGCTTTCAAATCGTCCACCGCTGCTGCAACCTCCATCGCGAGCGCCTTGGAACTGAGAAGACGACCGTGCACTTTCGCCAGTGCAGAACCGGGCTCCGCCGGATCGAGTACATTGTTCAAGAGTTCTTTTGCAACGGCAGCTTGGACGCGGGTGTCCTCAGATAGAAGATGATCTTTCTTGATTTTTGTTTTTAAAGCTGTGTTGGCTATTGGTTCGTGATGCGTGATCTACATGCCGATGACTGTTAGAGAGAAAGTTACAGAGAGGGTGGGAGACACACTTTGATAGCTTCCAATTGTGCTTCGCAATCCGCTATCTCATCTTCTGTGGCTTTCTTTTCTCTGTACATTGTTATTTAGCGTTATCTAATATGCGCGTTAGTACTCACCTGAGGCCCTTCAGCCGCTTCACGAGCTTTTGCGTCTCAAAAGTCTTGGATTTCTTTGCGGCCTTTCTGACTTCTTTCAAATCATGATGCTATATCAGTTGCCTATTGAGTGTTTCTGATAAGACGTTGTGTAGATTTGACGTGCAAGTTTTCCGGCAATCTTCACAGATATATCCTCCTAAAGCGAACGAAAAGTTAGAACAAAGCGATGAATATATGCATGATTCCATTCCACGCACTTCTTTCGGTTCGTAGCGCTTTCGTTTAGTGCCCTGTTGCACGGTATCAGGCATGCTCCCCATCCAATTGCCAGTAGTTGGTAGTCCCTGTAAGCAAAATACGAGTGTCGAATCTGTTTGTATGGGGGAGGATGATGTGAATGACTTCGATGGGTGGTTGATCGAGAGAAACTTGTGTTCGGACTCAGTGGCTGCTACAACTCGCGGTTCCGCTTTGATTTCATCTGCCGTGTGCATCTTAGGGATTCTTCGCTCATAGTCGGACTCGCTGGGAACCAATATCTCGACGCGTTGAACACCATGGCTAGCGTACAGGACGAAATTCTTGAAAGGAAACAATTTGCGTCCTTTGGCAAATTTGACGAATTCTCGAAACTGCAAACGACGTTCCTCGGCGTTGATCTTGCTCGCGAACCAACGGACGATGAAGAGGGTGAAGAGGGCCAGCGCTTCACAAAACTATCTTTGATAGTGAATAACAATTGCCCTCTGCATATTTGCTCATTACTCACTGTCATCGTCAAGCTGGATGAATACCAAGAACAATCGTATCTGCTAGATCCTTTCCTTGAGCAACTAGTGGCCCCCGTGGTGGAATGCTTGAAAAATCACGTCATTGTATCACAGTCCGCAACACAAATGGGTTCTGTACCTCGCATAGGAAGACTCTCAGCTTTATTGTACCAATACATCAAGTGCCGCGGATACAAGACCATCAGTAGGTCACTGTTCCTCCATGTCGCTCCTCGCTAGATTCCACGATCTTGGTCTAGTCAGGTTCTTTCCCCATGAGGTAGCAGACATGGCCATTTTGCTGGAATACATGGCAAAAACCGATGGACCTTATCAAAATATGCCCAGGTGGTCCTTGCGATACGTGATCCTCTTGTGGCTTTCACTTGTCTGCATGATTCCATTTGACTTGGAACAATTTGATGAGCCCGACAAAGCGGGAGGAACTGCTGAAGCGGTCGAGTCCCTCGCCAAGCAGGGTCTAGGGAACGCTGGACTGGAACGGGAGGGATCAGCGCTTGTTCTTTCTCGATTTTATATGAGGTCTTTATAAAGCGCTTGCCGTGTGGAATTTGGCGCTCACTGAATTTCTCAGGAAAGACACAAGGATCCAATTCCACAGATTCTTGACTTGGTCGCACAGCGCACTTCGGGGCTCTCCAGAACTGTTTATGGTGCGCATTGGCTTGTTGGTTTTTGATAGCCACTAATCTGTACCAGTCCCTGGGCATTATACAAGTTCTGTGCGAGCTTTTAAAGTCGGCACCGATTGAACATATTCATAGTAAAATCCAAGAGTTCCTTGCCATCGGCAACGCAATTGGGCAATGTTCAGGCCTTGAGGGAAACACTATTGCCCGCAAGATGAAACTTAAACTACTGTCTCGATTGGCATTACGTCTCTTGCCTTCGAGAAGCAGAGTATCTCGAAAAGGTATAGTTATCAATCGCAATGTGGCCGATTTTCTAACGCTATTACAAGGCCTGGTCATGGCTGGTGGCATTTCGTCCGGCGGCTTTGAAAAATCTGAGCAGAGTGATATTGAGGTGCCAGAAGAGGTGGAAACCGTGCTGGAAGAGCTTTTGAAAGGATTGCAGGACCGAGTGAGTCCAAGTCCTGCCAGTACCCTAACACATGTTAAAAGGCCATAGGACACCATTGTCAGATGGTCCGCTGCTAAAGGTCTCGCACGCGTCTCAGAGCGCCTTCCAGTCGACTTTGCAGATCAAGTATTTGAAAATATTGTAGGCCTATTCGCTATTCACTCTCCTGCAGCAGCAAGTCTCTATGATCTACCCTCCATTGCTGAAAGACCCTGGCACGGTGCCTGTCTTGGTTCAGCCGAGATGGCCCGTAGAGGGCTGGTCTCAGATGCAAACCTGTCAGGTTTGATTGGATGGCTGTCCAAGGTACGTACGATTTACAATCGTTATTAAAGCATGCGATAGTGACCCGCACAGGCTCTGTATTTTGATATCCGCAAGGGTGCCCACTCTATTGGATCAAACGTGCGAGATGCTGCTGCATATGCGTTATGGTCTCTGGCTAGGGCTCAGGATCCATCAAGTCTTAAACCCCACGTCACGGGTCTAGCTCAGATACTTGCAGCCGTATCGCTATATGATCGTGAAATTCACATCCGCAGAGCTGCAAGTGCTGCCTTCCAAGAACACGTTGGTAGAATGGTACATGGTTTTTTTTCTCGGACAAACAGTCCTTGCTAATCGTGATGGTGATGAAGGGTCTGTTCCCTCATGGAATTGATGTCCTACGAAAAACGGATTTCTACGCCGTCAGTGTCAAACGAAACTCCTTCATGGTGGCGGCTCCGCAAGTCGCTGAGTAAGTTTACCTTTATTTATTATACGCAAAGGGGTCTCAATTCGATTCAGACATGCAGAATATCGTGCATTCCTGCTCAATTACCTTCTCACGATCACTCTCCGACACTGGGATGTGTCGATGAGGCAACTAGGGGCACAATCACTGCGAGCACTTTGCGAGATTGACCTTGATGTCCTAGGTATAGAGTGCGCAAATAGAGCGGTAATTTTGTCTCCTCTCCCCGCTGGCCGCCGGGTTCTTATGGACTGGGTTGTCGCCAGGCTGGACTCTTTCACTCTTTGGACGTCAGTGATGTTCATGGTGGTTTACTCGCGCTAGCGGCAATATCTGCTGCATTTCGTGCCTCAGGTAACCCTGCAGCTGAACAGCGTAACCATGAGGCACGTGGAGTTTATGCAGAGATCAAGTTGCTTGCCAATAATTCTCGCAGATCTTTGAGATGCTTTTCAAGATTCCAAACGAGGTCATCACAGAACCGCGCAATGATCTGGTCACGGCTGCTGCCTGCGAACTAATTGCAAGCAGTATTCTATCTATAGACATTCGGCTTGGACACGAGTCTGAAGCCCCACGGTGGAAAACGATTGTTGATGCTGGGCTGAGACACAGGAACCTTGAAGTACAGGAAGCTGCGGCTCGCTCGATGGCATCCGTCAGCAAACTTGTTGATTGCTCCCTCATCGTGGATAGATAAGTATACTGCTCCCCAAGATTGAGCAACTGACTTACCTTGTATTTCACGTTCATCCGAGAGTTTAGATCAGGGGCGCCGCCAATGCAGCAGAGCCTTCCTCAACTTATTGGCGCGCTTGATTACGACGCGTACCCTCACAGCATCCTAAATGCCGCCCAGTGCCTGTTAGAAAGTGTCGACCCATCGGTACGCCCGTTTTCTCTTTCTAGTCTCGGGCATAATGACGAGTTAGGCATTGCTACAGTCGTCAAATAGAATGACTAGCATTGAAGCCAGAGTCAATTGTTTTGAGGCTATGCCTCGAATGCTGCGTACCACCCTTCCTAGGCTGTCGGACCGTAAGCGAACCTCATAATAACCGCGTCACTGATAATTAAAAGCAATCGGTAGATCTCTCTCCATCTGTGGTCTGTAAATTGTTCGATGCCCTTCTCGGTGGTTTGGAAGATTATACTCTGGATCAAAGAGGCGACGTTGGCTCCTGGGTTCGGATGGCCTGTATAAAGGGTTTAACTGCATTTTCCGAGATGTTGTTTTTGCATCCAGCATCTGCCAACCGTTTACCGGAATATCTCCCAGCCAACAAGTACCATGCTGCGATTTGTGGAATCCTCAAGCAAGGAGTAGAACGCCTTGATGTCGTCCGGCAAGTTGCAGGGCAGAATATGTCAATTCTGCTTCAAATGCCCCCTCCCAGTTTGCCAAATTCAGATTTGTGGAATATTGACGGAGCTGCGTTGATGAAAGATCTTTTCCTGAGGTACAATCTATCAGGTATTGTGCTCTACGTCAGAACTTACTGGAGTGCATTTATTAGTGACCCTGAATCCGATGGATGGAAGGATAGCTTCTGGCTGTTCCCGAAGGCGGTCAGATTGCTGGAAGTACGACGGTATAGGCAATTCATCATTTCTGGGCTCATAGCGAGCGTAGGCACTAAGACTGATAGCACGGTACGCTTCTCCCATGGCAGTTTTATTTGTTATCGACTATTCTGACATTCACTGCAGCGAGTGCCAGTGTCGTCTAGCTTGGTTACTTATGCCAAATCCCTCCCCATCCAAGATCCTTCTAATTCCAGTTACGATCTTGTCTCATTGATTGAAGATGTTCTACAACATGCCAAATCAAATCTCAAATCCAACGCAGTGGTTGTTCCAGTGCTGCTGACGTTCAATATTTTGATTGAAGGCGAAGCCATGGACCGCGTTTTGGAATTGCCGCGGGGGGTTACTGGGTGAGATATTCAACCAATATCCAGGTCATAGGTGCTGATAATGATTGGAATGATAGCCTCAAAGATCTCATTCAACTAGCAACCCGAAATCTCGCCCGCCTGAAAAGCGTGGAAAGGGTTCTTGAATTCATGAAATTGTGATAAAATCGCCTTCCCTTGAACGCCGTCACTCAACCTTCATTTAACAGAGTCATCAACCTCCTTCCATTTTCTCAATTATCACCGATCTGCCTGGCCCATTTGAGCCTCTTTCTTGGACACGCAATTGGCAAGGTAAGGCTGCATTAGCGTGCCTACTCGGTATCCACGATTGAGCATGCAACAGGTGCGCTCGGATGCTGCGGAACATCTCTATATGGTTATACAAGGAAAGGACTTTGAAATGGATACTGATGTTGCGGAAGATATATTACTAGAGACCGAGTGGTATGTGGGATCACCTCCATGTAAACCAGACAGAGCTGACAACTTGCATAGGTCCTCGATTGACGTCGCAGCCGCCACGGTTGCTGCAAACAGTGTTGTGGGGGCTCTTAATAGCCCAGGGGATTGAAATGTGTAATTACCATCTTGTTGCAAGTACACAGTAAAGCAGGTTTGAAGCAGGTGTAATTTATCGACTTGTATCGGCGAGCGTGGGAGAAAAGGCTGCCGAGTGAAGCGGCCTCAGATCTCGGTCTGGCCGTTTACGCTTTCCTCTGGTCGGTTCTCTTGTGGTTCTGCCTCCCAAAGCCATGTCGTCCAGTCCGCGCATGAGTGACAAGGAGCTCGCGAATATAAACGCAGCAGCAGTCACACGGGAGTACCGTGTACAACCGCATCTCGGTAGGGATTGCACTCCGATTGTGCCTTTCACCGCGCTGAATGCGATCATACTCCAGACTACAGAACCGTATCCGCCATTAACGGGCAAGTTAAATCTACCCCGCAAATCTGTACTCGTGGCTAATGTCGTTCCAATTACAGGCCGCTTGTGGTGCTTGACAATGTGAAAGTGCGTAGTCCGGCGAGGCGCCAAGTTGTCCATGACGCTGATCGAGAATTAGTTCCCGTCTTACAATGAAATTGTGCAACTCACCCTACCGGATGGGACGAAACGTGGAGGCCAAGTGCTTGAGGTACAAGGGAAGAAGGCGATCGTTCAAGTTTTCGAAGGAACATCAGGGGTTGATGTAAAGGCGACCCACGTCGAATTCACGGGCCACAGCATGAAGCTACCAGTCGCAGAGGACATGCTTGGCCGGATATTCAATGGTTCAGGAAATCCGTTTGATAACGGTCCGAAGGTCTTTGCAGAAGACTATCTCGATATCAATGGTGAGCTTTGTGTCTACCATACGATGACGCAGCTTCGAATCGTGCACCTTTGAAATCAGGATCCCCTATCAACCCATATTCGCGTATCTATCCCGAAGAAATGATCCAAACAGGTATCTCAACGATTGACACCATGAACTCTATCGCGCGTGGACAGAAGATTCCTATCTTCTCCGCCGCAGGTCTCCCGCACAACGAGGTATGCCACGCCGGTGTCTCGCCAATGTAGAGCTTGTCCTAACAGCATCCCAGATCGCTGCCCAGATCGTCCGACAAGCCGGTCTCGTCAAGGGGCCGACGAAGGGTGCTCTTGATGGACACGAGGACAACTTCTCAGTCGTTTTCGCAGCTATGGGTGTCAATATGGAAACTGCACGATTTTTCAAGGAGGATTTCGAGTCTAATGGCAGTCTCGACCGTGTAACGCTCTTCTTGAACTTGGCAAACGACCCTACCATCGAGCGTATCATTACCCCTCGTCTGGCCCTGACCACGGCCGAGTATTACGCGTACCAGCTTGAAAAGCATGTGCTAGTTATCTTGACAGACATGTCTTCATACGCCGACGCGTTGCGTGAGGTAGTCACCTGCCCTTGTTCATGTTGTAGAAGATCATTGACGTAATCCGCCAACAGGTATCTGCGGCCCGCGAAGAGGTGCCAGGACGACGAGGCTACCCTGGTTATATGTATACTGATCTGTCTACCATCTACGAGCGGGCAGGACGAGTTGAGGGCAGAAATGGATCCATCACACAGATCCCGATTCTCACCATGCCTAATGACGGTATGCATATACTTTACATTGTGTACAGTGTGCTGACGCACTTTCAGACATCACACATCCCATTCCTGATTTGACGGGCTACATTACTGAGGGCCAGATTTTCGTCGATCGCCAACTTCACAACAGGCAGATCTACCCTCCTATCAATGTGCTTCCGTCACTCTCTCGGTTGATGAAGAGTGCCATCGGCGAAGGTCTCACAAGAAAGGACCATGGTGACGTGTCCAATCAATTGGTAAGCCATGCGTTCGCAATGTTTTGGTATCTGATGACCAACTAACTGTGCCGCAGTATGCGAAATATGCCATTGGCCGCGATGCTGCGGCTATGAAGGCCGTAGTAGGTGAGGAGGCTCTGTCCTCCGAAGACAAATTGGCGCTTGAATTCCTTGACAAATTCGAAAAGCAATTTGTTGGACAAGGTGGGTCATGTTCTCGGTGTTCGCCGCCATAATGCTAAACAAAGTGCTACTCAGGCGCTTACGAGTCTCGCACGATCTTCGAATCTCTCGACCTGGCGTGGTCCCTGCTTCGTATCTTCCCTAAGGAGCAGCTGAACAGAATCAACCCCAAGATCATAGCCGAGTATTATGCTCGCAAGCCCACCAAGAAGCCCGCCGCGGATGAGGCTAGAGACGAGAAGTTAGTCGACGCGTAATCATCACCCCAGTAAATGGCCCTAAACGAGGTCTGAAACGGCCTGTTTTTCTTCTTTTTGTACATGAATGTACCGCACGGCTTGAAACGCTGTTGATGCAACTGAGCCTCGAGCGTGCCTGTCGGACCTTGCAGTGTTTAATTTATCGGCCACTTCCCCAGCCAGATAATCTAATCTACTCAGCACCCTGTGAAAATTTACAGATGAACCGACTTGACGTCATTGAAACGCGTTCACCAGCCTCATGTCAGTCTTAGGTTTGTACAGCGGTTGCTACCTGCCGCGGTCACAATCGCCGTGCGATACGAAGCATAGACTAAGATAAGGCGGCAGTCTATTGCATCTAGGCGCTACTCCACTCCATATAGATTCCCTTAAGCATCAGACGTGAAAGCACAGGATATGGTATATTGCGCTGAACCATGTAGTGTGAAGATATACCACTGATTTGTGCCGTACAACGTGTGATGATGTAAAAGAAACACTGGTGTAAAAAAAAACGAGGATCCTGGGACGCGTTGACTTGGCTCCGGAGCCTGTGGATAAACTTAAAGGATCTTTCATCTTGAGTTAAGGGGTCGCCTGCGGTTGCTAGTCGAGGAAGTTAACAAAAACCCGCGCTCTTCATCTGAGAGGTGTGGCTTAGGCGCTGGGGTCCTTGATGGAACGTAACAAAATTGATTTTCCCCAGCTGAAAAAGGCTGCAAAGGGCAAGTGGCCAGGGCCGCACCCGAAGATGTGCAACGAATTGTGGAGCAAGGGGGCAGGTCGGCAGCCTTTTGCAGCCCAGTGCGAGCGACCGTGATGCGCCTGTTGTTCATGTTTTTAGCGTCGTCTCCTGCCACCGGCAATACTGCAGATCTCAAGTTGCCGTTCACGGTATGCGAGTTCAGCCTTCGGTGAAAATTTACCATCCGGGCGAGGTGGCGTTTACTGACAGGTGGTATACTGGCGAGATAGCCCACAACGGGGAGTCAGGTGGCCAGACAGGCGGAATGCAACAAGACCGATTCCAGCAAGAAATGTTTCTGCGGACTTGAACGGAGGTGAACCTAAAAGGCAAGCTATGGCGCAGTCCCAGCAGCACCTAACGGGATGTACATACTTCACGGGCACAACGCAATGGTGCTGTGCATAACGACTCACCTGGCTGGCTCAATTTTTGTGGCAGAAACTGGCGTGCACGGCGTCAGCGCACAATTGAACAGTCGCATTCGGAATATCAATGCCACACTGTTACGAGAACCGTTCTCGCATTGATGGCGGCCGGAGAATACGGGAAATTGGACGTGGCTCGCACACAGCAGCGGAGTGAGCAAGTCTTCCGAGACGCCGGAGAGTGTATGCCCCGATCAGCCTGCATATCGTGAAGGGGATATTGTGGACGCCTGGGCGGCGGATGTGGGCACTTGCAGCCTATCTGAGGATGTATGTGACATTCAGGGTGGCCCAAAGCGTGTATGAGCCGTAAGGGGAGAGGTGAAGTCGCGGCATGTGTAATGGGCGCGTGTCTAGCAATTGCTGCAACCGATCCGATGAGACAACACATGCGGCTACCTCCAGGCTCTCCAAAGCCAAAACTACAAAACCACTCGCTTCTTCCGCGAAGCACGCCTTTCCTTCTATTTTCCCTCCCGCCCTTCATACCTGGCCATCTTGTCCGGCCTTGCAATGGACTCCAACGAGACTACTAGCATTGTACGCATCAATGGTCGCAAGCGAAAAGCTGAGGGGGAGGATGTCCAGGATGCTTCGCCAGCTGATCCTGCACAATCAGAGGATATGCTCGTGGATTCTGGCTCAGGTCCTTGCTCAAACGCCCCTCGTCAACACCCTTCAGCACCCTGGCTCTCGCCCCCTTCTGGCTTGTGGCCATCAGGTGATAGCCCCCCTGTGTCCCCTTTGGTCGAGATGCCAGACCAGACGCCACGGTGCCAGAAGCGACCGCGATTGGAGAGGGACGAGCGTGCACTGCGGCCAATGAAGAGAATACCGAAACGGCAGCGCTCGCCCGGCGGTTCACCCTTGCTCACACCCCCATGCCCGCCCTCTAGATTCTGGCGGCGCAGTGACATCCGCGATATGGGAATCGTGCCAGTGCAAGACCCTACACCCATGTCAGAGTCGATATACCACGTCCGGGGTGGCCCATGCGCGTCGGGCTGCCCGCAACACCTACTACCATCCCCTCTACCTCCGATCAATGTGCGTCCATTCGATTTCTCCCATTTGTACCCATGAAACTCATCACGACCGCTTAGCTTAACTCTCCCCATATACCCGTACTTCAACCGACTATCAACAGGCGGACTTTGCAAGAACTAGACCTGAATGCCATATTGCGAAACCCCCAACTCCGTATGTCACCTCTTCACGCCTCCGATTTGCTTCCGTCTAACCTTATCGCAGGCCACGACCTTCTGTTTGATTCTGGACTCCAATTCCGACCGACATCGGGCCGGCGGAAGCGCGAGCTCTCAGAACGATACTGGAACGCGGTCACACGCGAACTCGAGACGGGGTGCACATGCGTATCATTCGACATGGGTGGCAAACCCGCCAGCTGCGTATGTGTCTGCCGGCGCGTCACCCCCATCCCATCTCATCCAGTCGTAGCCCTCTCCACCACCCGCCGCATCCTTACCCTGCGTATGCCCTCTCGCATCCGCCCGCTATTGGTCGAATTCCTCGACCTGCTGGTTTGCGTCATACAGCCGCTTTCAGGAATATCGGGATACGTGAGCAGCGCAACATTACAGTCGCAGATGCAACAGCACGCTGCGCAAACATGCCGCCTGCGATCCATATTCGATCCCGACCTGATAGAGCAGGAAATCAAGCATGGCGTGTTCGACCCTTCGGGACTCTTTGAGGAGATCGGCGAGGTGCTCAAGGCGCACTGTGCGCCTATGCGGGACCAGGCTGTGGAGACTATGGTAGCTGTGGCACAGAGTTGCGCGCCGGGAGGTGATGGGACAAAACATGATGCTATCAGAGCTATTCGTCTGTGTCTCGATATCCTGGAGCACATGAAGCTGGTGAGTCGCATTTTTGTACTCTGCCTTTCTTTGTTTTCTGATGGGTTCGCAGGACATTGCCAATCACCAACTGCAAACATTACGGCCCTTCCTGATCGAAACATCCGGGCAATTCGAGTTGAAGGCATTTGGCAGGCGGAAAATCCAGGTGTCTGTGGACGTCACGAAAGCCTGGTTACAAGCCGCTCATCAACGCATGGTGGTCGCGGCGACTCTCCCCCACGCTGCTTACCCCTTATCCACAATCACCTACTCCTCCCTCAACCGAACGATGAAAGCCTACCTCTGCGCGTTAGAAGGTTTAACAGAATTGGTGTTCAACCCGCCGTCGCGAATACCGTTATCGCAACTATCACACACCGGTCCTGTTTTATCGTCCAGCACTGCCCTGCCTGACTACCCTGAAACTTCTTTCCTGGACAGTGCGCGCCTCGTCACGTTAGGAGCGGAAGCCGCAGATACCACGGTGATGTACATGTTCCTCATGCTCTACCGCCAATTGGTCTTCTTCGACCCGTCCACCCAGCCGTCATCATCTCGAGTGCTCCCGAAAGTGACAGACGCGGATCTGGCCCAGCTAAAAACGGAAATCCGAGATGTGGCCACCCATCGGCTGGGCTACTGCTTCACGCGGGCGGACGAGAGCACCGCTGACGACCCACAGCTGAAGGCGCTCCATACCAAGGAGTGGGAGCGCTGGCAGAAATCCGCGCGCGACATCGTCCTCCAAATCGCGATGCGCGCCACCCACGTACAGGCCCGTGCGAAGTCGCCGTCGGCGGAGTTCTCGCCCTTGACGCACGCGCCCGACCCGCGCATGCTGCAGCTCGCGGAACGCTGGCTCGAAACGAATCTGTGTCAGGCCTCAGCGCTCGGTGGCCTGCTCCGCAAGCGCCTGCGCGAGGCTGTGTTCCACCGCGTGGTCGCGACCGCGTTCCCCGCGCGGGACAATGTCACCGGCAAGATTAGAGCCAGCGTCGACGACGCACCCGGGCGGCCTGCGGCCGGCAGCGCGACGGGGATGGAGGCATTGCTGGACGAAATCCGAGGGCTTGGGGACAAGCTGACGAAGCTCTCCCTCATCCACTTAGGCGTCTATCTGCCGCTGTACGAGCAGGTTGGGTTCATCCAGGATTAGAACGTTCACCAGGCATTTCTCTCATCATCATATCATACATACCCCTTTCATCATTGCATTCTGACTTATACGATTGATTACGCACGTTTGGTTATGCAAATAATATTCCATCCCTCAACTCTTTTCATATATCCATTTGTCAGGGTGCGCAGCCGCACCATTCGATACCGTAGTTCTGTTACAGTTCCTAATACTTCCTACCACTGTTTATACCCACCTCGCCTCGGAGCCTTGGTAGCAGTACACGAAATTGATGACATGAACTTTTCTCGAATTTTTGTTTGCGGAGTGTCCAAGCGCCTGGCAAACATGCAGAGGCTGCGCAAATTCCCTCGTGCCACCGCGCAGTGCGTTTCATTCTGTTTCATTACAAGGCGCACAGCCTGTAGTTAAAATGCGCAGATACCCTCTCCCCTCTTGCAAATTAGTTAGGGTGTATTCCTATTTGGAATGTATCCACAGCTTTGGTTTCTGTTGAGCGCAAATTAAACGCCCATGGTGTGGAATGAATTTTGAATCCCTTTGTTTGCTTCAATAATTACTGCGCACATGAGATCGAGATTGGCAGCGCCCAAGCCTCGTTCTTGTCCTGAGGAGAAGGTATAGATAGTGCAATTCGGAGTCCAGCGTGAATAAAGGACTTGTAGTCCACAGTGAGGAAGCACATGAAAAATAGCCGAAGGCCCAAGATAACGGCTCAAAGGGGATCATGGTGGCGCCCGTCCTGCTTGTTCAGAGACTAAAATTTGTCCCTTCGGTCGTTCCTACTGCGCGACAAACTACGAACTATGACCTCTCCAGTCGTGCTCGACAAGCTTTCAGCATTCAAGACCAGAAACCAAGCTGTTACGATCAGACAAACCCGCGAGGAGCGTCTGCTTTCTGGATCCGTGCTCGAATGCATGCTCAACTTCGCGCCTAACGCAAATGGTCGTACTAGCGTTGAGAAGGCGATAATGGGCTGCAAGGATGACGAGGAATTACATGCTCTCGGAAATTACTATCGGGATAACTTCATCTTGCCGAGTGGGTATGTCATATGCTCTCCATAACTCGGCTCTGAAGCCCCCCGCACCCACCACAGTGAGAGCCTCTGGAGGACGCACGCCAGCGCCATCTGAGCATCATTCCAGACAGTCAGTTGAGCTCGAACGCGAAGGCATTGCTGCCCAGATAGAGGATGGAAAACGAGATCAAGCTAAATTGAAGAAATTGGTGCGTTTTCACTGTTATAACATCGCTATGTATGCTTACGGTTCGCTCCAGACACTAGAGCGAGATGGAAATCATTGCGTTGTGACTGGGTATTACGACTTGGACTATGCCGAAGCCCACTGGGATACGATATCACAGGGGACCCCAACGATTGCCGCACACATTTTGCCCTTCTCATTGTCCAAAGGCTCCAACACAGCTCAAGTAAGTATGGTGCGATTCTACATCTAACCACGGGCTCACTCAGAGAATATAAACGTGTGCAGATTATCCAGGCCTACTCCGGTATCAAGTTGTCTGAACTCGACGGCGATGAAATCAATCGCCTCGCAAACATTTTAACGCTCGCGGGTGATGTACGCAGCGCATTTGGTGCACTGAAATTATACTTCGATCCAGTGGAGGTACGAATTTTTACTATGTTGTTTGGTTTATCGTGTTCATGCTTTTATGGGAATGATAGAACCAGCCCAACAGCTATCGTGTGTGCAAGACAACCAAGGCCTGGCCTGCGTCATATTTGAAAGAGGGTATCGTCGTCACATTCAAAAGCACCAACATGCTCTTGCCACTTCCCGATCCTCGATATTTAGCTCTACATGCAGCTTGCGCAAAAATCGCCCATACAAGCGGTGCTGCGGAGGCGATCGACTCGTGCTTACGCGACTACGAAGAGATACACGTCCTGGCATGCGATGGGTCGTCGTCCGAAGTGCTCGGGCAGGCCCTTGCACTGGCATTGTCCCAGGTTACCGTTCCGTGACGCCTGGACAAGCCACTCTGCAAACTCGCCTCTGACGGGTTAAACTATGTGTCTATCCCCTCCCCCATTGGAGAAATGCATTATAGCTTGTATATTAACACGGAGATCTAACCCGCTCCGGGGCGGGCGGACTGGTCGCCGACTCGGAACTGGTGCTGTTACAATTAGTCCCCATAGTATGGGTAGCGGATGCTGCTGAGGAATCCTCAGCATGACATCAGGCTGTATAGCTTGGCGATCTATCCTGCTTATATTTTGCACATGGGTGCTGGCTGACTTTGGTATTTGCGTGGATACCGGTGGCAAGCTGTGGCACAACAACTATGGAGGCGAGGAGTTATGGATAGAGTTTGCAGGCCGGGCCTTGTTTCGCCTTCGCTTCTTGAGTTTTGCCCGCGCCACACACCATTTTGCCTTCTCCTTCTGACTCACTCGTTCCAGCTAGTCTCAGATCGATAGACGGGTTTCGATTTTCATGGACAGTAGAATCTTTGTTTGTATGTACCTTTGTTTGTACCATGCCGTTTGCACCACAATTTGCTCTACCCGCCACCCCCGCCCGGTCTTGTACTTGTCGACGAGTGAGACAATGAGCTCCTTTCTTTCGCAAGATACAGAGACTCGATTTCCAGGCATGTTGGTGGGTGAAGGAATAGTACTGAGAGTAGTAGCCTTGGAACCAGACATTCACCGGAAGTGGAACGGCGGCGGTGGCGGGTGGGGCAAACCGTGGGGTGGCACCATACAAACAAAGATTGTACTGTCTATAAAAACCGAAACCCGTCTAACTATCGATCTGAGACTGGGTGTCAAAAACCAAAACTTTGTCTTTTCGGTCGTTCCTACTGCGCGACGAACTACGAACTATGACCTCTCCAGTCGTGTCCAACAAGCTTTCAGCATTCAAGACAAGAAGCCAAGCTATTACGACCAGACGAACCCGCGAGGAGCGTCTGCTTTCTGGATCCCTGCTCGAATGCATGCTCAACCTCGCGCCTAACGCAAATGGTCATATCAGCGTTCAGAAGGCGATAGAGCGCTGCAAGAATGACGAGGATTTACATGATCTCGGAAAGTACTATCGGGACAACTTCATCTTGCCGAGTAAGTATGCCATATGCTCTCCATAACTCGGCTCTGAAGCACCCCGCACCCACCACAGTGAGAGCCTCCGGAGGACGCACGCCAATTCCATCTGAGCATCATTCCAGACAGTCAGTTGAGCTCGAACGCGAAGGCATTGCTGCCCAGATAGAGGATGGAAAACGAGATCAGTCCAAATTAAAGAAATTGGTGCATTTGCACTGTTATACTAGTAACATCACTACGTATGCTCACAGTTCGCTCCAGAGTCTAGCGCGCGATGGATATCACTGCGTTGTGACTGGGTATTACGACTTGGGCTATGCCGAAGCCCACTCGGATACGATACCACAGGGTGCTGCTATGATTTCAACGATTGCCGCACACATTTTGCCCTTCTCATTGTCCAAAGGCTCCAACACAGTTCAAGTAAGTACGGTGCGATTCTACATCTAACCACGGGCTCACTCAGAGAATACAACCGTGTGCAGGCAGATAGATCAGCGGCTGTATGGCAGATTATCCAGGGGTACTCCGGTATCATGTTGTCTGAACTCGACGGCGATGAAATCAATCGCCTCGAAAACATTTTAACGCTCACAAATGATGTACACAGCGCATTTGGTGCACTGAAATTATACTTCGATCCAGTGGAGGTACGAATGTTTACTATGTTGTTTGGTTTATCGTGTTCATGCTTTTATGGGAATAATAGAACCAGCCCAACAGCTATAGTGTGCGCAAGACAACCAAGTTCTGGCCTGCGCCATATTTGAAAGAGGGTATCGTCGTCACATTCAAAAGCACCAACAGGCTCTTGCCACTTCCCGATCCTCGATATTTAGCTCTACATGCAGCTTGCGCAAAAATCGCCCATACGAGCGGGGCTGCGGAGGCGATCGACTCGTGCTTACGCGACTACGAAGAGGTACACGTCCTGGCACGCGATGGGTCGTCGTCCGAAGTGCTCGGGCAGGCCCTTGCACTGGCATTGTCCCAGGTTACCGTTCCGTGACGCCTGGACAAGCCCACTCTGCAAACTCGCCTCTGACGGGTTAAACTATGTGTCTATTCCCTCCCAGCCCCCATTGGAGAAATGCATTACAGCTTGTATATTAACACGGAGATCTAACCCGCTCCGGGGCGGGCGGACTGGTCGCCGACCCGGAACTGGTGCTGTTACAATTAGTCCCCATAGTATGGGTAGCGGATGCTGCTGAGGAATCCTCAGCATGACATCAGGATGTGTAGCTCGGCGATCTATCCTGCTTATATTTTGCACATGGGTGCTGGCTGACTTTGGTATTTGCGTGGATACCGGTGGCAAGCTGTGGCACAACAACTGTGGAGGCGAGGAGTTATGGATAGAGTTTGCGCTCGCACATTACTACATATGATTTGCTCCCAAATCAAACAAGCGAGCCTATATCCAATCCAGATATCTTGAAACGTCTCGGGACCTTAGACACTCCTGCATATGACAACCAGGTTCAGGGTTGGAACTTGGCTGGTGGCCAGGTGGGGGCTTCCGATCGCCCAAAGGCCCAGATGTCAGCATCACGAAGGAGACGAAGGGTCACGGACGCAAATTTTTAAGAAAATATTACCTACAGCAAGGAAAGGGACATAAGATTTGTTTCGAAATTCGATGGATTTGCCGTTAGATGCGGAGGCATTGAGGCGTGACAGCCGGCGACTGTTATGTACACAGCGAAGGACCTAGGAAAGCACCTCAATGCCATGCTCGTTTGACCGAGGCCTTGAAGTGGTTTGAAGTGATAAAAAAAAGTGGACAGCTGGACGCTTTCTTGGATGAGAAGGACTAGTTCGAGCTCATCTGACGGGTACGATCGGTGAGAAGCTTTAAGGGACAAGTGCGCCACTGCATCTTACTATCACCGCGCCCATATAGGTTTGATGGGCGACAGCACCGCACTTTGTCACTCAAAAGATCGTTGGTAGCACACTCTCCTTTCCCCACCACTTACCATGGCCTCCCCAGTGCTGCCCCCCTCCCTCGACCTTTCTCCTCATCTATCAGCTCACAAGTACTTTTTTGTGTGTACGTTGACCGTCGCTGCATGGGATACTCTCGTCTTGTCGCCCAGAGCGTGGAAGCTCGCTAGGCAGGAAGGCAGGCCTCCCCTCAAGCTGCTGTTCCACTTCTTGCAATGGTTTATGCCTTTGGAGTTCATCGCAGTCGGTCAGTTTACTCTTCAATCGTATGCTTGTCATAAACCCTTATCGCCGAGTCGTTGTAGCTGTCGCCTTCTTCGATACCAACTTTAGCCAATCTGTGAGTATTTCTCCTATCATAAGTGATTGGTTCTCATCGTATTCCAGAGCTGTTCGCATTTCTATCTTTTCGAGCCCATCTGTACGGCTATTCTCTTGGCTGCTGCTTCAGGTACGTTCCTCCCCTTTCCCCCTGACCGCATGTACCAATCAAATGGTGTGCAGCTGTCCATGTCATCCGGATCCACGCCATATACGACAAGAACCGCACTGTTCTTTACGCTCTCGGCGCGCTTTTCGCCATTCAAGTCGTCGCGTCAGGTATCGCCTGTGGTTTCTACAAGTGTGAGTTTCCATATATTGCGCCACTTGATGGGGATAAATTAACTTAATTTGCGTTTTAGCTGTTCCTTTGTTAGAAGGTCAGGGCTGCATCGCAGGCCCCAAGAGCTCATGGGTCGGCATCTACTGGGTCGCCCCCACTCTTCTGTACACTGTTTCCACCGTCCTCGCCATCAAGCGCTCTATCAAGTCCCTCGACCTCAAGCCCATCTCCTACTGGAAGCTGATGCTCCGTGATGGCCTCAACCTGTACATTGCGATCTGGCTCGTCAACATGGTCAACATGTTCTTCTGGTTCCTGTGCCACCCCACCGGCGGCG
This sequence comes from Athelia psychrophila, assembly GCA_001630335.1. Classification (NCBI taxonomy): domain Eukaryota; kingdom Fungi; phylum Basidiomycota; class Agaricomycetes; order Atheliales; family Atheliaceae; genus Athelia; species Athelia psychrophila. The sequence continues at coordinate 613,714 of KV417482.1, read as the reverse complement.
ATGACACCATCCGCACCATCGTCACCTCCATGGCCGCCGTGCTCACCACCTCCATGACCATGCGCATTGTCCTCAGCGTCCGCGGCTCGCTCACCAACGGAGGCAGCTTCGCCGGATCCACCTCCCAATCCACCGGCAACTCTGGCCTCAGCCGCTCGGGCGTCATATCCACCGCGCGCTCGGGCCTCAATGGGCACACTTTCGACTTGAGCCAGGTCAGCAAGGCTGCCGAGGGCGGCGACTGGCATCTCAGCGATGGCGACGGCAAGAGCAGCGTCAATGGTAGCGAGGGCAAGGCCGTTATCCTCCCCGTCGGCGCCCACGGCATCACGGACGATGGCGTGAAAGTCAACATCACCCGCGAGGTCGACTACGAATGATCGCTTCGGCGTCTTATCATATAACGTTTTGCTTAAGTGCTTTGGTCGTTCTACCCTATTCCACTGCGCCATCAGTAGAGGAGAGGACGTGGACTTGCTGTATATCTATTATTCGCATGAGGTGTTGATTTTTTCCCGTTTGCTCATCTATCGTTTGTCCCTTGCTTTTCATCCTACCTATGTAACACTTAAAATACTGGATACGGATTTAAATTTGACAGCTGTGAATACACAGGCGGTTTTGAACTTTATCCATCCCGCGAGGTCCTTGTGCCCTCATCCGCGTGGCTACGGTAGGTAGGTGAGATACCCAGACTGGACAGATGTCAAAAGTGATGGCTTCACAAGTGACCGCGCCCGCAGCTGGTGGTGGTGGGGGTTTTATTCGGGGTGAGGTCCTAAAAGAACGCCCCTATACCCGTGCTCAACCTGCAACTTGTGCGCGCGAGCTCGTCTGATGACTGTGACGGCATCTTGAGACGATAGAGATAATATATTAATTACTACGCACTGGCAAGGACCGTGCAGGCGAGCTGCAGTGTATGCTAGACGCAACCAACCCCCAAACGCAACAACAACGAACGAGAAGCCCAAATGAACGGTAAATGCAAGGGAGGGAATACTAGAGACAATAAAGCAAAGCAGATAACAATTCGACGGGGCAATGAGGATGGTGACATGCGGAGACAAAATGTGTTGTGAATGAATGCGGGAATGGGATACATAGTCTGCTTGTATACAGAGCGGGCTCAGCCCAATGTCCATTGGTGTCTGCACTCCATGTGTGGACAGACGATAGCTTGAGGATCATGATTCTAGGGCTTTCAATTCCGCCACCAGTCGCTGTCATGGCGTCCTATCAGCAAATGCAGTACAATGATGGCGAATAACAGTACCTCAGCTTCTTTTAACAGCTCATCTGGATTCATGTCGGCGTTCTGCTGTTGTTGACCCAGTTTAATTCCGTAGGTAAGTAATTGCCGCATGTAGTATGGGTTGATGATAGTCTCGTCGCGCGCCAATGCCGGTTTAGCGGCAGGGGCGTTTGCTACACGCGTACACACCGCGTTAGTAAATGGCTGACAATCGAGAGCTACCACCCACTTTCTCGCATAGCTAGCCAATCCTGCTCCAGCAATTCGGGAATGGCGGCCCGCTCCTTTGGGTTTCGGCACAGGCAGCTCTTCATGCTCAATATCACATCTCCGCGTACATGAATCTTTAAATGCTCCGGGCGTTGTGGTGGACTCATTGAGCCAGGAGCTCTGGCGGGTGCAGGAGGAACGGCATGATCTGGGAAATCGATCACATGCGACGAGTCCGGGATAACTTTCATCTTCTGATACATCGAGAGATGTTGAAATGGAGGTTGCCCGTAAATCATCTGGTAGAGGATGCAGCCCAGCGACCAAACGTCTGAGGGGCGGCCAACTTTGTGGCGGCGCATACCGTCCGGAGGTTCGATAGCCTCGGGGCTCATATAGTTGGCCGTACCAATCTTGCGCGAGAACGGAAAGTAAGCGAGGCTACAATCGGGACATGTGAGACCACGGCACCTGCTGATCCCTTTGGATGTTTGTTGTATCATTCGCAATCGCATTTGCGATACCGAAGTCGATCAACTTCAGTTGTCCGCGAACCAGCACAAAATTGGCCGGTTTTAGATCCGAGTGGACAATTTTCTCCTCGTGGATGACATGTACGGCTTCTAACATCTGTATTGGAGTCAGCTCGTGACTCTGCCAAGTGCGGAATCGCATTCACTTGCTGCCAGTAATATGATACCCAGACCATGTTCATAGGTGCTTTTTGTTGTTCTTGCAATAGTTTCGCCAAGTCTTTATTACTTTCAGTCGCTGCTAGCACATGAAACATAATATGGTCCACTCACCAATCTCGCCGCACTCCATGACAAGGAGCAAAAGGCCTTTATTTCCTCCTGCTGGCCCCTGGCGAACTTCACTGTCCACCAGTCGTATGATACGGTTATTGCCATCCAAGCGCTTGAGCAATGCGATCTCGTTCATGAAGCCACTCATCGTTTCGGAGTCTGTCTTGTCAAGGGAGACACGCTTGACAGCAAAGATCTCACTTGCGGCAGTCATCACGCGATAGACACGCGAAGATCCGCCCTTCCCGACCAGGTCAAGCCTCGCGTACGCCTTCTTGTTCACCTGGGAACCGAAGATTTAGAAGCAGTAGGCAAAGGGGAAAATGTAAGCTTACGACTATTTGTCTGCCTGCTGAGACACTTTGCACAGGTGCTGCACTGGCGGGCGGAGGGGCGGGAACAGAAGTTGGTCTTGGCATGGGCTGTCTGGGTGGTGCACCCACCGTCTCACGTTCTCGCTCCCGCGACTTTTCTCTATCCCGCATGCTCTCCAGATCCCGCTCTCTCCCGCGATCTTTCTCCCGCTCACTCTCTGTCCCATAATCATCCTCTCCCGCTGCCCAGGTCTTTCCAAACTTTCCAGCTGATGCACCACTCGGCCCAATCAGTCCGCTTGTAGTCGGTATATCTGGAGCTGTCGGACTTCGCCTGTGATTCTGTCCTTGCCCCTGCCGTAGCTGTGAATTGGAAATTGCGCTGGGGAAGTTGCGCGTCGAAGGTGATAGGCGATGGTGTGGATTGTTCATCATTGTGGGGGACGACGAACTATGAATTTCGGATGGTATATGCAGCTGTGCTGTATTTGAAGGCGAAGGGCCCTGTGCGCCCGATGCATGGCGAAGCGTATCGGAGTCGCGTCGCTGATGTGCATATACGCCCGAGCGTATATGTGGATGTTGTAGATGAGCACTGCCTAAGCTTAGATGGGTCGGAGATGGCGACTTGCGTTGTTGTTGCTGCTGCTGCTGCTGCTGTTCTTCGAGCTGATAGCGCCCTGTATCGTAGGGGTTAGTCGATGCCAACTTAAGTTACGGCAACCAGCACACGTACGTTCAGACTCAGCCTCTTTTGCCAGATGACGCTCCCATTCTTCATGATAGCCAGCATCAGGTGTGTGCAGAGAATAGGTATCACACGAGCTCACCTTCGAGGTCTGCTTCTCGCTCTTTCTCCTGTCGGTATTTCTCGTCGACAGTCACTCTCCGTGGCCGACTCGACGTGGATGCGGCATTGACACCTATGGCTGGGTTGGCAGCGATCCCAAGACTTGATCCCGGGCGACTCATATACTGATTGGGTGGAAGATGATGTGGTGAGAGACTTTCAGCTGTTCCAAAAGCAAAATAATAAGCATACGTAAGGGAGACAGCAGCGGTACGATCGAAAGCAGAGGAGACATGAAACGATGCATGAGATGTGCGGTAGACACGAGGCTTAGTGTGAAGCGAACCACACGTTGCCCTTCGTACTGGGCCCGAAGTGTCGCCTGTGTGACGCGACGCGTTTCTCCCGGAGAAAATAACGATAAGAAAGGGTAAACCCACCTATGCCTGCGTCGCTCACACTTGCCGACCTCCGCATGCGACCACTCGCTGACTGGTTCAGGCCTGCCGTGTTTAAGCTGGGTGCCGGAGGTATGACACCGTGACTATAATGCCTTGATACTTTATTGGATATCGGAGGATCCTCAATTGATTCAACTGATTAAGTATTTTTTCTTCAGTAACAGCAAGATGAGAGGATAGGTAGAACACACTTCTCTCCGTTTCCTCTGCCGCGTACCGAGACCACTGATTATTAGAGTTCGTATGCGCATCCCCATCGCCACCTTCCATTTCATTTATGCGATCGAACCCTGTTGAAGACCCAGTTGCCATCCTAGGGGTAGGCACGCCAGCTTTGACACCTCTGAGACGAGCCAAGGCGGTGGATGCAGAGGAAGGGATGGAAGAAACAGCAGAGGGTCGTGATGGTAGCGCAGAAGTAATGCGGTCTCCTTGCGAGGAAGAAGTTGAGCGCCCCGTCAGACGAGGCGACACACCTGAGGAACGTTTTCCGTTCACTTTGGTGGCATTTAAAAGCACTGGATTGCTGTTTCCATACTCCCCTCCGCTCTCGGTATCGGTGATGTTCTCATTCTCCTCCCCAGCCCAGTCCACGCGCGCTTCCCCGTCGGATTCGCGGTAGTGATCAAGCGGTGGTGCCCTTGGAGCGCCCACTCTACGCAGACCACTGACCAAAGAGTTCCCCGCGCGCAAAGAAGACGCCGCGGTAGCGGAAGAAAGTGCTGGTCCGGATGCGACGCGTCCAAAAGAGCGAGCCACTGCAGAAGCTGGGGGTGCGCGTTGTTCCGCAGCGGTCATAACTGGATAGCTTTCCGAACGCGTCAGAGATCCTCGATGTTCCACCAAGGGCGAATTTAGCACGACAGGAGATGCGGAGTGCTTGGCCGTGGTGACCGTCGAAAGGGGTGAACCTTCGAGGGCGTATGTGCGAAGTGATAACGGAGACGGGTCGATGGGGGTCGGTGGACTTGAATGATCTGATCTATTTGAAGAACCGCCTTTCGATATCCGAACATAATTTCCTGCGGAATCGAGTTCATAGTCGAAAGAGAGCTCGATGATCGACGAGTCGTCTGAAGGGGTGTGTGTTTGCTGATATTCCTGAGTCGCGAGGTCACCAGGCGGTGTACGCGGTGGTGATGTGCGTTGCATCGGCGCGAGCATGAGCGATGGCGACAAAGACCAGGGCTGAAGGCGCGTAGCAGGAAGAGAGGGGAGGAGAATTCGAAGGGGGGAGATGAGTTCCAACGACGGCGCGGAAAGGCTGTTCGCTGCCACTTACTGTTCAGGCTGTCGCGCCGGCCTCAGGGCGAAACCACGTGAAGCAACCACCAAATTCAACTCTTCCCAGACTGTTCAACTCGAAATGTACATATATGCTACAAGTATGGATGCTGAGGCAGCTACCCGCAGGGTAAATTACTAAATTGTCTCCTTATCAGGAAATGCGCAGAATTGAATCCGTCCCGGGGTCAACTTGCATTTCTGTGCGTCCTATGAACATTGAACCTCTTACAGTACATGTCTCTTCTTGAATACTTGACGTGCGCGAAGGAGGTTGGGGCAGCTACCCATAGCTACCCCAAGCAGACGCGCGCGGCGCTTGCCTGCCTCAAACCACTCCGCCACCTCTCATGCACCTTCTATTGCGCAGCTAGACTCCAGTATCCACAACCCCCGTCCATCCCTTCGGCCCACGCTTGCAGCCACGCTTCTCTCACATTCACCTTTCCCGTCCGACTAGCCCACGAGGACTGCGCATGGCCCCATTTCCTCGCCACAGAGTCCAGCTTTCGACCTCCCAGGACCTGTCGTGGAACTGTGTCGATGATACTTGGTTGCGGTGAAGGATAAACCAAAAGATAGCTGAGGCCATTGGCGTATCGCGCAACGTCTAGAGGAAGGGAGGCCGAAGGCGGAAAATTGGAGAGAAGAGTCGCATGGTTTACAGAAGATACCGGGATGCAGATGTGGGTCAACGCAGGTGCAACTTTTTGGACGGTTTCTATGATATTCACCGACGGATCGGCGCGAATAAAGCCCATCAGGGCCAGCCTCCGGAGCTTGGGGCATGAGGGAAGCTGAGATAGAGTCGTCTGGGGCAGGAAGCCAGTGGCGTGCGAGTGGTTGAGTGCGAGTTTGCTGAGGGATGGAAATGAGAAGGGCAAGGGTAGTATCACCCAATCAGGGGAGGGGAAGTTAAAATACATGCTGAGGGTAAGCAAGGAGGGCGCCAGCAGGGAAAGAGTATTGGAAACGGCGCTGCGAATTTCAGTGCTGAAGATCTTGGCGCGTTTACTGCTGGTGGAATGGATTGTGGATTGAGAGTCATCCTGTGCGGAGGCTGCTATGAATAGATGGCGAACATTCAGAGCCTGGCTAGGGCATGCAGAACTGCTGAGTAGACCTGAGAATGCAGTCAATTGCTTTGCATCCAGGAGAGCGACGGTGAGGAATCGACTCCGTTTTGACTGGGAGTGCACACCCCGGGACACCAGAGACAGCGACCGCGCGGTCTTGCCCCCATCAGTACAGGCTAGCTCAAATATTTGCTGTAGAATCTCGATTGGACAAGATTCCATAAGCCAATGTAGTTGAGGAGGAAGAGTTGAGGAAGAGACAAGCAGTGGTCGGATGGTGTTGAGGGCGGCTGTTTGGCGATCACGATGTTTGTGGGTCCGTATATAATTGCAAGTCTTAGCGAATCTGTTCGCTGCTTGCGTGTCAAAATATTGTCCTTATTAAAGCAGCGAGTGGATGTCATTAAGTCATACATGAAAAACAGGTACTCGGATAGCGAAGGCAAAATGCAAGATAAATTACAAGAAGCCGAATGTGAATCTGCTCCGTCAGCATACATATTCAATGACTTCGCCCAGCTAGCCATTGCATAACAATGTCCCTGGTTTGATATGTTATTGCTGCAACATGGATTCTTGACATTAGAGACTTACAGATTGTGTTGGCTCTTCATCGAACACTGTGAGTCGCCAAGTCAGACAGGTTACTGGACCTCGGTACCGATGACTTACAGAATAGCACTACGAAAGAAATCGCGTCAGTTCGCATCAGTGTATTTTAAAAGTGTGAACGCACCGAAACAGGTCTTCCTTGAACCTTGTCTAATTGTCTGCATTATACAATGTTAGGGGAAAGCCGCCATGGACGTAAATACACGAACAATGCCTGGATAAGATCTTTGACCCCTGCATGTCCATCGATGTCATTCTTGTTTCCCAACTGTGTGTGAAGCTATTTCAGAATAGTAATGTTAAGACGGTTGAGGCGGGTAAAACTCACAACTAGTAGTGGGACTCCACTCAAGTTCGGTTGTCCCAGGAGTTGATGTAGTTCGAATCGCACGGTTTCAAATTTCTCTTTCTGTGGCAAGATCGTCAGGCTGGTGCTTGTGGGGTGGAGCTCGAGACGCATACATCCGCTGAATCCACCACAAATCTAGCCATTGTCCGCGTGAGAATGCTGAGGAATCAAAGAATGGACGATGACGACTCACACTATCGCGTCAACACCATTACAGTATCGTTCCCACATTGAGCGGAACTTGGGTTGGCCTGCACAGTATCAGTACCTGCCTGATCTCAGGCGTTTGGAGAGTGAGCTCACCGGCGACATCCCATATCTTGAGTGTCACATTGCCCTTGCGCACTTTTCTGTAGTTGAATGCGACCGTCGGCACGACGTCTTCACTCCACTGCATAGTGCCAAGTGCATTCGATCAGACGTCATAGATGTTCGCGCTGAACGTCTAGCCCTCACCTGGCCTGACCCTATCACATTCACAAAAGAGGTCTTTCCAGAGGCCTGTTGTCACAAGTTTAGATTGCAGAGTGGTATCTCAGCATGCGGGGAGACTCACTTGCAACCCTACGACCGAAAGTTCGGCATTCTTGGAGAAGAAAATGCTGTAAACCGTGTCAATCGTCTGGCGGACTCAAGGAGATCCAATAGCCAAGTTACCCGCTGAACCAAGAGAAGAAGTGCGAGAAGAAGCCGGGCATTGGTGGTGGATTGACGGAGGTAGCAGAATGAGGCAGAAAGGGGCTACGGAACCGATGGAAGGCCAATATTATGTATGCGGCCACAAAGTCCGCGATCGCGTGGCGCGGCGGCAAAATGGCACTGCACAAACAAGCGCCTGCCACAATTTCACTGAACGCGACAGTCGCGACTGCAGTCACCTCAGTACTCGGGCACTTCTGACTCGAATGCATCTCGCTCGCCATGCCAGGCCTTCGGTTCTACGGACATCTGGTCAACTCCGCGCTGCTCTAGTGTCTCGTCACAGGCCATATAGCGTTGACGCTGCAACCGCGGTCGCGGAGCTCGCAGAGAGTCTACCGCAACAAGAGGACTTTGTTGCCACAGAGACGGAGCACACTCCAGGGCCATCTAGTCACCCCCATGCTGTGTCAAAGATGAAGACGCGTCTCAGGCCTCAACCTTTGGATTTAAAAAATGGCCAGGTCAAAGGCAAACAGCCCAAAGGGCACTTTGCGGAGAAGCTTCACAACAAGAGGAAAATTGACCAGCAGGTCGAAGCCGAGCAGGAATCCAGGGCTGTCTTAGCATCAGTGAAGACTGCTATAGAGCAAGATCATGCCAGTCAGGATGACGTGCTACAGACGTTACAGCAGGCCATTTCCTCCGAACCCAGATCCAAAAAGGCCAAGCCCAAGAAGAAGAAACGGAGCGCCGACACTTCTGAGCTGTTTGCTGGTCTTCACGGAAATGAAGCAGAGAAGCCGAACAAGGGAGGTTGGAAAGCGAAAGAATGGTTGTCAGATTGGGGGCCAGACAGTACGTCATTTCCATTCTTTTGTGGGGTTGTCTTTGATAAGAATACAGTCCTTGCGCCACCCGAGTCGAAGAAAGACGGATATGCGAAGTCGCAGAAGCCAACGCACCAGCCGCGGAAGCCAGATCAGAAGCCACGGAAGCCCCCACCTCCCCACAGGGGTCATCCTCTCCCGTATTCTCGAAGAATAGAGGGGTTGCTACATGCTGACGACAGACCCACATTGTCAGGTGTGTCACCTTGGCTGTCAACCGCGCGATACCGTCTAGAACTTTACCGCAGACCTTGAGACTACAAACGAAGCTAAGCCCGTAGCGCAGCTCGCACATGGTTTAGATCGCGTGCTTTTCAAGTATGTGTACGCACTCGTTCTATTGGTTGTGTCTAATCATATGCTATCGCGTTTGAAGTCCTGGAGTGCACTGGATGCAAGATCCCCGTTCTGGAGTATACAATTTCCCAACATGGCTTGAAAACATACCGGATGTTAAGGATTTTGCATTCGAACGTGTCACCGGGTTTATAAGAAGCTCTGCGGATAATGTGGGTACTCTTCTATCAACATCTCTTGCGGACGTTAACGTTGGTTGCTTTATTTAGGACCTGAGAACACTGGCTCAGCGCGAAAGCCGTCAATACACTGGCTCGACATCATCCTTGACCGGAATTCTCAGCCACATGTATTTCCTGATATCCGGTTTCAGAGAGGTCAATACTGGGATGTTGAGTCGGAATTTCCAGAAAGAAGTTTGTCCCTACCAGACCTTCTCTTACCTGTACCTCTAATAACCTCTCTTTCAGCCAGCAACTTTCACACTGGGGCAACGAATACCCACGACAGTGAACATGATGTACAAAGACGGCATATACTCTTTTGATTCTCAATCGTCTGACCTGTCGGAGAAGAATGTTCTTACCTGGATGGTCGGTTTCTCGCTTACTTGGGCGTGATTCGCACTGATGTGACGTTATCTCAGGGTACAATGCTAGAGAAATTCCTGACTGCTCCCAAGGAGGAATTCGAGCGTTGTCTGCGCAGCGCACCTCCGCTCGCAGAGGATGAAATTGACACGCGGAGGGAAGCTTACCGTTATTCCAAGGTATAATCTTAGATCTACCCAACACCATAGCTTTGCCCTGCTGACACTGCTCCTGACAGTCAGACCGTTTTGTGATGCGCTCCCAGCTCGATGGCGTAGACAAGCGCCTCCCTGGCACTGGCGTCTTCGACATCAAGACTCGTGCTGCGATACCCATCCGTATGGACTTACTCAACTACGAGGTTGCTTCCTTTTTATACCTTTTTTGTTGATGTTGCTGATAGCTGCCCAGGAAAACTCTGGATACTTGATCCGAACGCTGCAAGGTCCTATAGAGAGCTTTGAGAAGGAATATTACGATCTTATCAGATCTGCCTTCCTGAAGTATAGGTATGAGGATCTGACTCACCTGACTTTCATATTTAACTAATCATCTATGGAACTTATGTAGCTTCCAGGTTCGTATTGGAAACATGGATGGTGTCATGGTCGCATACCACAACACTGCACGCCTGTTCGGCTTCCAATATGTTTCTCTAGACGAGATGGACACATGCATTTTTGGTGAAGCGGGACGCGGGGACCGCGTTTTCCAGAAATGTGTCCGACTTATGGAAGAGCTGGCCGACGAGATCACGCGGGTATACCCTGAACAGGTGTGTTTTATTCTGATTCCATGACATATTGGGGCTAAGCCATCTGCTTCCAGTCTGTGAAATGTACGCTGGAGACGCAAGAAAGCGGTGACAAACTGTCTGCGTGGATCGAACCACTGGAATGGGACGTGGCTGAGAAAGGGCCCCGTCCACTCACTCAAATAGACATGGAAGTTACCAGCTACATCAACGAGGAGCAAGTTCAAAGCCCTCGCGCTATATCTGCGGATGGATCCTGTTAGTGTCTTCCACTGATCCATTGGTGCTGGTGCTGATCTATGCTCGCCATGTAGGGACTATCCACTGGAAACTATCCAGAGTCTCGGCCCCTGAGGACGAGATTCGATCTAACCTCGCTGCTTGTGAAGACAGGAAATTCCGGGCATGGGCTCTTCCTAGCGGCGTCAGCATGAGCGAAATGGCGGAGCTCTGGCCCACACTCAAATTTGGCCACGGGGCTAAGGACGTCGCATTTGATCCAGCATTTGTGTATGCGGCGAGGGGCAACGTCGAGAAACTGCGCGAGCTCGCGCGAAGTGGGAGGGCTCACACAGAAAATTTGGCATTGGAGAATGCTGGCAAGGCCAAGGTGGTTTGGGGTGTCCCGGACGAGATCGTCACGACAGAGGAATCCAGGACCGACGATGAAACTGCAGTGGCGCCAGTGGACGTGCTTGCAGAGGATACTTCTGTCGCATTCATCCCGACCGAGCCAGACACACAGGACGTTCAACTGGGAATGGCGGCGGCCGCAGCAGATTTGAGAGATACGGAAATAATGACCAGCGGGTCGCTATCGGAATCGGCAGATGTGGTTGGTGAACACGTCGCGGAACCAACAACATCCCCTCACCAAGGATAATAATTAGGATCCCACTCACGCGCAAACCGTTTTTAATTCGAGTTTGAGACACGCACTACTCAGGACGTACAATATAAGCCATATGACGACGAGCATCAAACATAACTAGACGTGAGGATACTACTTTATATTGGGTATCTCAATAGTATGACAGTAATAATGTCAAATATCTTACAAAGGACACCACGAAATTGAACCCAGAGGGGATTAGATAAATAAACCGCGTTTTAGCCAGCGACCTTGTGACCTTGCGAGTCCTCCTGCTCCTCCGCTTCATTGCCTTCTTCTTCATCGACATGATCACGATCGTCTTCCACCATACCCCCCTCGCGATTCTGCTCATCCCGTTCTATCTGATCACGCATGGTAGCGACGTCCTGATCGACCTTGGGTGCCACCCTGTCAATGCCGGCCTCTGCGAGGGACACGTGCACGCGATTCTTCGTGAGATTCGCAGAGCGTCTGGGAGGGCGCTTCAGCCTGCGACGAGCCACCTGGATGAGAGCCCGAATTAGACTAGAAAATGAATAACAGGGCTGGAGCACGAACCATGACAGGTACGGAGCACTTCTCGATAAGATAGTGTGATGTCGAACCCAGCAGGATGCTAAGCAGCCACTGTGAGCCATGGACGCGACGAGGTAGCAACTCGCTTACCCTCTCATTTGGCTCAACCCCCGGGACCCGACGATAAGCATTGTTGGTTCATTATAATCTACGATATCTGAGAGCAAAATCAGTCTCAATGCAAAAAGGCGACCGCTCTACCAACCTAAGAGCATGTGTCTTGCATTTTTTGCATGCCACGCCTGGCACGATATCACAACATTTAAACGGGTTCTTTGAAGGAGACTGGTTGCCTGTCGGACCAGAATATATGCCAGCCCTTGACGCTATTTTTCGCAAGTGACATCAGATAAATAAAATAATTCATTAGATCTTCCAAACACACCTCCTGTTGACTACGAAGTTTGACAGCTCTGTCGGCATTGGCTGGAGAGAGTGGATCGACTATAATGAGAAGCAGACGTTAGCAATGCACAAATATACGAAGATTGGCAGTTACCTTTCGCCTCGTTTTCTTGAACTGTAACGATGACCCTGGATGTTTGATTTAGTGGCCTCACTCGTGAGACTGTCATATAAAACCCACAATTCATCACCGTCTCTGAGAACTGTGCCAATGCCCCATTCTACAGCATATTGACTTTCTTGACTCAAATCACTTCCAACCATGAATCTCCGGTGCTTGCCGTTAATGGCGTCGGGGTCGCCTTGAATGATGTTGATTGTGCACCGATCTCTTTGGAATATCGGCCTCGATGTCGAATGCGGCAACTCCTCTTGAGTCCTTGATTTTCGACGTTTCGGGCCCGATCCGCGCCTTCGAGGTCCACCTATGCGCGCAGTGGGAAAATAGGGCTCCGGTGGGATAATAACATTAACCCCCTCACCCAGCGGGTCAGGGTCGACTTCTGCGTCCAAGTCTGCCACCGCCGACTCCCCATCCACCGGGACGGACAGCGCGTTCTGCTCCGTGTTGAACTCGGTAACGGAGTCGAACCCCTCCCCTTCGTCGCTCCATTCATCATCATCATCCTCCGTCTCATCCCCCGCGAATTCCGACTCCGAATCCGGGTCATCTGTGAAATTGGTCTTCGGGCGCACGCTGGGCGTGCGCCGCACGGACTCGGTGTCCGACTCTTCGAGCGCGACGGGCGTCGGCGAGGAATCGCGCGAGCGGAATCGGCGGAGGCTGAATGGCGACTGGCTCCGTGCGCGATTGACATCACGCTCTTTTGTAGACGAGAACGAGCTGGCGCGTGATTTGGTCTGTCTGCCGCGTTCGTCCGACGAGCGGTTGAGCGACAGGGCCGAGAGACTCCCCATCACCATCTTCCAGCCCTTTGTGTCAGACACTCGCATCGGCGGCGGCGGAGGTGGTGGAGGCGGTGGGGCTGGTACATTTGGCGAGGTGACCTGATCAGCCTGGTGGATGGGAACAGGCGAAGAGGGAGAAAAGGGGGCAGTCAGTATGGAGGACAGAGAATGTGTAGACCAGCGTTTAGAGGAAAAGGTTGAAGCAGACGAGGGTCTCGAAGACCGTTTTGAAGTGGCCGACACGGGAGACGTAGAGCGCGTGAACGGCACCAGCTCGGGCTCGGGCTCGAGTTCCGCGTTTATGGTCAGGTTTGAAGGCTTCTGCTTCAGTGACCACTCGCGGCCCTCAATGGGCGTGGACAGCACTGGGCCATCCCTCGAGCCTGGGCGACAACGCGAGATCCAGCTGGTACTACTTCGCCTTCTCGGCCGAGATGTAGGAGTGGCAATCATGGTGGTTGTGGGGGTTGGGAGACACAAAATGCAAAGCTGACCTGCGTATATGGTCTGCTGCCGGTGGACGAAGTCTTGGCTGCCCTGTTACTTTCGCCGAGGGAGATCTGATTCGTGGGCGGCGTCCGGGCAGCACAGCAAAGCGGGGGGTCGATTATGACATACGTATAAAGCGAAGCGTGATGACAAAAGGGTGAAGGGAATTCGAACAGGTTAGGTTTGCCTTGGCATATGAGTGGTGAAAGGGGCGTACCAAGTCTATCGAATCTCCGCTCATCTTTGCCAATTGCGTGCCTTCGAATCCCGATTGATCGTTAATGCTACAGGACGCGCTCAAGAACCTACCTCAAGCAAGTAGTCAGCGGATACCCTGAGTGTAGTCTGAGTCCGATGTTTTGTCCAGCAAAGCGAGCGGGGGACCTGGTCGCAAGCTCAAAGCTGTGAGTTGCTATCGAAGATGTACTTCCACCGAGCGCATGCACCCGATCTTAACTTGGCATTTCGTTGAGCGTAAATATTGGCATCTATCATATCCATTCTGTATGTAAATTGTCTGCAACGCAACGCAGTAAAAACGCTGGGTAAATATTTTAAACTCTCTATTACTTGGCGCTCTAAATCTGCTCTGAATCGTAGATGAACCGAAACGCCAACCCCCAGTGACTTTCTGTGCAGTGCCCGGCGTTCACGGATGCGACGAGGTTGTTCTGCTATTGGCGTAAATTGCTAAATATGTCAATCGCATTGTCCCTTCTTGCGCAGCCCTGAGCAACCTTGAGTTTTCTACATAACGCCAAGCAAACTTGTGGGGTAGCACTTCGCCTACAGCGGCATATAAACAGCCGATGAACACCATTGGATTATTTGTAAATGCCCTGATGGGTCTGAGTTTAATCTCCGTAGAGGGGGACAGCGTAGACCTCCAGCAAAGTCACAAGACCACCCATTAGCAGTAAGACAGAGTCCCGTGGTGAACGCTTCAGCGAATGTACCTCCCCCCTTCGACCGTTATGACGCATTTGGTGGGTACTACCCGGGTAGTGATGCAAAAGATGCACGGGATTCCTACGGCATCCGAGAATGGTTTCAATTAAATTTTAAGCCAAAACATAGGGCAGTCTGGGCAGTCATCTGATCCGATTTTAATATCGGTCGGAGCATGGTCTCTGCGGTCAGACGGCCAGTAGCTGACCTTCGGGACGAACAAGCAAAAAGAACGCAAGCGACCGGCTGTGACCGTGACAAGGTTTTGGGGATCAAATGCGGTGACCTCGAAAGTTAGCCATGTCAATATTGTGAGGCTTCATCCGCAGCACAACCCTACCCGACGTGCATCTAGATCCAGTGTGCCACCAGGCCCTACTGGCAGGGCCTAAAGTATCTGGCATCGACGGTGTCCAATATAAGCCAATGCGTTCTCCTTCAGCAGGAAAAGACCAAGTACACAGGGCGTTTATCGAGCCGTTAGTCTCCAAGCGTCGACTTCGTGCGTTGGGTGGCTCCTCGGTAGAGTGTGCCGACAGGTGGCGGCCATGTCAGACAGATGTCAGACTTATGTCAGACTCGGAGGTCACCGGTCACAGGCGGCATCCAGCGACCGGCTTGGGGGACAGGCTTGGGGGACAGGCGGTCTTCTAGACCCTGTGCAGGCTGAATCTCGTGGGTCATCCCCCTTCCCGGTCCAGGCATAATTATCACTGTGAGCACCCCTGACCTCCTCTCTTTCTGATTAATAAATGTGACATTTCATCAGGGAAAAGGATACCCAGACATACTAGCCACCCGCCACCTCGTGAAAACCGTCTCCGACAAGCTCCCCGTTCAATGCGCTCCCATTCCCGTCCCTTTGCACTCCCGAAACTGACAGGGTAGTCGTGGCGTAGCATCCCTGTATTAGCACTTGTATACTGAGAGGATATCGGGCTCGATATCCTCTCAGTATATAAGCATGGCACCGCGAAAATGCCGCACCTGGATGCGAAACTTGCCGCGGGGCGCATCGAGTGGATCGGCGTATGGGCGAGCGAGCTTGCCGAATACATCTCATGCGCATAACTGATAAAAATGGACGTGCAGCTTGGATATTGATAGAAATGCTTGCTAGGAATCAACATACTATGTTGATTCCAATGATTCCAATTAGCAAGCAGCCTGAGGACAAGAAGAAGGTGCGTTCACTTTGCGTTACACTAGAGCTAACACAATACAGGCCTGTGAGATGCTCCAGCGGGATTCATCCACTATGCCCCCGCAATGGAAATGTATGCACTCTCCGATCCTCTTTGACCTCTAAACTCTGTAATTTCTAATTTACACTCGGTTACACTCGTCTCGCAGAAAACAGCTCCAACACGTGCTAGACACACGACACAAGGCCTAGATCGAGATCCTCACAGTCGCCCGCGCCCAAAATTCAGAATGTGCGGTGGAGACTGGCGGCGAAGAATGCGAGAGTGGATGAACGGGAAAGGGGGGCGTTGAAGCTGTTGAATTATCTACTTGGGAAGATAACGAAGTGTCTTGCGAATATTAATGGGAACATGGACCTGGATTTTTTGAAGTGTGAAGCTTCTAGTTAGCAGTCAGTTCAAAGTTGGTTCAAAGTCAAGATAGGGCGTGCCGGTATACGCGTGCCGTCGTATGCATCTCGGTGTTATTTTCTCGCCGTGTCTGACAGTCCCACTCCGCACATTCCGCCTTACCAACTTTCGTCCCTACCAACTTTCACTAGTCACTCTTACACCCATGTCGATAATCGCAACCCTAACACGCCAGCAGGCCTCTCGTGCCACTCTCAGAGCCATTCGTTCGCTATCCACGGAAACCCACCAGCCACCGCCACCCTCCAACTCCCATGCACACCCACCCGAGCCCGCGAAACACCCCTCTACTTCCAAATCACGCATCTTAGATCCCAGGCCTCGGCCAGCAGTGTCTCATCGCCACCAATCACTGCCCACTCTGCCGGCTGGCTTTGGCCAGAACCAGATGCTGCCCGTGTCAAACTCCACCCGCGCGCTCCTCGAGTCCATCGTCGCGAGCTTCAACGCGCCGATCCGGTACGCATTTGCGTATGGCTCGGGGGTGTTTGAGCAGGACGGGTACACCCCGGTGCCGGCCGCGAGCACTGGGGAAGTGCCCATGCTGGATTTCATGTTTGCGGTGACGCACCCCGATCACTGGCATTCCATCAATATGCAGCAGAACCCCAGCCACTACGCCATGCATGCGCGCATGCTCGGCTCGTCCTTTGTCTCCAGAGTGGAAGACATCGCGCCGGGGGTGTGGTTCAATGCGTATGTGCCGTCACACGGAGTGGTAAGTAACCATATATCATGACCTCGTGCTGCATCTCATGTCTTGGGCAGACAATCAAATACGGCGTGACGACCGTGGACAACATGTGCTCCGACCTGCTCAACTGGCGCTCGCTCTATCTTGCCGGCCGCATGCACAAGCCCCTGCGCATCATCAAAGACGACGCGCGCGTGCGGCTGACGCAGCAAGTGAACCTCACCTCGGCCGTGCGCGCTGCGCTCCTCACGCTCCCCGCGGAGTTCACAGAAGTGGAGCTGTTCGAGCGGATAGCCGGGATCAGCTACTCGGGCGACCCGCGCATGATGCTCCCCGCGGAGAACCGCGGCAAGGTCGGGAACATTGTGCGCAAGCAGACGCCCCAGTTCAAGGAGCTGTATCACCGGCTCGTGACGGGGCTGCCTGGCGTCCACTGGCCCGCCAACCTGTCGACCATTCAGCAGGACACTTCGGGCCTGGCCAGATCCGCGCACCTGAAGAAGCTGCCTTCCACACTGTTGACCGGTGTGACGAACCATTACACCGAGCACTCGAGTTTAAGGCGCGAGCTCGACCAGACGGCGTATTGGGTCAAGCTGGCAGAGGACAAAAAGCTTCCAGAAGTCTTGCAGACAGGTTCGTTTTTTTATTATGATTGTTCAATCAGCATCTCTGAACTCCTGTCCAGAAATAAGCAACATTGTGCGCGGTCCTGCCACTATCCAGACCGCCAAAGGCGTTGTCAGCGCAGGCGTTGTCAAAAGCGTGCGCTATGCGGCCCGGAAGGTTGGCAAGTGGTGGGCAGGCTCTGCGCAGAGCAAAGACAAGCCGTCTGCATGATGAAGCTGCGCTTCGGACTAATCTATTCGCATAAGTGCATGGAACCACACTCATATCTGTATCCATTAAATCCTTTTGATGTACCCTACGCTCCCTTCAACTTATTTAGAAACATATTGCATATTGCACCTCGTTATCGAATCCAATTATTGCTTTTCCCATCTCTAAATCTGGCAATGGTTCGGCGCGTGGTTGCCAGGAACGTGTCACCCCTAAGATCTACGGCCCGAAGGACTGCGCGCCGATTGGGCTGCCACTGCTGGTGGACGAAACGGTCTTCCTCAGACAAAGAACTACTGGGCCTATTCTCCAGATCTGGCAATCTTTGGCTAGGTAGACTATCTTGGTTAGAGGCCTGACATCTATTACTGCACGGTGGCGGACGTCGGACCCTGACGGTGGCCATCTGGTGCTACACAGTCGTCAGCGGTCCTCGCTACGATCAATTCGTGCAACTTACTCTTCATCTGTTACCGTGACCCATTCTTGTTCCGCCAGCGTCGCCGTCTTGTCTTTGTTTTTCTTTGCTGGGGCCCTGCTCATTCCTGACTGGCTGATTGCCTCTCTTCATTCTTTTATCCGTGCTGCAGTGCCTTGATTTCCGACCTAGCCCAATATGTCCAGGACTCCTTCCCAATCGAGCTCTCCCATTCCATACGAGGAACAATCGCCCCCTGCCAGTGTCAGGACGCGCACGGTGGCCATCATCAAGAACCATGCATTGGACCGCCGCTTTGACATCGAGCCCCGCATCCTGCAGGCCGACTTTGAGGTCAGTGATGCCTGCTGCCCGCACAGGCACAGGGGTGTTTCGCTGATCGAGGTGCCCCTAAACCTTCCATGCAGATTGTCAAGGAACGGCAGATGGAATTCGATACTGAGACTGACCCCGATACTTTATATGAGCTGTTTGGCGAAGATGCGGAAAACTTTACAGAGTGAGGCTCAAATGCTGCCTGGATGGATACCTCTGCTAAAGCCCACTCCTCTCCTCCCACTCACAGAGGCCCGGTCTGGGTATACGTGCTCGAACGCCGCCGCGCAGTTGAAGTCTGGAACACACTGATGGGCGACAGGGACCCTGAGATTGCACGTGCAGACGCGCCATCCTCGCTCCGCGCCCTCTACGGGCTGTCCTTGCAGCAGAACGGGATCATGGGCTCGCCAGACACCCAAACAGCCGAGATCCAGATCGCGTCCCTCTTCGCGTCCTCGCCGATATACCCCACCCAGGACCTCCCCGAGGAACTCAGCTCGCCGGCATCGTCCACCCAATATCCGCCCAGCTCGCTCACTTCCCAAATAATGGAGACGATGCAGCGCAATAATTCAGGGGCGTACCCCCCTTCGTCTGTCACCACCCTCTCGTCGCCTGGTACCCCAAGGAGCCGCGTGGACAGTACAGGCAAGCCGGTATTCCGAGCCCGGCCTGTGCCCTCCACCACGGCCTCTCCTAACATCACGCCCCGGATGACGAAGGCCGCCGCGCTCCGCGCTGGTGTGGACTTCGAGGTAACCGCACGGGGACCCAGGGTGGCGCCCACGCGAGAGGAGCAGAAGCAGGCGTTTATGGATGTGCCCGGGCACAAGCGCTCGTCCACGATCCAGGTCGCGTCGACTGCGGCCCCGGCCATCGCGCCGCGCATGACGAAGGCGGCCGCGCTGAGGCAGGGAATCCAGCTGCCGCCGAAGATGGTGCGCGCGGTGTCCGCTTCCGGCGCTGGGTCGCGGAGCAGCGACGTGTTCGAGGGCGTGCCGGGGCATAAGCGCAGGGAGTCGATTTCGGTGCTGAGCACACGACCGCCTGCGGTCGCGCCCAGGCCGAACAAGAGCGCGGCCCTGCGCGCCGAGAAGGATAAAGCACCGCCGACGTCTTTCCAATGTAAGTTTTCTTTCTTTCTTTCATTTTCCCGGCCTTTCGATTTTTGCTTATCCGTTCGCCGTGCAGTCCGCTCTCCCGTAGCTCGCACACCGTCCCGAACGAGCTCTATTGGCTCTCGTCCGTCGTCCGCTCAATCTGTTCGAGCCCCGGCCCCAGTCACCCCCATGAAACGCGTCCCATCGGCGCCAGCGGCTGGCCCATCCTCGGCTCCTCCGAGTATGAGACGCGCCCCGTCGGAGCCGGTCCCTAGCTCATCCCCTATTGCAGCCCCGCCAGCTCTGAAGCGCAGACTCAGCAGCTTGGGCGCCCCCGCCATCGCGCCCCGGCCGAACAAGAGCGCGCAGCTGCGGGCGGCCAAGATGGAAGCGGCCAACGCCCTCGCGCAAAAGACACCGCCCAGAACACGCCCCCTGTTCACATAGCCCTGCAACGAGTGCTACGCTATGCACGTTGTCCGTATAGATTTGAAGCTGGAGCGCCGGCCGCGCTTCGCTCGCATGCATCATGTATATCTTGATTTACTTATCAGTTTTCATTATTCTCGGTTTCCAGTCGGTGAGACCATATATCTATTTTTGTTAGGCTTCTTGCTTTTTCAGCATGCTTGTTTTCCACCTGGTGACATAATACAATGATCGTTGTATTTAACATGCGCGGGAGACTCAACGACGATATTACGGATGTATGAAGTGGGAATGACAAGTGCAGTGCCTGAGTGCTGAAGGGGGTGGCGATTGCTGAGAACACTGCCTCGCCTGGTGATATCATCCAACCATAGTGTTGTCACTGGCTTTCAGGACCGAGTTAAGTATATCCCAAGGTCGCAGAGTCTCGTCCTATACAATGCGCTTGTGCGTCGTCGCTTAACCGGACACCCATGTCTGTCAGTTTATTCACACCACCCTGAAACAGATGTAAGAAAACTTTGTGGCAGCGGATGATGACAGGCTCGTGTTGTTATATGGTACAATCTCGAATATTGAACACTAAAGATTATAGGTCACCAAATAGCCTCTTCCTAAAGCCTCTTTAGCACAGCTGGAGACGGGGGATGAGGGAACACTCACAATCTCTCCGGGGGTTCACTCATGAAGGTAGGTCCCCCGACCATTTCCCGTGTCCACACGTCACGCATAAACCAGCATATGTGGCCTACTGCACAGCCTACAAGGTCACTCGCCGCAGCCTTCCAGGTCCCATTCAGGATCCAGGAGAAGGCCACGAGGGCGACCGGGAGGTAGGGCGCAGTGATCGTGAACATTCCGAAGAGAGATATCGGAGTTGATGGATGGCGCCTCGACCAGATGTATATTGGGACAAATGCGAGCGGGGATGAGAGGAATGGGAGGTTGAAGAGAGGAGACAAGGCCTGCGCATGAAAGGGTTAGTCATGGGCAGATGATGTGTGTGGTAGAGACTCACTAGTAACATGACAGAAGACAAGCAGAGTAGCCAAAAGTAATCTGCCTTCCTGTTTGCGAATGATGACTCTTCAAGCATTCTGCTGTAACGCATGCTGTGGAATGCTAGTAAGAATACGGTGCAGCGTGATAGGAGCAGATACCCACAAGAAGAAGAGATGGAATACGAAGTCCAATGATAGAGCTCCGAAGTAGAAGAACGTGGTGACGGCTCGCCATGGCTGTTAACACAACAAATCAGGGTCTCAAACATACAACTATTAGAATTGCAAGACTACCTGCACTTTGGTAAACGCTGTATTGAAGCTAAAGTAAAGCTGAAGCGGCGTCACCAGTTGACATTGCTGGGATATACGATCAGGGTCTGCTAGACGTGCAATGTGTATGCCGATCACCACTCACCACAGCCAAGCTCGTGAGGACCGCGAGAATAAGCCACCAACGGGTTATAGGCGGGATCTGAGTAACCCAGGCTTCAATACCAACAGGCATCGTGAAGTGTCGGGTGCGAATCACCCAGTGTGGAGGAGACGAAGATGACTGAGCGCGCCTCAAGCTGAAGGGACGTGAACGTGGCACGCGCACAATGTTATGTAAGTACATAATGTTACCGGTAATATTATTTAATGTATCCGAGACGGAGGTTCAAGCTTGAACTTGTTCACAACCCTGCAATTAGCTGCAACTGCATCCCTCTATATTCCTAGGCCTTTAAATCTGTTACTTGTGAAGCACAAACACTCCCCATCGCCGGAGCCTGGCCCTTCCAAAAAATTCAAGCCGACCATAACGGCGCCAACACGCGTTAAAATGTCGATACTTCGCTGGGAAGGAGAGCCAACAATATTCGACGCTGACGGTAATGACTTGCACAATTTCGTTGGCGAGTACGAACGTGCAACTCCCTCCGATATAGTTTTGAATCTGTGGGGTTGGGATGAAGACAACGACGTATTCGTATATACCCCCTGCGGGGGCCATTGAAATTTCGCTATGAACGACATGCGTATATGAACCTCCCTCATCCCGAGTCAGGCATTTTGGATTACGGGGGTATAGCCGCAGAAGACATACCTGTCAAAGTCCGAGTGTGTCGTATGAGTCAAAACCCTTGGCCTCAGGTGCTAAACCCCAGGAGTGGGAATGCACAAGCACCGCCGAGACCCAGTTTCACGGGAACGCCCTGTAAGACAACCTGCCCACCTCCGGTTATCTATGCTTTACTTACGCATTCACAATCTAGTCTACTTTTACGAGTGTGATTGGGCCTTGTGGGACGATGGGTTCGGTGGGTGCGAGGAAAGACCAGAGGACCTAGGTGAACATGTTTTGGACTTGGGTAGGCCAGACCTTCCTGGTCAACCCTCAGGCTTGACCATGAGAGGCCCGTGGGTACAACGATTATATGAGAGAAACGAACAGAAACTGCCTCTTGGGGGGCGGCAATTCGAAACCCAATGGACACGCAGCGAACAGTGGGCTGTCGAGGTGAGCTTTAAGGTAAGTCTCCGAGTGATATAACAGGGCCAGCCATTCATAACGAATGCAGGCATTGGATATTCAGTTCTTTTCCCCCGACGACGACAAGGAAGAGGACGATGATGGATGCGAAGGCGAAGGCGGAGACGAAGACGAAGACGAATATGCGGGTGACGGCGGAGACTCCGACAAGAAAAACCTGTCGCCGGCTATCTGTGAATATGAAGTGGAGGCCACGATTCACCGTGTCTTACTGACACCTGAATATCTTGGGGATTTGTGGGCTGGAAAATGGTCTGCTTGCAGCTGGTATGGCAGCGGGGACGAGCCAGAGACTGAGGTTAGCTCCCAGACGAGAGGGTGGTAAACACACTCTGGGAGGGCGTGTCCATCCTGATGATCAAGTGGCCAAAGTTGGACTTCAGTTTACTTCAGCGGATACTTATAAATCTATATGCCATTTTATTCGATATCGTGTCCGTAGCAATCATTCCATCAAATCCTTGGACTCCATTGATTCGAATTTACTACCACCAGTTACGCTAATTTCTAAACCTTCGACTGAGGTCGATTTCGAACTATTGGCGATTGATTGGCGATTACCCACAACTGTCGTTGTGTTCGTGATATACCGACGTGCCGGAAAATTGCAACATACATAGCAAGGTGGACGCTGATAGAGCTTGGCTTGTAGCTTAAACAACTGTTTGTGTCGAGAATTAACCGCACCATTATTAGACTTATACTCAAGCCATGGCCACCAAACCATCCCAGAAAATGCGGGCATCTCCTAATTCGAAGCCCGAACATTGTAAGATTCTAAGAAGCTTAAGGTTCCCAAGCATGGGACTGCCCAGCCAGTTCTTGCTGTAAATCCGTTTGTACTGCACATCAACCTCGCACGACTGACAAGTGGTAAGGATGCAAAGTACGCACGTAGATATTATTATCTATGTAAAGATGTCAGTTTACTCAGAGAAGAGTCTGAGCATTGCATACAATGAAGGAGTGTAATGTAGTAGCAGTTTACTTAGACTATGTAGCGGATAGGATAATCCGATGGTATAACGAGATTTGCGATATGTAGTAGAAGGTACAGTGAATGAGAAACCAAGAGTCCACAACACAATATATGCAGCTGAGCCTCACAGAAATTATGAACCGCCTCATGCCCCCGCCAGAATCCTGGGAAAGAAGATAATTGGTTTAGCTATTGAAGGACGCTTGATATCTTGACGATTGGTTCCTCCGATGGATCTGCGAAGGCGCAGATTTGGGGAAGCTGAATTCGCCGTTGAGATGTTGCATGAGCTGTGACAGGTCGTCATGTTGCATGTGGATAGAAGCCGTCGAGCGCCCATAAGACGGACTATTGACCGAACTAATGGCTGGAGACTTGGCCATTTTATGATAGCCTTTGCCTTTGTATGATGGGGGCGGCGACAGTGGTAATGCGGGCCGTGTGTCGGAAGTTGTGTCCTGTGGGCCGAGATCGAACTCACGGGAGATGAGGATGACGAGCAGGACTACCATTGAAAGTCCTGAAAAGATCATCTGCGGGAAGAAACCAATGTAATCTGTCACAAGGATGTCAGATGATGTTATGGTATGCGTTTAGATTAATCCTCACCAATGAGAGACCCTGGAAGTGTAGATTAGCATCAGTGGAACCATCAAAAAAGCCGGTGACAACTTACCATCGAATCCTGGAGCGTCTGGCATGGCATTCCTAAACTGCGGGATGGCCACAAGAGCCCCGAACGAGAGTGCCAGAAATTTCAGGACGGTCGAATTGGACTGTTCTGAGTACCAGATGATGACCACGAGCCCCAAGGTCATGTGCGCCAACATCCAGCTAATTCCGAACAGCATCATTGCAAACGCACGCGCCTGGGCTGGCCTCTTCATCCGTAGATCGAGGTCCCTGGTAGGTATTTGCGTGCCATTAGCGAGTGTGTTGTAGCTTTCGATGTCGGTTGTCGCAAACAAGAAATTTGCGGTCTGATCAATGAGGATGACTTTCTGAATGGGGATGCTCGCGTTGAGAGGGCTGACGGCGCGTAGAGAGGTTGCGAGTAGGTAGGTATCGAAGGGGTATAAGTGAGCCTGGTGCGCGTCCAGCACGTGGTTGCTGTCAAACTGAACGAGGTTTTGGACACTTTGCAGCACGTTGAGCTCTAAGTGTGGCGACAGTTCTTTTAAAAAAAATACCTTCGACGTTGGCCTGTGCTAAGTACGAAGGGGAGTTGATTTGGATCATATTGCATAACTGGGGCAACATTGCTGAACGTGGTGTCTTAGCATGTATCAGTCGAAACGATGCAGTGGCTACTCACCTATCCACGAAGATACTGAGAGCCATCACGGGAAGGCCGCACGCGGAGCTGCCGCCAATGCCCGAAGAGTTCGGTAAAACGAATTCATCGCCGCAGCCATGAATGCTCCAACGTATAGTGATAGATGGCTCATCAACATCGACGTCGACGCTTTCTCCCAGCAGCACGATCTGTAGTATATGATGCACGTCAACACATTGGAGCTAACTCGAAGAGAAGTTCACTCACGCCAGGGCTGTTCTGTGCGACATCTGCCAAGGCATTCTTGAAGAAAGGCACATCGCCCTCTTCGCCCAAAAATGCGAAGCACATTGCCATAATAAAGAAGAGCGACAGGGTAATTCCAAACCCGATGATTGTCGTTACTCCCATTGATACGATACCTCCATTGCCTCGGGGGAGCGTGCGTCGACGTGGTGTGGGAATTGTGCCTCCCATTGCGTGTATGTGGGGTATATGTCGTCGAAAGAACCAAAGAGCGCTGGACGTCGACTAGCGCTCATTCAAACTAGACACCGTAAATTGCAGTCCCCTCGTTTCGCCCAATATAGTCTAGATCAGATATCTTCGGTTCGGTAGCGCTCAGCGGTCAGCTGCAGTGTTGTGTAGGCAGGGGAATCAGGGGGGGATCAGTCTCGATAGCCAGGGGTAGAAGGCCGCCTTCTCAAATACATACGGCGTAGACTCGGATATGTCAATGTCATGCTGGCTTGAGTTCTGTTGACAGCTCATGAGATAGACTTGGCACAATTGTGGCAGACCTTGGCAGACGTTCCAGTCGAATAAGAGTAATTACGTACGACTGATGCCGGTCCGAACCGGAGCCACAGAGGCAAGTTTATTTCTTTTACAACTCCTATACCTCATTCTTCAGCAAGCCTTGTATGACCCGAATGTCCTCTAGAGGCCCCCCTTCCCGGTCACCTTCAACTCCCATCACGTGTAGAACGCCCAGACTGCATCTGATATACTCCCGAAGCTTCTCCTCCAAGCCATCAATGTTGTCTCCTTTTATGATAGCATTCCACGCTGTCTTGCTCATCTCTGCCATATGTACCCCTGCCAGGTAAAATCTGTCAGCTTATGAGAACGGTTGATGAGTCCCGGGATAGGCTTACCTATCTGCGGATAGTTTGGGGGGTACAGTACGGAGTATACTGCTAGAATCGTAGCCCCCACATCTAGCGCTTGTGAATAAGGGCCGTCGTGCGAAGCAGCGCTGAAAATTTCTGTCAGGCTGCCGAGGAATGACTCATGAAGTACTGGTAGCAGAGCGTCTGGCACCGTCTCGAATCGGGCTGCAGGTAGCTTTAAACTGAACGGTTGAGCCTGGAGTGTAGGAAACACGAAATCTCGCAAGCTTTCTTCCAGCTTCCGCCGCGTAGTCCCGTCCTTTGGCGGCTCCGGTATAGATCCGACGTTTAAGGCAAATGCGCAGGAACGACAGGTGCAAGTGAATCCATATGTCAAGTTAAAGATTTGTTGCCGCGTCTGATACAAAGCAGGATCAAGGTACGGCATGCAAATCTACAACAAAGATGAATCAATCAGGAACTAGCTGTTGGAGCAGCTGACAGACCTACCTCTTCACCGCGTCCGATCTCACAGAGAGCGAAGATTTCCATACGCGGTGGTTCTGATGGGGTAAATATGTATTTTGCAGCGGCGTTAGGGACGCAGGAGTGGTTGAACAGCCGGCTCGCCAATGGGAAGATGCCATGTGCAACTGACACAAGATGAGAGTGTACTGTAAAGTTGTTGTTTCCAAAACGAGAGTACAATTCGTCCAGAACACCGTCAATCAAAACATGTCTGGCTCCCATTGGAGATATCGGCAGTGTTGGCAGGTGCGATGGGCCGGCCAATAGCGAGGAAAAGGTGGAGAATGGCGTCGGCTGGTCTTCAATCAGAAGGCCCAACGGCCCTTCTGTCTCGCTAGCAGAACAAAACAGGGAAGCCGCCAAGTGCGAGAGCAAGAGAGCGTCAAGCTTTTCGTGAGTGGGTAATGCCTGGTATGGCGGGGATGCCTCGTATTGGTTGAACTTTTTGCACATCTTCTTGTGGTACGCTTTCCACTGCGCCAATTGACCTACATCAAATTTCGTCGGCTGAGAGCTAGTGACATACATCGCGGGAGAGACACACATGTTTGGCCACAGTACGCGTAAGCGCGGCAGCCCGAGCAATTCAAGAGCACTTCTGTTGCCTGAAGGCAGTGATCACATCGCCGTCCTTTCTCTGTCGGAAGAAGCACTGTGGCCAATGCCTGTATTGATAGGATGGTGGATCCTGCTGATAGAGGTGTCTTGCATGTGGCTTTCTGCCGAGCAGTGGGATGCGTTTCGAGTGCCACATTGACCAAAGATTCCCATTCTGAAGGCATATATGGCTAAGCTGTTTGGGATGTGGTTTGGAAGTTGGAGATTGTGGTGGTGGTCGTTTTGACTGAGACTTACGGCAGACGCGCAGTGGATAGAACCCGACCAGTCGCACGTCAAGACCACCTCTCTGCTGGCAACTCTTACAAGTGATGTCCTTGAAAGCAGCGTCCGCGACGCGTTCTGCTTTTACGCGTCAAAGTCGCTCAAAAGTCCTCGGCTGGACAGGTGGTGTAGGTTTGGCTTTTGGGCTTGCGGTCCAATGGCGATCAATAGCACATGGCCTTTGCACGCTGCAGGCTGCCCGATATACTCCAATGGTCACGCGAATGCCGGTTAACTCTCGTTGCTTCTCACTCTTCCCGTCCACCATCTCTGATAAGATGGCCTCGATAACGCCCCCGCAACCCGCGCCTACATGGACTCACACCCCGGAGGAGGTTCTCAGCTTAACTAAAGAAGCTATAGAACTAGACAGGCTGGTTCAGAACTCCGTGGCTGCGCTACCGCACAAGGATTGCAATCTATCTTCTGTGAGTTGTACTGCTCATTTCAAAATATTCAAATACTGAAACATTCCTTGTAGGTTTTCGTAAGTCACTTGTCCATTCGACCGCGATTCCCGATCCCCTGACATTTCGCCGCAGCTCGCACTCGCCGAACAAGAGGCTAAATTCGATGGGATCGTGGAACCTCTTTCATTCTACCAGAACGTAGCCCCCGTCAAGGAGCTTCGGGATGCCAGTAACGATGCTGAAGGGCTTGTCCGGGACTTTGGCGTAGAATCCTCTATGCGTCTCGACGTGTTCCAAGCCAAGGTCGCTGCAGAGAAGAACATCAAGGAGTCAGGTCAATGGGATAAACTCTCGGCAGAGGAGAAACGGCTCGTGGACAAGATGGTTTTGGAAGGAACTCGCGCTGGTCTCGCGTTGCCTGAGAAGGAACGCAATGAGTTGATGGCCCTCAAGAAGGATATGTCTCAAACCTGCCTTGAATTTAGTGTGAGTTTGCACAAAGCCCGCGAAATTCGATCAGTCACTGATATCTATTGCAGAAAAACTTCAACGAGGAGAAGGTATAATTCAGTCGACTTTCAACTTCCTCCCAAGTCTTATACCCTTTGATTAGGGCTTCATATCCTTCACATCGGAAGAATTGAAAGGCTTGCCCGAGGATGTGATTTCGGGCTTCACCAAACGCACGGAAGGTTCCAAAGAGCTTTACGATGTCAGTCACAAGACGCCTGACATCTTCCCCGTCGTACGTAGTCTCTCGTTCGGTATTTTGAAAGAACCAGACTCACATCCCTTCTTAACCTCGCAGTTCAAGTACGCACAAAGTCCGGAAACTCGTCGACGTGCTCACGAAAGCTACGAAATGCGTTTGGCCCTGAATGCTCCCCTCCTCGACAAGGTGCTCGGAATTCGACGAAAGATTGCGAGTATCCTGGGCTATGACACTTGGGCAGACTATATCACCGAAGTTAAAATGGTTAAGACGGCTAAAGCTGCCACTGAGGTATGTTGAGCTCCCGATTAATTGACTTATCAACTGACATGCCCCCTTCGGTCAGTTTTTGGACGACCTGGGCGAGAAATTGAAGCCCATCGGCATCAAAGAACGCGAAACCCTTCTTGCCCTGAAAAAGGAGGAACACGAGAAACTCGGCCTTCCCTTCGACGGAGAGTTTTATGTCTGGGACTACCGCTACTATGATCGCGTCTACGTCGAAAAGACTCTCAGCCTCGATGATTCACTTGTGAAGGAGTACTTCCCTGTCACCGTTGTGGTACCCACCATTCTAGAGATCTACCAAAATTTGCTAGGGGTCAAGTTCATCGAGCTAAAGGGGGAGACCTGGCATCCAGGTACGCACCCTTGCATATACCACGACATCGATGCTAACGCTCCTTCCAGAGGTTTCCCAATTCTCAGTTTGGGAAAAGGATGCGAAGGATGAGTCAGGCTTCCTCGGTTTCTGCTATCTGGATCTCTACCCCAGAGGTCAGTTGTTTTACCGATTTTTAGAGAACACTAGACTAATCCAGGGTGTCATAGATTCGAAATATGGACACGCGGCCGTATGGCCTCTCCTCTCTGGCTACGAAACTGCTGATGGGAAGCGCAGCTACCCGGTTGCTGCCATGGTTGCGAATCTTGCAAAGCCCACTCCAGAAAGGCCAGCTCTGATGCCACACAATGATGTTGTAACCTTCTTCCATGAGATGGGCCATGTCTTCCATGGCTTGCTCAGCCGTACGAAGTTTGCCAGGTTCCACGGAACAAGGTGAGTGTCTCGGGCGTGCAAGACCTCGAATGTTCGATGCTGACAGTGCATGCAGTGTCGCCCGCGACTTTGTTGAGGCACCGTCGCAAATGCTGGAAAATTGGTGTTGGGAACCTAAGGTCCTCGAGAAAATGTCGTCGCATTACGAAACGAAGAAGCCTCTTTCCCCCGAGCTCATCGAGAAGATCGTCAAGAGGTGCGGTTCCGTCCCACTCGACATTTTGCGCTGGGCACTGACATTTCTTCATTTTCGCGTTGCAGCCGATACGTGAACATAGGATTATTCAACCTTCGCCAACTATTCTTTGCAAAATTCGATTTGAAAGTGCACACGGATAAAGGTTTTTCATCCCACTAGCTTCTGTATATCTCGTATTTTTAACATGTTCGGGTCAGAGGCCGAAGATTACACTGAAATCTGGAATTCTCTCAGAGAGTCCATCTCAATGGTCAAAGGTCCCCAGAAATCGATTCCCGGGCAGGGGTCATTCGCACATATAACAGGAGGATATGACGCAGGTTACTACGGGTATGTGATATCATCATCCAACTTGTTCTGTTACTAATGCGTGAGTGGTAGTTACATATATTCACAGGTCTTTTCCGCGGATATGTACTCTACAGTGTTCAAGGTTGATCCTCTTGATCCCGCACTCGGAAAGAGATACAGGGACTCCATCCTAAAAGTTGGTGGATCTAGAGAGGAGCTCGAATCGCTGGAGGTATGCCGCCTTTGGTCTCATGCTCATTCATCGTCACTGACCTACTTTGTAGGAATTCCTTGGACGACCACCCAACTCGGAGGCGTTCTTGAAAGAAATATTTGGTACTGTACCGGCGGCGCATCTTTGAATCATCTTGCCTCCACTTATCATTGTAACATAATGCTGCACAATCCATTGCTCTATCTGCATCTGCCAGCGAAACCAAGTATCCCTGCACAAGCTTTCAAGAACGGAACATGTGGGTGGACATGTGGATATCACTGCTGTGCAAACATCTCCTATCTTGAATGTACGGACGCAACCTCGACGCAGCCCCGCAATTAGTCTCGCAACGGGGAGCACTGAACGAAGCACTGCAGCCAGTTGGTGTATATTGTATCAAGGCGTTTCTTTGAACAGTAACCTTTTTGTTGACCTTCGCTCATCAACAACTATTCTGGCCACTGCATACTCCGATTTAAAGCCGACGGAAGCAGCCCTGGTCAGTGCTATGTTTGCGTCTACTCGTGCGCTACTAGATCGATGTTCCACAACAATATTTTCCAGATTTCCTTCTAATCAGATGACCACCTCTCAGGTTCAAGTTTATTGATGAAGTTTCCTGCGCTACAACTTCGGGTCTGCTCGGTGATTAGGTCAGCCCTGGGCTGACAAAGACCGAGCTTGCGACAGATATCAATAATCACCAAGCCCGCACACCATTTACCAATCATTAGCGACCACCACAGCTAAGTCAGCCCAGGAAGCTCTGGACTGACAAAGAGCAAGCTTACTACCACGGATGTCACAGAGCCCGCACACGATTTGTGAACCATTACGACCTCGCCGGGGCCGAGCGCCATTTAAATTTACAAATCAACACTCACTGCCATCTCGAGTTTAGGCATCCAGGCCGGCAATGCCAACGAATGCTCAGCTTACAACGATGCTAAATTCGTAATCGGCTGCCGCGTTTGTCTATGTCTCACGTTTGACTTCCACTTTGTTATAAGAAGTGCTCGTCAATAATGTTTTTTCTTCAACTGCCAACATTCTAGAGACTCGACTAAACACACTATCCAATTGGCAAAGCTCTGCTCCAACTATTCACTATGTCATCTGATCTCACCCCTTTGCTTGAGCCTCTGAAACTCGGGCCATCTTTGATGAAAAATCGCATCATAATGGGCCCTCTGACGCGCAGCCGTGCTGTGCCTACCAATGTTCCCAACGATGTGATGTTGGAGTATTACGTTCAACGGGCAAAGGGTGGTGCTGGCCTGATTATTAGCGAGGGAACTCTAATCACACAACAAGGGCAGGTGTTCACGTTGTTTAAATCACAATGCATTTATGATTGACATTTACATTAGGACAGAATGGGAGAATGCTCCTGGGATATGGAACCAACAGCATATCGACGGGTGGAAGAAGATAACTGAAGCTGTACACCGGGAGGGTGCCGTCATGTTCTGTCAACTCTGGCATGGTAAGCTTGACGAAATGCTGAGAGTTGGTCATCTGCTAATGTATTCCTTTAGTTGGCAGGCTTTCGCACCCAGATGCTCCAGAGCAGAAGGCTTCTGGAAATGTAAGTGTAATAGGAGAAAATGTATGTCCAACCAGCTGACTCTGCGAAATAGCCCGTGTACGGTCCATCGGCCATCGCCGCTCGTGGCTACCCAGGGAAATTTAGATTTCTTCATGGAAAACCAGGATATGTCACAGTACGTGCAACTTATAGACCTCTCGGCAGGTTCTCAAATGCTCTCAGCCTACAGCCATAGAAGACCCAAAAGACCTGGTGGAGCTATACCGGCAGGGCGCAATAAATGCGAAAGCCGCTGGGTTTGACGGAGTAGAGTGTGGGTCTGCCCGTGCATATATATTGCTTGATGAAGTTGACATTCTTTTTAAAGTGCACGGTGCTCACGGATATCTGATACACCAATTCCTTGACTCGACGTCCAACAAGCGCACGGATTCTTATGGGGGCTCCATCGAAAATCGAGCCCGCTTCGGACTTGAGGCACTGACCGCTGCGGTAGACGTCTGGGGGCCGGGACGAGTGGCAATCAAAATGTCGCCTACTGGGGGGGGTAACGATATGGGGTAAGGAAATACCACCACTAGTATGCCGTTGGGAAATAACCACTCTAACGCCCATCTGCCTAGAATGCCTTTGAAAGAGACTCTGGAGACCTTCACACACTTCATACAGCAAGCCGACAAGCTGAACCTGGCGTATTTTTGTCTTCTCCGGTATATCGAGTTTTTTGATGTTAAGATTGACGGTGGGTACTCTTATCATTTATTGCTTTGTTCCTGTTGTTCAATCCCAGTCTTAGGGGCATGGCGTGCGACTGTGCATGATGTGCTGAGCACGTATAGGCCATTTATCAATAGCGCAGCTCTGCTCGTTAGTGGTGACGTTTCCCCTGAAGAGGGTGCCTCCCTGGTTGCCTCAGGGCAGGTAGATGCTGCAATATTTGGAAGGCCATGGATCTGCCAACCTGACGTTGGGAAGCGCATAGCGCACGGTATTGCGTTGGAGAGCAAGATTGATATGAAGCACCTGTATCTCCAACATTTGGATGGATCTGATGCTGTAGATGAAGTGATCAGGAGAGGATACACGGATTATCCTGCAGCCACATATACCTGAGAACGAATTGTAGACCTATTCCACGACATCATGCAGTTGCTTAAATTTACAAGTTTGGATTCAATTTGTACAAGATGTGTACACGTCTAGATTCATCTTTCTGATATCGATATGAGAATGAATACAACGTCATAGAAGTTCATGACACTGTCAATTTCTGCCAGTGCTCGGTTCATCCGCGAAAGAGTAACATGTGTATCCAAGCCCAGTGAAGTCCCCTGGCATATAATACGTCTCGCGATTCCCCTAGGTCAACATAAGCGTGGCTTCGGCCACCTGCAGCGTTCCCGGCACACATGCCCGTTACGCATAATATTCAGGCATGGTGGCACATGCGCGTCGGTGGCTCGTGACCGTGTGACCGTGTCAAAGGCGCCAGAACAACCCACAATAGGCTAGAATCGCCAACCAGGATAGGCTCGAATAGTTTTATCTGGCTTTTGGGCCAGTGGCAAAGGCTTGAGGGTAGTAGCTTAAGGTTGGTACGTTGAAATACGTACATTATATATAAGTAGTTTACCTCTACCATAGGGAAATCCTCCCCAATGGAGGTTAAACATGATTTTAAAAATAAATAAAAAGGTTGGTACGTCGACACCGGTGGCAAAGGCGATGACGTAATTACTATTTATGCCATTCGATCGCATAAATTAAATCATCCGGCGAGGATTCCGCTTCGCCGTTTCGATCGTTCAACTTCAACGTCCCCAAGGGTCTCACCCTTCTACTTGTTTCATCCTACCCATATCATTTTGGAAGTCTACATGAAGCACTCAACACTTCTACTCAAAAAAGGCCTCCCTGATAGCTTAGAGGTAAGCAATACCGGTGACAAGTCAGCATTCCGCGCACTGAATCAACCTGATGGTGGGCAGAATTACATAATTCAAGATTGCATAGGCCAAGGGGCAACCTCCTCTGTTTATGTTGCGATCTGCAACAAAGGTCGGCTTCGTGATCGGAAGCTCGCTATAAAAAAGGTGCAGTCGCCAAAGCTTGATTAGCGTGTTCAAATTTACTGACCTTGGAGCATCATTGCAGCGAGAATCTGAGGAACACGCAGACGCTTTGACCACTTTACATCTCTCCCTTCATCATCCTGCTATCGTTTCAATGTTCTCCGCATTTCTTGCCCGCTGTGCATCGTATGAGGTAATGGAGCTATGCCCACGCGGGAGCCTTTTTGGACTGCTGAATTCTCGATATGACCATTGCCTGTCGGAACCCGAAATACGAGGGGCTTTAAAAAGTCTAGTAGATGCCCTGATGTATCTGCGAAACGAACGCGTCCTCCACAGAGATATCAAGCCCGAGAATGTCCTAATAACAGAGGACGGCCGAGTGGTGAGCCATAATCTATACTGCCTAATAAACGCTGATCATGAAATTACGATCTTTTTTTGAAAGAAACTATCAAACTTTGGCCTTGCGACTCGGCTTCCTTCTGCGTCGTCTGCGATTTCGATTTCCGGCGGTTCGCCAAATTATGTTTCTCCGTACGTTCCATGGAAATCGGAACCAGCGCTATTTTCTCACATGTTAGTACCAGAGAAATGGCCCTGCTCAAGCACTATAGCTTTCCCACCGATGTTTGGTCGCTGGGCTGTGTTGTGCTAACTTGCTTGACAGGGAGCACACCATTTGAAGTAGACAATGGTCATTCTCTTTTCAAAAGATGCACCATTGATAATCTATGCAGGCAGAAGATGCTCCTGCAGTCCTCGACAAAGTCTGTACAGGCTCGTTTACCTTGCCTCTGTCGATTTCTACAGAGGCTCGCAATCTCATATCAAGCCTACTGAGAACTGTAAGCCTGTTGTGACCAGACATTTTGGATGCACTAATCGGACATATTCTAGGACGTAAACCGTCGCATGGGTCTAGATAGTATATTGAAGCAGAGTTTCTTTTGCAGAGATTCTATGACGATCACTATTCAACAAAACCCAGCCACCTCTAAACGACTCGACCCATCTCAACCCCGTTTAACTGGTGTCTTGGCTGATTCGAACGCGTCTTGCAGAGCTCAAAACCAACAGGGAGCTCGGATGAAAGAAAACATTTCCCCTCGTCAATCTGGACCGGATCCTTGTTCTGATCTCGGCAAAAGGAAATCATCAATTGCATTGTCTCACAAGGACTCTTTGATATCTGATCTGGAAAGGACACAGAAAACTCCTTCGCTAATTGACGATCGGGGCTCGTCGACTTCAACTGTCTCTGTCTCTGTCTCTGAATCCCCCCGAGAGGAGCCTGGTGTCGAAGAGAAGCCATACATCAAAACCAGACTCCCTGTGCCGAAATCTGGACTCTTCTCACAGACACATATGAATCGCGCATCTTCTAGAACTAGTCTGACCAGTCTCAAACTTCATTTCGCTCGCAAAGAAGAGCAGAAAAACCGAAACTCGGAAAAGGAAAATGCAAATTTGCAAAACCGAGCACAAGAAACCCGCTTGAAGATCTTGACCAAACCACCACTCAAGACGGCAGTAACGCAATCGATTAAAACAGCGGACGAGGCCGGTACTCAAATTTATGTGCCTATCGGAATGTCTCGCCCAACCTCGATTAGCGTGTCCTCTTTGCGCCCCCAAACACACAAAATTGCCCACGGTCAACTGACTATCTTGCAATCTCGCTCGCTTTTGATTGATTTCCGCGAGGGGGAACGCAGAAAAGGTAACAAAGGGCGGGAAGTGCTACTCGTCAATATGGATGGTAGCCAGGTAAAGTGTCAAGCCATGCATCACACCCACGTGCGTTAACCAATTTATGGCATAGATTGAGGTCCACAGCGCACCACATCTGAGCTCACCATGCTGTCTAGTGGAGCCCACTGCCGCGTATCCTATCTCGATGTTGCCAGCTGTATATTGGAAGCAGTATGCAGACGCTGGTCGAGCGATAGAACAAGTCAAACGAAAGGCACCCCAGGTCGTTATGCTTTTATCCTAGCCTATCTATCCCAAAGGCTAACGCTGTTTCAGGTGGTCTTTTTCAACGCTGATTCAAAGTGCACTTTGATGAGCAACAAACCACAAGCGGACATCGAGATCATCTATCCATCTAACTGTTCAAGTTCCAGAAGTCGAACTGCCGAACATGGCCATGCATCAAGTACAAGGTTGCGTATCCGCCTTTCCCGTCAACAGAAGACTCTGGAAATATCCCGGTTCATCGCATCAGAGGATTTTCAACTTAAAGCTGGAGAGTGGACCACAAAGACATTCAATATTTTCGACGGCCTTGCACAATTATGCGACCAGAACTCAAGCCACTTCGACGACATCGAACGATCCGCGATGAACGATCTGCGGGAGTTTGTGACTATATGTGAAGCCGTAGAGGTATTGCCGAAGGATCACCTCGTGTTAGCTTCGTCTGCGCCCGTGTCATCACTTCAACCGCATGATCTCGACAGCCAATCAAACCACTGCAGAGACCCTGGCGCGACAACATCTACATGTACAACCAAAATATCGACCCTTGGTTTGACTCAATGTCCTCCAAAACTGCTTCAACCTCTGGGGAGACCGACCTTGGACATCAAAGAATCTGGCGATGGCTGGAAGCTGGCTCCCGATGTCGACCTGGCGCTCAAATCGCAATCTCGCATAATGCCAACAGAAAGCCTTCCTCATTGGAGTCGCGATGAATTCTCCGATGAAGCACCACTTGGCGACGCGGGCATTCAAACTCGATTCTTACCATCCGTGGGATGGTGCATGCGGTATGGGGGTATCGTTTCCCAAGGCGGACGCTACCGCATCATGTTCCTCGATGGTGTGACACTTGATATCGATGTCGACGAAGAGTACGCCGAGTTCAAAAGTCTTTCTGGGGATGTGACCAGGTTAGTATCGCGCCTTTCGAGATTCACTGCCTGTCTGATTTCCATGGCAGGCACAGAATCGGCGAGTTTACTTCAAAGCGCAAAGTCAGTGAAAGGATGAAAATGTTCCAGGAGTTTGTGTCGATGTTCGAAGACCATCCACATGAATAGCATTGTCGGGGATTGACCAGAAAGCTGTTTATTGCAATATACACCTAATTGGCAGTAACATACTGTGTGACTCAGTTACTAGTCGACCTTCAGTTCCAACCCATGACCTTTCCGAGCCCGGCCAGATTGCATTTCGTCCACTGTGTACCTGATGACTTGAGCGGTCTCCCATTGAGGTTGATAGCTAATGAGTACTATGTTAGGAATACATTAGGTCGTCACGTTGAAAACAGGCTCACCCAAATATTTTACGCGCCCTGCTATCGTCAATAACCACATCGAGCCAATACTCAAACGTTGCAGGTTGGAGTAATACAAGCTGTCCCATCCACCGCGGCGCTAGGTTAAGTTCTCGGCTGCGTAGCAAATAGAATGGAGCCAAGGTGTAATAGCGCAGGTACAGAAAGATTTCCACGAGGTGAGCAAGAATATAAATGAATAATGGCGGAATTTGGTCGAATACGAGGGGACGAGTAGAGTAAAACTGTTTGAGAATAGAGTTAGCATGTGGGATATAGCGCATACGAAGGATCAAAAGTCTACCTTGAGAGCATTGCGAGTGTCGCGTATTCTCCACGCGGGTCCTTTGCCTGTTACTAAGAAGGTTTGGCCGGCTGTTTCTTCAGGAATGCGCTGCATGGCATCTGCGTAACATATATGTGCTGCGGCAGCATCCCAAACGCAGACGTTTGTGTGAGACCAGATTGAGTCGAAGACTGGTACACGTGGCATCGTTAAAGCGCTTGTCAAAAGGCGGTCATTTGGCCCCATAATGGTGTGTCCTGGGCGGATGATGCCCGTTTTGAGGCCATTCCAGCCGTTGGAACCGATGACAAGGCGCTCTGCTGCGATTTTGGATCGGGTGTAGCTGCTCTCAGGACCAGCATCTGGCGAGAGCGGTGCGTCTTCGTCGCTGACGGTGATCTTGTCTTTCGGCGCAGTCTTCTGGTCGAACCCCAGTTTGAGGAATTTTGGACCCGGTATGGCTGTGTCCGCGCTTGATGTAAATATGAGTATCGCGTTGGGTAGCTTCTTAGCTACTGAAAGCACGTTGGACGTGCCCAGAACATTGACTTTATGGGAGGTGTCCCACGTGTAGCTGGCCCTCTCCCAGAAGCGTATAAGAGCGGCTGTATGGAATATGACTGTAGCACGGCCAGATTTGCCAGGAAATGGGGTTGTGAGGCCTTCGCGGACGGAGTGCATTGTGGTGATATCGGTTTGGTTGAAAGTCACAGCAGGGTTCGAAGCCACGTCGGGCACTGGGGGATGCAGATCGAGTACGCGTATGCTCGTTTCTCCTCGGAGGAGAAGAAGTTTCGCAATATACCTGTTTGATAGAATTTGGTTGCGTGCTTTCATAAGAGGACAATGTCACATACGTTCCAAGATAGCCAGAACCTCCAATGAGAACATAGTTTTGATGAGTTGGCTGCGCTGGAATCGATTTGAGCATGTCAATGTCTTCATAAGACACATTCGAGAGCTCCTCATCGGAGAGAGGTGACTGGGGCCTCGCTTCGCGGTGGTTACTAGTCAATCGGTTGGATAGCAGGACAAGGTAGCATGTCGCGCTGAGCAGAAGAGAGAGAGCTAAAACGATCATCTGCATCGCGCAGTACGGCCTCGCTGGTTATGAATGATAACGTGCAGCCGTTTTGCACTGTTGCAGGCTGTTGCAGGTCCAATGTGCCACGTCCAATCTCGCCAGATCTCAGCGTTTGCAGATCTGAGCCGAGACGGACATAAATAGGGTATACTAGTTCTCAGGAGACTTCCCAATGAGGCCATTGCTACCGGAAGTAAATCAGTCGAATATTGAAATCGTCGAACGAAGTTCAGCGGCCCTTACGACTGTTGTGCGCTCATATATTGAGGTCCACTGCATCGGCTCTCTTTGATTCTCACCCCCACCCTTCGCAATGAGCACCACCACAACACCGGCTAGTCTTCAGGAGTTGGAGAGCACTCTTGGGGTTCTCTTCATTGGGTTTCTCATATCCACGGTTATTTATGGGTGTGTTCCTGCCCTGTCTCTCGTGAGAGGAAAGTGGTACTGAATGTCGCTTCTCGCGTAGATTCACCTTCTTTCGTGAGCCTTTGTGTTCTTTATCATACCCAGAGTGACTCTCAACCGCAGCACACAGAAACCTACCTGTACTTCTCCAGATTCCCCAACGATCCTTTCTGGACAAAGTTGACGGTGTGTACCTGTACTTTTCTTGCAGGTGCTAGTACTGATGCGTTAGACTTGGAGGCAGGATCCCTTTGGTGAGAACCATTCTGAGATAATGATCACTCTTACCTACCCAGCTTTCCTTGTTGTTTTGGCCCCCCGGCGTTTTGTTTTGGTTGGTTTTTGGGCCAGGTTGGACTTTTTTGTTTTTCTTGTTGCCCCCTTTTTTGTTTTGGCAGGGTTGGTTGCAACCCTTGTTTTTTTGGGGGCCACCTTCTCACACCACACAGCGTATACTATTATCTCATTGACCAGTTCCTGTCCCCTATTGGTCTCCTGGATGCGACATCGTGAGTTCACAGTCCCTGTCA
Organism: Athelia psychrophila; assembly: GCA_001630335.1. NCBI lineage: Eukaryota > Fungi > Basidiomycota > Agaricomycetes > Atheliales > Atheliaceae > Athelia > Athelia psychrophila. The sequence continues at coordinate 574,331 of KV417482.1, read as the reverse complement.
ATTGATGTATAATTTGCTCATTCCCCCCAGAACCTTCTGTGTAAGCTTAGCCTTCATATATTTTGTTTCAAATGGACTCTGACCGCCTGTGTTTAGGCTGAGAATGGATTGGCGGTAAGTCTATGCTTATTTATAGATACTAGTTGCATCATCTGAAGTGACACGACTCAGATTCTCATAACTTTCATAGTTCAAGTGTGAGTGTCAATTCCTTCCTGTGTTATGATACGACTGGCAACTCACATGTCGTCTTTAGCTTCTACGCTTCTCGTATTTTCCAAGGTCCGTGCTGATTTCTGCGATGTTGCACTTGAGCCGAACCCTAGTACAGTTGGCGGCCGGTCATGGTTGATGCTATCTTTGATTGTGAGTGCAATTTGTTAACTGCGACGACTTGTTTTTGACCGTCATTTAGTGCACGATCTCTCTGTTGGCTTTCGGTAAGCACTGAATGTACACTTGCACATCATCCCTTCTTACCCACATCTTGTTTAGGTTTTGGCATCAGTAAGAAAGACGCTGTTAATATCGCGATTGTTGTTTACTGATATCGACGTCCCGTAGCTATGACGGTCCAGATGTGCGTCATTTTCACTCCCTGAACTAACCCACAGCTAACGCGTCCGCAGTTTCAAGCAGAAGCGCCTTGCAGCCCTAGCGACACCGCATATGGAAGCGGTAGCTGCTGTGAGCCAGGGCCTCGCCGCCCTTGCCGACATAATTATCGTGGTAGCCCTCAACTATGCGTTGCTTCCCAGTCGCAATCCAAAAATGAAAGCGTAAGTCTCGCGCTTTTTTTTTTGCACCATCTAGGAACTGAACGGTTTCCTGCAGCCCTGAGGGTTATTTCGACAACTTTGTTGTGTACTTCATCAATCGTGGCGTCTGCTTCACGATCTTCCAGCTGACCTATATGATTGTGGTAAGTTGCATGGGTTTTGATATATATTTCCCATCTGATCAGCCATCACCAGTTCGTCTCAATGCCATCTAAACAAATATGGATACCATTCCATCTGGTAGTCAGCAAATGTTTGTCTTGCTTTATAATCCCGTAATTGCGCCACTGATGACCCTGCGCCTCTTTATAGTATACGTGAATACACTTTTGGCGACGTGCGTTTCAGATTCATCTTTATCTAATAATCTTATCTCCACCATGCGCCCGCTGACCACCTGACGGCAGGCTTAACTCCCGTGAAATGGCACATGGGCGTGGGGTGAACGAAGAGGACACCATGAATCAGACCTCAACCCGCAGGAGTGGCGGGCTCAGCATGAGCAGTGGTGCTACACGCAGTGGGCCTGTCCGGTTCAATGTCATGGACAGCAAGGTTCGCATTCTTCCTATCGCCGCATTAGTTCCTGTGTGCTGACTTGTACTTGTCAGATGCAGTCCATCGGTATCGACGTTACTACGGATAGCTCGGAGAATCTCGGCGATGATTCAGGTAAAGAAGTGTACGGGGAGGCTGAGTCGGTCAACAACGAGGCAAGCTTTTTACCTAGCTGTTTCACGACGCTTCCCAGACGCTAATGTACGTTCACATAGCTGCCGCGCAAAGAGACTCTTGCCCCTGAGGCTGTTTAATTGCTATCTGCCCGCCTGCGAACTTGATCTAAGATCTTTGGGCAGACTCATTCGCCCCTATAGTAAATATTCAGGATTTGCTACTTGTGGATTGTCATCATTCTCTGCTTTACACGCTAACACATCGTTTTTCGCTATACTTCACCACATCTGTGCATTATCCTGCTTACCTGTTACACATATTCCCTCTCCGTCATACTGGTACTATACGACGTGGCCATAAAAGCTTTGTCTAATCATTCGCCTGAATCCATCTATTGAAAGCCGAACAACTGGGGTGTAACATGATGAATTCATAAAAATTTTAATGTAGTTTTTCGGCTAACAAATAGAACAAATAAACAACTGGAATCCTAATGTAAGTCCTAAGCGCAACATCGTAGAGCCAAGTCAAAAAGCTTGGATGCTTTTTATGATGCCTTTGCTGCTGCATCGTGTTCCGTTTTCCACCACTAAGAGAATATCAGTCAACAAGTTGCAAGACCCAGAGAGAAACAGTTACATACCGCAACCATTCGCTTCATCCCTTCCTCGATGCCCACCTCAGGCTCGTATCCGAGAACACGTCTCGCCTTCTCAATGTTGTGCCACCTAGTGGCACAGCTGAAGCGAACTCTGAACCGCGTAAACGCCGGCTCAGTGCCTACGAGCCACCCCCACCACTCTGCCGCACCGGCCAGCGCCATGCCCACAGGCCGAGGCATAACGATGGGGCTCCTGCTTGGGCGTGGTTTCTCGAGCGCGATGTCAAGCTCGTGCCACACGGCACGCATAAAGTCCCAGAAATAAATCGGTTCGCCGTTGGTGATAAAGAATACCTGGCCAGCGACCTGCATCGGGTTCGACTTGGCCTTAGCCAGCGCCGGCTCGGAGAATTGGTCAAAGCGAGAGCGAATCACGGGCCGAGTGGCTACTGTTGGGGTACGAGCCTGGCCAGGTGTGAGAGGGGTGTTGAAAGCGGCCTCAATTTTTTCGCCGTTTTCGGGCATGTCAACGTAGGGGCCAAGTGGCCGGGCCTCGCACGTTGGCACACGGTGCTTGCCCGTAGTGATATCGATTGAGGGGAGAGCGTAGTTGATGAGGTCTTCTTCCGCTTCTGTCAGCACAGCGAGCTTCTCCTCTTGCCAGTCTTCGGTCAGGGGGACGAGCTTGTCGGCTGCGAGGATATGAGCACGGGCGACATTGCCAACGTACGTCCAGTCGAAGAGATTGGTGTTGTCGCCGATCTGGAAGTGGGTTTGACCACGTTCGTAGACTTGATACAGTCCGTGCATGACCTGCCGGTCACCAGGCCTAGGTTTGCTCAGTACAGGCGACGCGAAGTGGCAGAAGAGGTCACTTACCCGAAGATTCCAGCTGGCCGCAATGCAACGGTCAAAAGGCCCTTTTGGCCGTTTGCTTCTAGAACCATGGCTTCCGCCTTGGACTTGGACTCGTTGTACGCGTCCATAGGCACCTCAGGGAAGGGCACACGCTCGTCCACGTCAATGATATCGCTACCATTGAACACGACACCCGCAGAACTGGTGAAAACCAGCTTTGGGACACCGAGAGATTGGGCAGCAGCTATGACTGCGCGCGTGCCGTCCACGTTAACTTTCCAGTAAATGGCGGGATCGAGGCCGTGAGGAGGCGACGCGGTGTGAATTATGCAGCTTGCACCACTCTGTGATGGAAATAAGGACGTGTAAGTGCAAGGGTAGTTGCCAACGCACCTGTTGTAGTGCCTGTGATATAGAACCCTCTTCGCTGATATCTCCAGAATAAAATGGGGTATCATGGTAGCGCTGAACAATGTCAAAGACCGATACAGAGTCGCCCCGCTCCAGCAGCTGCTGTACAATATGTCTGCCCACAAAGCCTGAGCCACCAATTACGAGGTACACATCTTTTTGCTGAGAAGACATCTTGCAAGTAAAAGATTTAAAGAGAGGAAGCTTAAGCTGAGATGTGGAACGACAGCGCAACGGACAGCGAATATGTGTCGAGCATGTGATGTTCGTCTGGGAAAGGCGACGCCCCTATCCCGCGTTCTACAACTTGAAACCCTCGACACCTCTCGACACGGAGCTCGACACTCAAACACCCTCAGCACGTTCTCCTTTATTCCTAGACTTAACAGTCACGGAATATAATGAACTCCTTCGATACAAAGCGAAAGTACACCCAAGCAGAAAAGGAGCAACTTCTGGCGAATCTCGATATCGAAGGTATGTGACACACATCGCATCTCGACGCCTACTGACGATGCCTGTTTTAGTCGAGCATAAAGTACGCCAATTCGAAGCATGGCTCTCTGATGCCCTCGAGAACTTCCGCATATACCAAGAAGGCCAAATTTCACGCGTCCCGAAGCTTGTGCGCGGGCTCACTATGCGCGAGTTTGGGGACAAGTACAATGGCGATGTTCAGGCCGCTCTTCGAGGCGTGCAACGCGAACGAATGGGCATCAGCGCAGATGCAGGGGCGGGCGATATCGAGATCGATAAAAGCACGAGGAAAAGGAAGTGGGTCGCGTCGATGGAGGCGGAGCACCAGCTAGCAGAGGGATCGAAGAGCGTCAAGAATGGTAAGTGTTTCGAGGAGGACCGTTGCATATCGCTGATTTCTTTCTCAGCCCGAATGGCTTCGATGTCGCCCCAGAAGAAACCAGGCTCGTCAACTGGCCCAGGGACGGCTCAGCGGGCGCGTCTCGCTGCAGCTAGCAGAACACCAGGCGCAGTAAGTGAAAGGTCATACACCGAAGTTCGCTATCTGATTCAACGCAGTCTCGCACAGTGGGCCGTGTCCCACCATCTCCCTCTCCTGTCAAACCTCTTCGCCAAGGCGGCCTCATCCGGCCTCCATCACCGACGAAACCATCGACCCAGGCCAATGGAAAGCCACTGCGTGCGACCCGCCCGCCTTCGATTGCCACATTCAATCCAAGCCTTCCCAAAACGCCTGGATTTCCAAAGTCAGAAGGCAATCATACTGCAACTGCGCGAGCACCCCGACGGCACGAGAATATGCTGAGCACAAACGGGAGTCCGCTGGCGAATCCATATGACCTCGGCTTAGAATGGTTTGCAGAGGGTAGAGATAATGCCGATGTCGACGATGATAGCCCAAGCGGCGATGAAGCTGGTGCACAAATGACTGAATTGAAGAAGAAGCGGTCCAGCATCATTGTCCGACGAGATCCATCATTTGCGCACCCTCCCCGCAGTGGACTCCACTCACGAACTGCATCCCAATCGAGTATATTCAGTACCTCATCCCAGACACAACCGTCCTCACAAACATCGTCAATTGCAGCCCTAGATTCCGAATTCGCCACCCCACGCGCAGCACCTCGGGGCCCACTCTCGCGGACGGCATCCGCAACCATGGCACTGGTGACTATCCCCACAAGGGATGGTCATTTGCTCGAATTCGACGCGCTTCAAACGTCTCCTGGCACGCTGGACGCGTTAGAAGGCATCACTGACAGCGCAAAAAAGCAGGCCAAAGAAGACATGGGCCGGTTGGTGAGGGCTGCTGTAGCCAAATGGAAGATCGTGTAGGACTGCATGCATTTAGCTATTGTTCGCTTTGGACATTTTTTCTTCACTCGGTGTCGTATCACACATTCTCTTTCCATCGGATGCCTTTCATTCATCGAGTTTTTGTATTTATCAACCTGACACGCTGCACAACCCCTCATTAATGTGTAAAATAATGAAGACCCCGCTTGCTTCATAAACCGACTGCACCACAGCCGCCTCTCCAACCTCGACAACGCTGACTTGGTCTACAGGATGATCTTAGCCGACCATTACCTCTAATAGCGCGGCGCGACACGTATCGTCATCTCGGTTGCGTACTATGACTGAAAGCAAGTTCGGGTGGCCGAGTCTGTTGATTTTGGCGGTTAACGGGATAGTTCCAAGGGCATCAACGCTCTGGCTTACCTTTGGGCTTGGGCTTTGAGGTCAAAGAACCGGGAAACAGAAACAGCGCCAATAGAGAACCCTTCCCCTCGGGAGAGGGAGAAGTTACCCCTGGTCACGTATCCAATGATGGTTTCTGGCGAGTGCCGAGTGCCCGACAACTGGAAAATACATCAACTTGACATTGCATCTGCGCTCAGTTCCTCAAAACTTACCACAACTTCATCCGGACGGTCCTCGCCTACAGCAAAGGCGGCGGTTCGCTTCGTATCAAACACAGCATGCCATTGCTTTGCCTCGTCGTCCGAAAGACAATAAATGGCTGCCAAATCGTCCGGGGCTCCTCGTCCACGCATAGTGATGCTCACGGATATCAGCGCGCCTCTCCATAGATCATCTGAGCGAACAGTGACGCCCAAAGGGTCCATAGAGCGCTTCTGGCGGAACTTGTTGATCTCGGCCAGCAACCCAGAGCCGTGGTTGAACAGACTTGCAGCCTCATCCAGTATGCGAATTACATCGACTCCCCGCAGTAGCCACGGACGCACGCCCTCCCCTGACGTGGATGTGGATGCCGGTTCCCGCTGGGTCGTGACTAAACCCACTGGCTCAGATGGCTCTATACCCAACACGACCTCCCAGTCAGGCTTCCAGGGACTCCTGGTGCCCAACTTGTCAAAGTTGGCCCGCTTGGCTGGGGGCTTGCGTTCCCATTGGTCCCGCTCTTCCTGTTCCCTCTCAATGACGAAAGATTCATATGTGGATGTGAAGGGGATGTCGCGGGGGAAAGATGTTGTACCAGCCTCAAAGGCTTGTGTTTGGCGTTCGCGCAGGCCACCCACACGAGTTCCTGTATATATGAGAGATGACAGGAAAGGCATAGCCCAGCCGGAAGGTATGATTAAGGTCCAGCCATGGATGGATTGCGAGTTTGGCGTTTGTGACGCATTCTCCAATGTACGCTGGATTAGCAGGACGGGGACGCGGTCATCTTGACGTTGTGCGTTTAATTTAGTGCCAGGGATTAAGTTCTAAGAAACCATATGAGCATCAATAAAGGCGAATGTTGTAAGAATCGTGAGCTCTCACCTGAGCTCGTCGGGCATCCAAATCCTTCTTTGCGAACCGTGGTTTCGTCAGTGATTTTCGTGTACTTTCATCCCAAATGTCGCTATGGGCAAGAGCAGAAGTGGGGAAAGTAGTCATTGCAGAACTGGCGGAAGCAGCGGTGTGGTACTTTGCGTTCTTAGGCGGAAAACTGCGGGTGACCAATTAGTTCACAAATGACAAAGATGAAACGAATGTTACTACTTGAGTCTTGGATCGTAAACCTCGAATCCAATGACCATGCCCCTGGGCAGTGAGCCCGATGTCTGCAGATCGGGTAAAGATGACCAGAACTATCTCACATGTAAGTTTTTTTGGCCTCCCAAGTAGCACAGGCATTCGCACCTTCTTAAAATCTTCGCGCTTGTCTTCCTTTATAGGAGTGAGAGCTCCTTTCAGGACTTGATTTGACTTGGGACCCATAATCTCGAAGACGTTGACATTCTCCCTAAGATCTGCGATCTCAATCTCGGTAGAGGGTGCAGCTGCGGTTCCGGGAGGCGTCGGCAGATTTTGGAGAACCAAAGACGCTGAGTGTTGCAGTCCAGAGAAGACATCATCAAAAACAGCAGGATGAGTACGAATCCAAACTGTTCGGATTGGGGGATTCGCGACTTCCTCTGTGCTTGATGATTCTGTCTGCGGTTGTGCTTGCTTTCCTTTGCGCTTTGCTTTATGTGTCGGATCTGAACCTGGCGCTGGAGCTGGAGTCTTTTTTGAGAGCTGGGGGGCGTTCAAAGCCACAGTGGGCTTCCACATAACTGTGATCGGTCCCACGAGATCAAAAGGGTAGCTATGTGGCTTGTAGAATTGCGTCTCTTGGGTTCGTGACCCAGTCAAGAACCTGATGACTCAGAATTGAATAAAATGAATCGAAATAATAGCATTTTGCCACTGACCTTTTTGCGCCAGGGCCTGGGCCCTGAGCATCACAGCATGCGTCCAGGACATTTTTTAACATATTCTCAGGCCCCTTGAGTTCGATAAGGGAGTGATACGATGCATCATGCAATATGGAGCCATGAATGGATGCACGATGTGACGGTCGAAACGACTTCTCAGTGGGATGAATGGCCTGCAAACAAGTCAACGTCCTTGCTGAAGACCGAGTAATGGTGGTGGGTGTATTACCAGTCTATAACCCCACATGTCCCGCATCTTCATCCGCTTTGCATGCCAGATGTGAGTTTCTAGCCAAGTTTTCTCTCCTAAGAGAAAGTAAATCGGATAATAAAGATGCAATATGGACAAGCTTTACGTTGTCGCTTCAATAGTGCATCTGTACGGCTGATCCTGTTACATTTTCCGCGTTTGGGCTTGAAGCGGCCGGTAGCCTTCTTGCGAACGATATCCATCTACATGGCACTAAGTATCTGGTGCTACCTTTGAAAGGACATCCAAGGCTTACTTCCGCGCGAGCTCTTTCACGTAGCCGAAAGGGCACTCTTCGAACGTCGTGACTTGCTGCTCTGCGTCGGAGATGGCGAGGCAAAGTCTGCCATACTCTCTGGCCAGAGCCTCCGCTATTGCAGCATGGTTAGGCTCGACGCCAAACTCTGCGCATGCGTGCTTTACTCACCTCACATTGTCCATTGCTTCTTGCATTGCACCGATCTCGAAAGCCCTGGCCTAAGCGAGGTTTTGAGATTCCCGATCATGATACTGAAGCAGCTAAAGTACCTCGGCGAATTTTTCCACGTCGATTGCACTCGGCAGCCCCTGCATCCCTAAGGCATACCTGTGAGAGGTATGGACCGAGATGGAACGGAATCCTCATTACCGACGAACGCAACCGATTTCGATGGACCTGCAACTGCATTTGTACCAGTACTATTGGAAGGAAAGTGGACAATGGCAGGCCCAGATGGTTGTTGAACTGCGATTGTGCGGTTCTCTGCTATCCGTTGTTTCTTCCGGTCACGAGCCGATGATAGCTCGTCGCTCTTACGCTTGGCTGCCATTGCTGCACCAGCTTCACGGACAAGCAAGAGGTAAGAAAGTACTTTAGCAGGACTGCTAGTTATATCGGGTAGCAAGCAGAGTGGTCGGTCCGCGTCGCGTCATTCGCGCACTGGCGAGAAATTGGGAAAGACAGCGAGCTCAAGCGCGCTTGATCGGTCGCTCCCGGGCTCCTAACCACGACCACCATACCCAGTCCCCATCATCTCAAATGGCCTCCGTCTGCCGCGTCTCAGCCGTCCGGAGAGTACTGGTTCAATCTCGTTCCCTAAGCTCATCGAGAGTTCTTTCTGCGGAGACCGTAGCAACACCGCCGCCTGTCGTGAATGTCGGAACAGCACCTGTTCAAAAGAGACCAGTTGGTGGTTTCCGAGGCGGGTTCGTTGCATAACCTTTCTAGCTCTCATGACTCTCTAAAACATATGACGCAGCATCGTGGGCTTCCTGTTCGGTTTCTCGCTGGCATCATCTTTCGCCGCGTACCACCTGCTGGAAGAATACAAACAGGCGTCTGCTGCGCTACAAGCGAGCGTAGAGGAGCTCCAGATCAGCACAGAGAAGGTGCGCATCTACTTGGCAGCCGAGTGCTTGCGTCGTGTCAGTATTAAATTTGCCACCACAGGTCTCTGCCCATGTCAGGAGGATAGAAGCCGTTGAGAAGGACCTGAAGGCACTAGCTGACAGCTCCGCTGGTAAGGAGGATCTCTCCCGAGTCCGTGGCGAGATCAAGCGGCTGTATGACGGTCTGCATGTTGGTGAGTCCAACTATCATTCATAAATGCGTATATGCGTCTAAGCAATCACACGCACCACCTTTCAGAGTTCCTCGACCTGCGATCCCATGTCTGGGGTATTCGTGAGTGCCGCTCGCTATCATCATAGTTACAGTCCTTGACAATCCTCCACAGAACAGGACTTGCACTCGCTATCCAAGAAGGACAGCACTTCGGTTCGAATCTAATAAATGTAGACAGTATGAATACACTCGGGTTCTCGCCTGCCCAGTCCAGCCACTGGGTGTTCTGTCAGTCTGCAACGCCTGCTACAGTCCCTCAACCATGCACCCGCGCTGGATGTTCAAAATGGCCCGCTTTCTCCGACGTAGGCGTTGGCAGCCGAATGAAGCATCAAGAACATCGTCAAAACATCACGGTTCTCCCCACTGCACTTTCCTGTTCTTTGACTTGTCTTTGACCTCTGAAAGTATTATTATTGGAATGACATCAGGCGAAGAAATCTGACAGGCGTTGGCTTGGCACCGTGCTGATGTTGCCTTGTTCATCCTGCCAGGCCTGAATCAAATGTAACTGATAATCGTCAGACAGCCAGGATAGAGCTCCTTAGCTAACTTAAAGCAGCAGATGCGTATACAATGAATATACTCCCGCAATCACTCGTATCAGTAACTCGTTGGAAAGGGGAAAGAGTTTGCGCCTTTGGTCACATCCCACGTGCTCCTGCACTCATTCGTGACAACACCACATGCAGCACTCTTCCCGACGCATGCTACCTGACCGTGAAGGGCCATGTTCTACTTATACATGGCGACCCGCGATGCACACGTTCGTATCTTGATATGATATCGCTCTTGACTGCTTATCGGTACGGCCTATAAAGTCGTGAGGGCTGGTGATCTCGAGCTCCAGACTTTTACCCACTCACAATGCTCTACCGCCTGGCCTATGTGGCGGCTCTTCTGCCTTACGCATTCTCGGTTTCGACGACTATAGCGGAGATTAAAGGTCCAGCTTTCCTTTCACCGTACTCGGGCCAGAAGGTATGCATGTTGGGCGGGGAAAAGATAGTGCCACAGTTCTAACTTCAGCGACCATATAAACAGGTCACAGGCGTCAATGGGTTGGTGACAGCAAAGGTCTGTTTCTTTCTCCTCCACGTGCATCTGATGCTGGACTGAAGATATACGTAGGGAGCAAGCGGGTTTTGGATTACTGGCGTGGCTACCGACGACTCGCGCTCAAACGGCCTCTATGTATACACTACCTCGAACACCACCCTGGCTGAGGTCGCCGTGGGATACAACATCACCTTGAGCGGCACCGTCTCCGAGTACCGCAGTAGTTCCTCTCCGTATGATCTGGATGGGACCGAGCTGGTGTCTCCCACTAGCCTCGTCGTCAATTCTAAACTCAAGTATGCCGGTGACGTCATCCCCGTCGTACTGGGTAAAGACCGAACGCCTCCCACCCAACTATTCTCTGCTCTCGATGTCGGTCCAGACGGCTTCTTATCCGTCCCCAATGGTGTTAGCAACATTACGAGTGTTAATGCGACACTTGTGCCGGGAACCTACGGACTCGATTTCTGGGAGAGCTTGGAGGGACAACTCGTCACGGTAAGGTCAGATTGTTATGATGAATCCTTGCATTCGCTCATGCATCACTTCTTAGGTGCCAAGCCCCACTGTAGTGGATTTCCCAGACTCCTATGGCGAGATATGGGTTCATGGAGACTGGCCCGTCACCGGTAAAAACTCCCGTGGAGGCTTGACGATGATAAACGGTCAGACCTCTTTCCCTTCGTATGTTATTCCCTAAGGCTGATGTTTACCCCTCATAGGAACCAATGGACTACCCTCTGGCAATCCGGAAATGATCCTTATTGGCTCCCCTCTCGACGGCACTAAAAATCCGACCGTTGCAGTGGGTGCTAGCCTTTCTGACATTACGGGTCCGGTCATCTTCCAGTAAGCTTTATCATGTGGAGCCATATTGTGAAGTCTGAACTTGGCGGTCAGATATGGATATTTCTATATCTTGCCACTTACAGCGCCAAACGTGACAGCCACGCCAACGACTACAATCCCCGCCTCCAACATCACCTCCAGCAGCAGTGATTGCACCATCACTGTGGGCGACTACAATGTAAGCATACCAGACGATGTGTGCAAGACATAGCTAACTAGTCATCATCACTCTAGATTGATAATTTCAGCCCAACGGCAAGCCAGCTCCCGGCTGTAGCCACTCACATCGCCAAATACCTCAACACGCCAGACATTGTATTCATCCAGGAGATACAGGACAACTCTGGAGAGAAAGATGATGGCACAGTCTTAGCAAACGTGACTCTTTCTAACCTCGTGGCTGCAATCTCTGCTGCGGGTGGTGGTTTCACCTACAGTTACATTGACATCGATCCTGTGAACGATGAAGATGGAGGTGCGTCCCCACCTGGCATGCGTTGGTGGATGCTGTTTGACTCATTTCTTGTTCCCTCGTGCACAAAGGTGTACCGGGGGGCAACATTCGGCAGGCATACTTGTGGAATCCCAAGAAGATTAGCTTGGTATCTGGCTCTCCTGTTGGCACTTCCCTCCAGGCCACCGCCGTGAAAACTGACTCCAGTGGCAACTTAACTCTTAGGTGCGGTGGGCACCTTGGGTGATGTGTTCAGACGATGTAACTGACCCTATTCTTCGTCAGCTATAACCCCGGTCGCATCGACCCAACCAATGCAGCCTGGAATGTGTCGCGCAAGCCGCTTGCTGCGGCGTGGGAGACACCCAAAGGAAACCGATTCTTTACCGTGAACTTGCAGCTCACGGCAAAGCTGGACAGCAGTTCCCTCGAAGGAAGCGCAAGGCCACCTATCAATATGTGGGTGGGTCAACGCACCAGTCAGATTGAAGTCGTTTCGGTAATTGCATTACTTCTTCTGAGCCTCTGCCACTCTTCGCATGGGAGCTGATTTCTATCCCCATCATAGACGTTTGTCAACACCATCTTGAAAGAGGACTCCACAGCCAGCATTATTGTAGGCGGAGATTGCAACGAGTTTCTCTACACCCAGTCGGTGTTTGCCTCGCTCACCAGCGTCCTTACGGATGTCGACTCCCTGGCTGGTATTCCTGTCGAAGAGCGATACACCTACATCTACGATGGGCAATCGGAGCAGCTAGATCACCTCTTCGTGTCGGATTCCATTAAAAGCAGAGGCGTCAAAGCACAGCACATTCACGTTAACAACTGGTCACCCACCCTGGCATCGAGGGCTAGTGACCACGACCCTACGGTGGCACAGCTCGATGTGTGCTGAATGCGGTCGCGTCCTGCACCGATATTGAAGTTGAATGATATTTGATCTATATGTATAACCTAGCCAGCACCTCTGTATGCCCTTAGGATTATGTCAAAAATCGATCTTCAGCGTTTCCCCTAATTGAATCGTAATTGCAGATCAGCGGCCAGAATGCTCACTTGCAGCCGAGTGCCACCGCGGAGCCTTTAGCATTCACTCTTAAACTCAACCACGGACACCCACTCCTCTATAATCACTTTCAATAATTGACTCTTCACAATGACCTCTCGGCACCACCGCCTCTCTATTTCCTCAAATCGTCATGCAGGCTCGTCCGGGATACCGCCTTTAGCCGATTCTGCGATGAACGAAGATGATGAAGCATGGGACACCACAATCACTCGGGAAGACCTGAACGTGCCAATCTCTATGCGCAACTCATCTCAGGATCCTAGCGACCCTCTTTACTCAGTGGAACACCTAGCAAATCCCTCTCCTGACGAAGATGCGCTTGATGCTGGCAGGACTTCTTCTGGGTCGCTTGATCGAAATATACCCGCCGCAGCGCCGGTGCGGAGAACAGGCGCAAGAAACAGCTCTATGTACTCGCTCCTCAAGAATGGCATCATTCCCGGCTTCGAAGGCTTGGCGGATTACTTTGAACCCTCCCCGGCTGATGTACCAATGCCGATGCCTATGGAAAATCCCAATGACCCGGTACTGCCCGAATTGGATTGCCCTCTGGTTCTGAGCAAGAGCAGCCAGGAACCTCGAGATTTCAATGTTCTTGACGTCAAATCAACCTTGCTGGCTCGAGCCACTAAGAAAGAGAGGGAGGAGGAGGCAAAGAAGGATGTGACTGTGGGGCCCCACTCAGCACGTATGTATCTCTTGGGCTTGCGCGTGTGCTGGAACTGATCAGTGCTGATCCCCTGAACGCCCAGTGTTAAGTGTGCGGAGGTTATACCTAACAACCCTCTCGCAGGCTGTGCTTGTTTTCGCGGCGCCTTCGGACCGCATCGTCTTCCTACTTGAGCAGGCTGCCAAGGTCCTTGAGGTCAAGGCTGACTTCCAGCACATTCCTGGATTCGTATGGGTCTCTTACGAGCAAGATACCATGAAGGTCGGTAGGACCGAAACTGTGTCGGGATCGGGACAGCTTGAGCTCGGAAGGCTCAAGGAGATTGAAAGTGTCGTCAACATGGTGTCACAAAGCAAAATATCGGTTCGAGAGGGCACCGACTTTCTCAGAGCTATGATTGACTCGGAATGTATCTTCTCCGCCAAGCATCGCATCATCATGGCTTTCATCTTGTCTGCTCTTATCTGTCCTCTCGCGTTCGGCGGGTCTTTCATGGACCTCTGGTTAGCTGGAGTTCTCGGTGCATTCCTTGCCTTTGTGCAGGTTATATCGACGTCATCACAAATTGTGAACCCTCTTGTCGAGTGAGTGCCTCACTTCAACTCCGTTTTCAATATCACCCTGATCAGTTTAGTCTCATTACCGCGATGGTCTTGTCATTCATTGCACGTGCCCTTGCCAGCCTAGAATCGGGTCTGTTTTGCTACACAGCCACTGCTTCATCCGCAGTGGTTTCATTGCTTCAGGGTTATATCATCTGTAAGCTTGCTTTTGCCTGCCCCCCCCCCCACTTTCATGCTCACTTGTACTCCAGTAACGAGCACGACTGCGATCATCTCTGGCAGTATGGTATCTGGATCTGTCAAGATTGTGTACGCCCTGCTGTTTACGCTCTTCCTGGTACATCTTAATCTCGAGCAACTCGCACCCTTTCCTTAGTCCATCTTTCTTTATTCCTAGGGCTTTTCTCTGCAAAACGGATCAGATTGGTACCTATCATTTGACACGGAAGCTTTCGATGCCGCAGCCGCAGCGACCACCGGAAACATCATACTGCAAGGGACTTTCACTGCGGACGACGGGACTCAGACCATGCTCCCCCTTCTTTCGAGCTTTAGCTATACCAAGTCTTCTGCCCTTCAGCACCAAATCTTAAGCTGCTATCGCCCTCCTGATGCCCCTTGGTACCTGCAAATATTTCCTTGGTGGACTGATTTCTTCATCGTGCCGGTATTCGCCTTCGTCTGCTCCCTGAGTAACTTTCAGCCTGCATCATGCAGACCAGCCTGCGAAGACCTTGCAATCATGACTATCATCGGATGCATCTCTTACGCTGCAAACGAGCTGCTAGTCAACATGTATGCCGAATATTCTGTTTTCATGGCTACAGTCGGTGCCTTCTGTGTTGCGTGGTTGGGACACGGCTGGGCTCGTATCACTGGTCGTTCTGCCTTCAACGCCATGGTTACTGGTGTCTTGTTTTTGGTACCGGTTAGTGAACTACTCTCATTTGCACCCAATAACATAGTTAACTTGCATCTGTAACAGAATGGCCTATCTGAAAACGGTGGCATCACCACCAATGGGAATGGAGTCACCATAGGAAAGAACATCATTGCGGTGTCAATAAGCATCGGGGTTGGACTTTTCGTGGGGCAACTCTTCAGCTTTATTTTCCCCAAGAAATCACTTCGTAATCACTTCGCCTTCTAAATATATTCCCTATCAGTATCAGTGTTAAAGACTCTTCATTTCTCTCTTCGGTTTGTTCTATAGAGCCTTTTATTTTCCCCTATTATAATTATTTCACTGCCAAGTTGTGTTCTGCCTCGTAGCACCAGTACCAATACACTTGTTTGCCTTCGACGTAATGGAAATGCTTTGGTGGTCCGTGAAGCATGATTGTTACTTACTGGTATCTGCATGTATGAGACCATCTCCTTCGCTATAAAAAAGTACTCTTATTGGGGGGTTACTGGGGGGTTATACATACATTACAATGTTAAAGGTAGTTGCCCGATGCAGAATGTCCGATGTAAGATACAACCATGATCAACCCTCATGCACCAACTTTCAGTCGCACTCACTCAAGAAACGACAGTCACCGTGTGGTTGGACCTGATGCAAATAGATCCAGAGGGGCAGTGCGCCTTCATCATGTACGTGCCCGCCTTGGTGAACTTTTTGATCGAAACAGTCAAATGCTGTGCCTCTTCGCCGCTGAATTCACCGTATAGTCACTAACCACTCATGGTGTCGACGGAAAGGTCTTACGCATAGGATATTGATATTGAATCTAATATATATAAAAGCAGTCTCAGATCTAGTGAGCAAGTAGCAAAGAGGAGAGGAGACGTACATTCGACACCGCTTCCGACTGTGAAGTGTTGGAGGTTAGGGTTGGTCAGATAGCAGAAATTCGTGTACTATATATGCCAACTGTGTTCGTTTTATTCGAAAATGGGCAGGCTAGTTGCTAGCAGGAGAAGACTTACGGGTTACTAAATCCTTGGAGAACAACACCGCATAGGCCATCAATGCCGATGTTGTTGAAAGAAGAACCCCACTATCTTCCATTCCACTACCAATAAAACTTTAGCGGAACATATTCAACTGAAGTCATACCTGTGCTTCGAAGTAGTGACCAGTCTCCTGCAATGCAACGAGACTAGTAATACCCGCCGCAGTGTTGGGCCTACCGTTACCTATGATAAAACCCAATAAGAACGCCATTGGTGAGAAAATTCTTAATCGACGCAGAGATAGTTTTCTCATAGATCGTCTTCGTGGGACCCTCAACGCGCATTTAGACCGATGTTGTTGCTCGAGCCCCCAGATTTAGTGCCAGCGAGGCAGCGAGTAAGTAGGGAAAGGGAAGTCAAAATAGAGAAGAATATGGTATTAATGGATATTAGGAGCAGGATTTGGAGTCGTAGGATAGGGCCCGTGGGATGGAGATTAGGAGGTTAATGCTGTATGGATTATATTGGCCTTGGGAGGGTGACTTGTATAAAGCCTCGCCAGTTGAGAGGATTGGCCAGCTACTGGGTATGGTGACCTTCAAAGGCATCTCAAGGCCAACTTTCATTAGTTTTATTGCCGCAACTGCTCTTTGCCATGATTTATCGATATATAAACTCCTGTATATGCGGGCATTGGACAAAAGCCTTTGGATTTTATAGCTCAGCCCAGCTGGTTTCCGTCATGAGATCAGGGTCTATCGGCAGGTTTTCCCTTTGGCTGCCCCCCATCGACGGCGGTACCGCAGTGTCGATAAGGCTCTGTACTTGCGGGCCCTGCTGACCTAGGTAAAAATACAATGAGGACCACCCAGGCCTATACCTTATCGTTCGTGGATTGCAAATTTATGGGCAAGTGATGCCGTGGGCGCTGTTTGATATCCTGAGGGAATTCCTGGGAAGAAAGGTCCATAGAAATTTCGTAGCCGGAGCCAGCAACGAGTGAGATGGCATGATCATGAGAGTTCTTTACAGTAAGACTTCAAAGGCTCGGTTTTTTGTCGGCATGCCAGAGAGTGGTAGACGTCAAGAGGCTAGACGTCCAGGTAACGTTCATGATCATCGATCAGGAGCACTAGTCGATAGGCGCCCAGGCAACTGTTCATGCCGACCGCCATCACATCCCCGAGCCTCTTTCCTCAGTATTCAGCCAACGACATCCTCTGTTTTCAATTTTCATCATGGTTTCCAAATTTCTCCCACCAGGGCATACGCTCGACGATCATCCATCCACTGAGTAAGGATTTCGTCGACTATCTGAACGACGATGGTGTTATGGTCCCCGAAGGCTCCGAAGACGTGTTTGTCTGCTTGTTCATATATTACGCGATCCAAGCGTGATGGATGGATATATTTCAGGCCAGCAGAGAGTACATTGTCAGACGATGAGGGCTCAGAGGAAGATCAAGACGACGACGAGGCTCGACGTTATGCTTTCCCCGAGCTCGACGCCCAGATCCGACAAGTTATCAAAGAGTATGGGGCCGTGTTTCCCAAACTCAACTTTTCCTCACCAAAGGTAACTTGTCTCCGCATATTCATTAATATACACATTGACGATCTCTTCAGGACGCATCGTGGGTTCTACTCGCATCAACTCCTCTAAAATGCACATGCCCAGCCGATGTGTATCTTCTTCTCAAATCTTCGGATTTTACATCACACGATCTGAACAAAGAAACAGTTTTCGAAGGCTGCGAGCCTTCATTCGAGGAATCAAATATCTCCTATGAACTTGAATTGGTCCTCCGCAAATGGTATCCTGTCGATCGCAGCAGAGAGTTTAGGTGCTTCGTCCGCCAAGATGTCCTTTTGGGTATGTCATGATTGCATTCTCAAAGGCTGTAGACCTGATTATCGATTAGGCATATCTCAGCGAGATACAAATTATTACGACTTTTTAAATGAATCTCAGAGTTGCGAGACGATCAAGACAGCGATTAAACAGTTCTGGCAGACCCACATTCACGGGAAGTGGGTGTCAGGTGGCGATTGTGGGTGGAACTTTTACTTGCGTGGATGGCTAGTGCTTATAAAAACGCAGATATCTTCGATATTTTACTCACGCGGGACCTATCGAGAGGACACATTATCGACTTCAACCCCTACGCTCTCCGCACGGATCCACTGCTTTTCACCTATGAGTTGCTTGCGGGCCTATCCCAAGGCCGATCTTCGGCTCCGCAGCTAAAGGTGATTGACTCGAGGGCACATCCGGCGGCGATCCGCAATGCCCCAGCGTATCAACACAACATGATGCCGTTTGAAGCCCTCAGTTTGAGCAGCGGAAGGGATCTTGAACAGTTCAATGAATCATTTCACGGAGAGATAGAAAAATCACTTGAAGACTGATAAGCGCTAGAGTTGTTGTGAGGCGAGTTTCCACCAAGGCGATTATCATTGTATATGTTGTAAAAAAATCGCTTCGCTGGATGCCTATGTGGTCCCATTTTCAATCCCACCTGTTTGTTTTCCTCTTCGAGCTCGAGTCTTCGGGCATAGGCGTATTGTCATTGAATTGGTATGTTACATCTGAGATAACGATTGGATACAATTGAAGCTATGCGTCGATCCGGGATTACATGCATATCGCTACGAAGCCGTCCATATTTAACCCTGGGACTACCCGAGGAATCACGCCATATCCCGCGGATATCCTGATTATCCGGGTGAGCGCCCGTATTTTCCCTGAGAATAAAGGGGCTAAGGCGGAGAGAAAAGGAGCTGTTGCAGCGGTTCCCGGTAAGCTGGCGGTGCGATACCACACATGTGTCGGTTAATGGGCGTCTATCTTATCTAAAGTCCGCGGGTTGACACTTTGGCATGCCTGGCCATGCCTGGGCCTGCTCACGCGTCAATAATCGCGCGGTCCGTACCTTGAGAATTTACACAACCCGGAAGCCATGGGAAAGATACAAATACCCCAGACGCTTCATCGTACCAACCCCATTCAACACCATCCTCTTCCACTCGCACCACCACATGTCGGACATAACATCACTGCAAGCTGAGGTCAAACGCCTCCAATCTGAGCTCAACACTCTCGATGTTGGAGGCGAGAAAATTACTGTCTCAGAGTACCTCCTGAAGAGGCTTGAGCAGCTTGGTGTCAAGGTATGCATTGCTTCCATCTTGTGCGCAGCATAGTCTCATCTCGGTTGATGCAGCACATGTTTGGCGTACCTGGCGATTTCAATCTTGCTTTCCTCGTAAGTTTGCACTCTTTCGATGGCTTTCTATACTCACAAAGCGATAGGACTATGTTGAAGATTCTCCGGCCATTAACTGGGTCGGAAACTGGTATGTTTCGAGCACTGAACTGACAGGTTCAATACTTATTCTTATCGCATCAGCAACGAGTTGAATGCAGCTTACGCTGCCGATGGATATGCCCGAGTTAACGAGCATTCAATCGGTGTGATTACTACCACGTTCGTTTACTCCCGCCCACTTTCCCATTCAGATCTGACTGTATGCGCGTAGGTTTGGAGTAGGAGAGCTCAGTGCAATTAATGGAATCGCTGGAGGTATGTTTTGAGATCTTCAGCGCGAACTTCATTCATAAATGTGTCAAAGCCTTCTCCGAGATGGTTCCCATTCTCCACATTGCAGGTGTACCCAGCACCGATCAACAACTGCACAAGACTTTGCTCCACCATACCCTAGGTGATGGCAGGTAAGTCAAGTCAAGTGTTCATTTATGCCAGCAACACTTACAAGAGTGCGTTAAAGATTCGATGCATACCGCAAGGCTTCAGATCAATTCACCATCGCCCAGGCGGACATCACGAGCGCGGCCACTGCTGGTGCCCAGATCGACTACCTCCTCACAGAGCTCATCACCCATGTATGTTCCTCCTTCGCTAGCATTATTTCTCTACTTATCTGGTAAACCAGGTTCGTCCTGTCTACCTCACTCTCCCCACCAACATGGTAGCCGTAAAGATCTCATCAGCATCCCTTTCCATACCCCTCACGCCCACAGTGGTGCCCAACGACCCCGAAACCGAGAAATTTGTGCTCGAGGAGATCGCGAAGCTCGCCAAAGTGGCGGAAGAGAGTGATGATGGGAAGGACGGTGTCGTCATCTTGGTAGATGCATGTGCGATTCGCCACGGCGTGCGCGATGAGGTGAAGGAGCTGGCGGAAAAGACTGGGTTCCCAGTTTACGCGGCACCCATGGGTAAGACGGCCATCGACGAGGATTGGGAGCGATACGGCGGGGTACGTGCTTTGGCTGCATATACATCTGTCATGTTGCGTTTCTTACCCGGAATTGCATCTAGATCTACCTTGGAAGTCTCACAGCTCCAGCTATCAAGGAGCGCATCGAGAACGCGCGGCTGATCATCAGTGTTGGTTCGCTCAAGAGTGACTTCAACACCGGAAACTTCACCTACCGTATCCCTACTAGAAACACCGTCGAGGTATGTCTCCCCGCTCGTCTACGATCACTCTACTGATTCACACCTTAAAAGCTTCATTCGGGCCACACCACAGTGCAGTACGCATCGTTCCCCGGTATCGGAATGAAAGAGCTCCTGCCCAAGCTCAGCGAGGTCCTCGCCACGCACCGTGCGTCAGCGTTGAAGATCAGCGTACCACACTACCGCGCGGTAGTCCCCCAAGACAACGAGAAGAGCATCATGCAGGACTGGTTCTGGCCGCGTATGGCCCAGTGGTTCAAGCCAAAGGACGTCATCGTCTCAGAGACTGGTGAGGATTCCTCTTTCCTTGGGTGGCACGCAGAAGCTGAAGGAGATGCTAGGAACTTCAAACTTTGGGCTGCTGGATGTGCCTCTGCCTGCTCAGAGCATATTTGTGAGCCAGATCTTGTGGGGAAGCATTGGCTGGGCAACTGGTAGGTATTCCCATTGTTGCCTTTAGAGTGGGTATTGATAGTCGACAAAGGCAGCGCGCTTGGAGCTGCGATTGCTGCGCAGGACCGTGGTCTTGGAAGGACGATGCTGTTCATTGGCGATGGCAGTGTGTGAGCATCATCATTTGATCAAGCCACCGACTAAGCGAATGCTAACATGATGAATCTAGTCAATTGTCCGCGCAGGAGATCGCAACGATGGTAAAGCTTGGCTTGAAGCCCATCCTCTTCATCCTCAACAACGAGGGATACACCATCGAGCGATGCATCCATGGAAAGCGACGGTCCGTATCTGTCCCATCTGCATGTCTCGCTTATACTCACTATCATCGGGCGTTACAGGAAATACAACGACATCCAGAACTGGAACTGGCCCGAGCTGCTGAAATTCTTTGGTGATGATGCAAAGGGCGAGAAATCCAGATCCTACACTGTGCGCACCAAGGAAGAGCTAGAGGCGCTGCTTGCAGACGCCACGTTTGTAAGCGCCGACAAGATCCAGCTCGTTGAAGTGATCATGGACAAGTATGACGCGCCACGGGCTCTAAGGTATGTGTGCTTTGAATACAATGCGGGTTTGCGCTGATGTGCGTTGCGACTGCTAGGGTCCAAACCGGTCACGGAGAGGCCGGCATTTGGGAAGATAATTAGTGTTCATGTAAGGATGACCTGAAGGAATTGTAAAAGGACCTGTAAATGAGGGAAATGTAATATGTACTTTGAATCAGAACGCACATTCATCCGTGTGTACTTTCTGCACGACGGAGTTGAGTGTTCAGCGAGGTTCAAGAAGGTTCAAGACAGGGAAATTTTCAAGTCCACCCACAGTCCGCCCATCTCGAGCCATGTCACGTGATGTTAAGGTCGCCTCCCCAGGCCTCCCCCGGCGCGCCCCAAGATTACCCTATGACTGTCACCCTGACATCTACGCCCATCCACATCTTGCTTGCACATCTCTCTAACTCTCCTAGACCTAATCTTGTATCATCTATATATCATTCTTGTCAACGGACTCTCGCTGATTAGCGTGACGCGTCCCCGCATTATTGTTACACCATCCATCCCCAATCTACCAAACAAATCGTGGCACAACTAGCAAGATGGACTTTCCCAGACAAATAGGAAACTGGTGGCTTGAGGAAAAGCTAGGATCTGGCTTCTCAGGCGAGTTCAATCGCGAAGCATAGTATGCTTGCCCTGATTCCACTCCCAGGTTCGATCTTCCGCGCTGTACACATCCACACACGCCAAGTCGCCGCGCTCAAAATGCAATACGTGAACCACGAGTGTCCGACCAACAAATACGAGCGTGGGTTCTTTCAAGGTCTACAGGGCGGGGAGGGCCTACCTCTGCTTTATAGTTCCGGTGTCGAGGGCATCTGGGACTACCTCGTGATCGAATTACTTGGGCCAAGTCTGGACATGTTGTTTCGAAAGTCGGGCCTTGCTTCGATGGATCTAAGAAGTGTATGCTCCATTGCAGGTTCGTTTCTTGTGTCTCCCCCCTGCCATCACCTGCACATATGCTGACACATATGTTATAACGCACAGTCCAGTTGGTGAGTCGCACCTACTCAGGTCCCACGGCCGACACACTGTTCTGATCAAATGGCTCTGGTAGATAGCGAGATTGCAATTCATGCACCACCGTGGTATTCTGCACCGTGACATCCAGCTCGGGAACTGTGTTATAGGACTTGGCACAAAGTCCACGATGATCTACATGATTGATTTCGGCTTTTCGAAGCGGTACATCGACCCAAACACGAATCGACATTTGCCAGATGATAGGCGACCGAGGGATTTCATTGGAAACTACTGGTTCTCATCCGTAGCCGTCCATTGCAAAGGCAGAGGTGCGCACAGGAAATTACCCATAGCGCACCCCTTGCTAAGCTCGTTACAGTCCCTTCCAGACGAGACGATTTAGAAGCGGCAGCGCTCATGCTCATCCATCTTCTCACGCCGAAGGGGCTTTCCTGGACCCGCAATGGAGTACCTAAAAATGAGGCTCAACACAAACGCTTAAAGAAGGAGAAGCGCGAGCTTGGTTCACGGCCTGAAGAGCTATGCAAAGGCATGCCGGCCGAATTCGAGGAATTTCTGAGATATTCACGGCGATTAAAGTTCACCGAACAACCTGATTATGAGCGGTGGATAGCAGAGTTTAGAGCTTTGGCGGACCATGAGGGCTTTGGTCCTTCAGATGCTTTCATTTGGCCACCACCGCCAGTTCCAGTGAGACGCTATCTTCTCGGAGTATTTGCTTGGAAGCTGATGTCTGTTCAGGTGAACCAGCATACACCGGGACCGCGTCGCACACCAGCCAAAGCTGACTCGGATGAGGTCGAAGCTATACTGGCTGGTCTTGCCAAACTGAACTTTGGTGAACGAGCCGTACTGGGGGACCGAAGCAATATCGACAACGCCGTTCAAAAGGCCAAATCGGACGCAAAGAAGCCTGCGGAGGTCGTCATTATCAGTGACGATTCAATCGATGGGAAGCTTCCCGCGGGAGGCCGAATACCAAAGGCCGCCCAGCTTAACAAGCTCACTGTGGCTATAACGGTAGCCACCGACAACCAAGAGATTTCAGAAGTTGTCACAGATTTTGTCGCGTTCCTCCAATCAAACCGCTCACGCATGCTCACCAAGGAGGGCTTTGCCTTCCTTGATGCATTACACAAGCAGTTGGCTGACCCCTCCGTTTTCATCGTACCTCTCAGAACCTCACGCACACGTAATCCATCCCAGCAACAAGAAGCGACTCCCGATCCTCCAAGACTGAAACTCGATGTGCTGGCTAATTTGAGGAGAGAGGTCCCGGGGGCGACGGCGAACTCGGCGTTGGCAAGGATGGTCGCGGACTTTGGGACGGTGATTAACAAGAGCAGCGGCCGCACAGTCACCAAAGACGGGTTTGCTTTCCTGGATGGGTTGGCAGCGCGATTGAAGACGATGTGAATTGATTAGCTATCGTTTGGCATAATGGACTGCTGTGTAACTTTACTGTAATTTACTCCGCTTTGATCTATTTGCCTATGATTCATGCATCGCACGTTCAAACATTGGAATGGAGTCCCCCTGATTGGTGAACCGATGGGAACCGGTGGCGCGCAGGCCTCGCTCCGGTATCATTTGCAAATTGCTTCCCCAAAATTTGATGCAACGCGCCATTTAAGAGAGACGGGTTGCCCTTGTTCCCATTCCCCCACCCTCTCCGGTCCCACCGTCTGTACCTATCACTCTTCTCATCCCCCCCATAGACTTCCCTTAGATCGTGCTTTTTTTGCATCATGTCGGCCTCTACAAAAGTGACAACCGTCGAGCAAGCGACCTTCGTTGTGCCAGACCTGTCTGTCAAGGACCTGCTCAGTGTTATTCCGTGAGTAGAGACCTCTCGTGCGCGCAGTACTAGCTGTTGAACCCACTTTTGCAGCGCGCATTGTTTCAAGCGCTCCGCCTTGAGGTCGAGCTCTTACATGTAAGTGTTCGGGTGATATTGAAGTTGCTGTAGCCCGTTGCTCATACCACACCTACAGCCTCGGGGATGTTATTGGAATCGCAGGCACCTACAAGGCTGCGAGCTGGGTAGCGCAGCTCATCACCCCTGATGTCCTGCCTGACCCCCTCCTGCGCACGGCGGCTAGCGTATCCGTTTGGGCCTTGTACGGCTTCGTCACCGGATTGTTTGGCACTGGCCTGTGGGTCATTGCACACGAGTGTGGACACCAAGCCTTCTCCGAGTCCAAGGCCATCAACAACGCGGTTGGATGGGTGCTTCACTCTGCGTGAGTTTTATCCCATCTGCCCAGTAGCATGTTTCTGACGCACCTCATTCTGCGCAGTCTTGGCGTCCCTTACCACTCATGGCGCATTTCACATGCGAAGCACCATGCTTCTACCGGACACTGCAACCAGGACCAAGTATTCGTGCCCAAGACCCGTTCCGAGCTAAAGCTCCCTCCTCTTGACCCGGCCAAAGAAGACCTCATGGGCCGCTCCGTCTCGGAGGAGGTGAAGTCGGAGCTTAGGGAAGCTATCGGCGACTCTCCCCTGGGCACCATGTTGGGATCTTTGACTTACCTCGTACGTAGTCCACATCATCTTCCCCGTAAACCTACTTAGCCTCTCCGCAGGTTTTCGGATGGCCCATGTACTTGATCAGGAATGCTTCTGGGCAGCGTCGTTACCCCAAGGGTACCAGTCGTGAGCGAACCCGTTTATTTATTTAGCAAACGCGATTCTGACCATCCGGGTAGACTTTGCGCCAGCATCGGTCATTTTTGGGACCCACCAGTACAGCCAGATTCTCCTCTCTGATCTCGGTATCGCTCTCTGGCTGGGCGGCCTTGTCGCTTGGGGCTATAACAGGGGATTCAGCGAGGTGCTCCGTCTCTACCTCATGCCCTACCTCTGGTGCGCTACACTACTATAATAAACTGGAGCATAATTCTAACATTATCATTTACAGGGTCAACCACTGGCTGGTCATGATCACCTTCCTGCAGCACACTGACCCCATCCTGCCCCACTACCGCGCACCCGAGTTCACCTTCCCCCGCGGCGCACTCTCCACCTTGGACCGCAGCCTTTTGGGGGATCTCGGCCCCATCGGTGCCTGGGTCGGGGCCACGCTGACTCACGGCATCTCCGAGACCCACGTCCTGCACCACGTCTCCAGCAAAATCCCGCATTATAATGCCTGGGAGGCCGCTGCTGCCCTGCGCGCCAGACTCGCACAGGCTGGTATCGAGCTCCAGGGAGCGCCCGGTGGATGGCCCGAGGTTTACCGCTGCTTCAGGGAGTGCAAGGTACGCTCATTTCTGCTGCATCATCTGAGTAGATTGCTGACCTGGTCTGTCACGTAGTTCATCGAGGACGAAGGCTCAGTCGTCTTTTACAAGAACTCGCAGGGTCTTGCTGCCGTTCGTCCTGTCTTCCGGGACAGCAAGGCGACTGACTCCGGTGTCGAGGTTGAGAACTAGATGTTGACCTGCTTAAATGACTTTCATAAAGTTTTGGTTTAGTACTTTCTTGGGTTGGGTATGGAACTGCATAGAGAACAGTAGTATAATGAGTTCTTGAGTCGTTTATACACCTCTAGACATGAATTAATGAACGTGATGGCTTTATTTCAGCTCGTGCCTGTGTGAATAGCAACTTCAATTCCTGAAAGGCGTGTTCGCTACAACCTTCACTTCGCATACCATCATTCACTCGCATAGACTGTTACATCTGTGACATGCAGCCTAAGTGCGTTTGATGAAGTGGTAAACCTGCCAGCACTCCTGCCCGTTCCGAACCGCAACTTACCCTTGACATACCCTCTCCCCCCGGTCAGCGCATGTCTTCTGAATTATCCCTTCTCGGATATTACTTCTGCGACTCCAATAGCCCTGCGCGCTCTGTGCTATCGCTCACAGTCTAGATCTGTCGCGTGGCTCGCTGGCTGCTATAAATTCCTGTAACGCCCCCCTCCGCGTCAGTCCTTGAAACCCGAACCTTCAACTTGCTCGCCGCTGTTCGGGACCGGTCTTTGGCAACCGGAAAGATGGCATATGATATCAGATGTTGAAATTCTCCGGAGCAGGCTGGACTTGTGGTGTGAGCGGCCGCAGCCATTTTACGGGGAGGAATCGTTCGATTTGCGCGCTGGATACTTAATTGGTCATGGAGCGGAGGCGCTTGACCTCAGCCTCAGACTGCGCACTGCCGCCATCTGGCATCGGTACTACAAGCCCTGACAATAAAACGCCTGCTTGACCGTGTCAACGGAGTCCCTGTCCCCCTCCCTGGTCCCACTTTTGTACCTATCGCTGCTCTTGCTTTCGCCATTGTTTCGTCCTATAGGATTGCTTTAGATTTCTCATCATGTCAGCCTCTACAAAAGTGACAGCTGTCGAGCAAGTGACATTCATTGTGCCAGACCTGACTGTCAAAGACCTGCTCAGCGCCATTCCGTGAGTCCGCCAATTGGTCCACACGCTGTGCTGCGTTGAACCCATTTTCGCAGCGCGCATTGCTTCAAGCGTTCCGCCCTTAGGTCCAGCGCCTACATGTAAGTGTAAGGCTAGCGTTGCTGCTGTTCTGTTCCTGATGTCGCGCCCGTTCCTAGCCTCGGGGATGTTGTCGGAATCGCAGCCACCTACAAGGCTGTGAGCTGGGCTGAGCAGTTCATTACTCCAGAAGTCCTGGGCCTGCCCAGCCCTCTCCTGTACACAGCCACCCGCATATCCCTATGGGCTGTGTACGGTTTTATTGCTGGATTATGGGGCACCGGTCTTTGGGTCATAGCACACGAGTGCGGGCATCAAGCCTTCTCCGAGTCCAAGTTCATCAACAACGCCGTAGGCTGGGTCCTTCATTCTGCGTGAGTAGCCATCTACGTGGCATGATATTTTATGTAGTGCTTATGCACCTCGGTTTATTTAGTCTGGGTGTTCCTTACCACTCATGGCGCATCTCGCACGCGAAGCACCATGCTTCTACGGGACACTGCACCCAGGACCAAGTCCACGTTCCCCGGACCCGTTCCGAGATGAAGCTCCCTCGTCTGGACCCGGCCAAGGAAGACCTCATGGGCCGCTCCGTCTCCGAGGAAGTGAAAGGAGAGCTTGTGGAAGCTCTGAACGACTCTCCCCTGGCCACTATGATGGGATTCATGTCCTACCTCGTGCGTAGTCCGCCTTATCATCACTAGTGATCCGCTCAGCCTTTCATCTCAGCTTTTTGGATGGCCCGCGTACTTGATCAGGAATGCCTCTGGACAGGTCCGTTATCCCAAAGGCACCAACCGTAAGCTCTGCTGTTCGCTCTTCCAAGTGCGATTCTCAAAATTTGTGTAGACTTCCAGCCAACAGCGGTCATATTCGCCTCCCACCAGTACAACCAGATCCTTCTCTCTGATATCGGTGTCGCTCTATGGATTGGCGGCATTACTGCTTGGGTCTACACCAGGGGGTTCAGCGAGGTTTTCCGTCTTTATCTTGTCCCTTACCTCTGGTGCGCTATCTGGCTATGATAAGCAGGGGTCTAATACTAATGTCACCATCTATAGGGTCAACCACTGGCTGGTCTTGATCACCTTCCTGCAGCACACCGACCCCCTCCTGCCCCATTACCGCGCACCTGAATTCACCTTCCCCCGCGGCGCGCTCACCACCATGGACCGCAGCCTTTTGGGTGACTGCGGCAGCTTCGGCGCCTGGGTCGGGGCCACGCTGACTCACGGCATCTCCGAAACCCACGTCCTGCACCACGTCTCCAGCAAAATCCCGCACTACCACGCCTGGGAGGCCGCCGCCGCCCTGCGCGCCAGGCTCGCACAGGACGGCATCGACCTCCAGGGGGCGCCCGGCGGATGGATTGAGATGTACCGCGTTTTCAAGGAGTGCAAGGTACGCTGTTTGCTTTGTTCTCGGGATAGATTGCTTATGTGACTGCATAGTTCATCGAGGATGAGGGCTCGGTTGTCTTCTTCAAAAACTCAAAGGGCCTTGCCGCCGCCCGCCCTGTCTTCCGTGACGGCAACGCCGCTGACTCTGGTGTTGAGGTTGAAAACTAGACAAATCATAGTTATCACTAGATATCTGGATAGATAAACTAAAGAGCATGTTATTGGGATTATGTCGATATTTGCCATAAACATGAGTCCAGCCTGAAAGCCCCTGAAAGACCCCTGCCAGACTGATTACTCCAACGGTTTGATTAGCGGCCAACCAGGGGCAACCGTTTTATCCACTGCCAGGGCCCAAGCTCGTCCGATCACGGCCTTCTCGCATCTAAATTATATAGCCTTCACACGTCCCCGTACTCCCCGTTCGCAACCATCGAGGGCGCATTCTTTAGTCGGTTTCGATAGCGTATCAGATAGTGGAAGCCAGTAAAATCAAACCGGTGATCAGGGATGTTGCCTATGCGAAATGCGGGGGGGCACGCTCGCCGCTTCTTGATAAAATCAGGACACCGTTTGCGGGTCGAATCAAAGAGAGTTGTTTATCTCTACGTTAAGGCGACTAGGGTGTAAACATACATCACCGCTCGTCACACTAGCGCACGCTGAAGAATCGCGATACGCACAATTTGTGTTTAATACAGTGCGCCACCGAGTTATGCACGCCGAGAGCGAGTTGTTTATTGCCGAGAGGACTGGAGCATCTGATTTATTCAATGTGTCATGGAGCTTTCAAATTGTCAGAGCACAATTGGGAAGAATGCAGGTAGTCTAGGTATACAGCATTTCAAGTGCCTCATGCTCAAGCGTGGCCCATGATAGGCTTGGGCTTGTACGGCTCGTCCAGATACTTGACGTCCTCAGCACTCAAAACAATATTCAGCGCGCCTGAGATCCAAAGTCAGCATTTCTTTGAAAGCCGGTGAAACAGAAAAAGCACGCACCGATGAGATCACGGAGGTTCGCAATCGACGATGACCCGACAATAGGCGCGGTGACCGCCGGCTTGGACGCGAGCCAGGCGAGCGCAGTCTGCGCCATACTGGCATTCAGCCGCTTTGCCACCTCTTCCAGCCTACACCGACGGCGAAATTAGCTCCGTGCGTAGCAGTGCAGAGAGTGTGTGTGTATGTGTGGCAAGACAGCGGGAGGCTTACCGGTTGACCACGGCCTTGTCAGCTTCACCCGACGAAAATAGGGTCATCCAGTCGTCGAGCTGTTCGCGCTTCGAGCCCTCTCCGGCAGGCTTGGGCGCCCATGGACGCGTGAGGAGCCCGCGCGCGAGTGGGGACCATGGGATCGAGCCGACGCCAAAATGGGACAGGGTCGGCATCATCTCCCGCTGGAAGGAGCAGGCATTAGAATAAATTGCGAGAAGTAACTGTGGGCAGGGGGGAGGCAAACGTGCCTCTTCCTCGCGGTAGAGCATGGAGTAGCAGTTCTGCATCGAGATGAACGGGGTCAGGTTGTTTGCGATCGCATAATCTGGGTCAGAATTCAGCCGTTAGCTATCGCAGTCGGTGTTTTCGATTGTGTGAGCTAACTCTGCATCAGTTGAACTGCGCGCTGTGCATCAGTAACGAGAAAAGCTGGAGGAGGGCACAACACACATTGCCAAGCATAGCAAGATGACATGCCGATATAGCGAGCGTACCCCGCGCGGACGACATCGTGCAGCGCCTGCATCGTTTCTTCAATGGGGGTTTCGGGATCGAATCGGTGGCACTGGAGCACGTCGACATATTCGAGCTGCAGGCGATCGAGACTGTGCTTGACCGCCTCGAAGATGTGCTGCACGATTCACCGTAATCAGGACGAGTTCAAGCGAGACGAACGCAGGATAAATAACTCACTTTGCGACTAAGCCCGCTCTGGTTGACGTACCCATTTGCCTCGGTCATCTCCTCCATCTTGGTTGTGTCTTCATGACCAACGGCAAAGCACACTTTCGTCATTATGACGATCTCGTCTCGGGGAAGCGCGAGCTTTTTTATAGCTTTGCCGAGGATGACCTCGGACAGACCGTTGGAGTAGATGTTCGCGGTGTCAAACGTGTTGATGCCTGAATCGTATGCAAATTTTATGTGCGCGATGGCGTCGTCTTCGCCGAGGGACCAGGGGATGTTTCCATCAGGCGAGCCTAACAGAATGATGGTGTTTGGTCAATTTTTCGAAAAGGAAGGGCGGGTTGTCGGAGGGGTGTACCGTAAGTCATGCATCCGAGAATAATCTTGGAGACTTTGAGCCCGGATTTGCCAAGGCGCACTGATTGCACAGTTCAAGATCAGAGTTACAGGTTACACGAGTTATCAGGCTTACCGTAAGACATCGGTTTGGCGGGAATAGCAGACATGTATAGATGTTTGAACTGAGTGAGTTTGAAGGGGGTTGGATGATGTTGTAATATACCACTGTCGTCGCAGGGATTTATACGTTTTCAGCATGTCGGATGAGTGCACGTAATATAGGCATGTTCAAGATGTGCTGTATACGCGTCGACTCTTGGCAGACCCTTGCAAGAGGCATATTTTGTCCAAATCTTGTCTTTTTGCGAAAGGAGCGGCGCGTTCAACCCACGCCCAGACTCCCCAGAGCTGCCGCGTGCGGTGGCGATCAAACTTTGATCAGCTCTGATCCCCGAGTGAGACTAATAAGAGGTACAAAGTGAGTTGGCCGGTGAAGGGTACTCAGAAGAGGTCCCTCAAAGCTTACTAAGTACAGGTAGCTACTAGCAGTCCTATGCGGTCTGCTTCGCAGCCCAGTCTTCGTCCAAGATGCCCATATCTATGACGTCCTCCCATTTTCCATCTGCCCAATTGGCTTTGCGCTTCACACCTTCCACTGCAAAGCCACTGGGAGGCATTTGTCAACAAACATTGGCGGCTTTCTCGGAATAGGAAGACTCACATTTTCTTGTAAGAACCTATGGCACCTTTATTGCTTTCAAACACGCTCAAGCTCACGCGATGCAATGCAAGCCAGCGGAAACCGTAGTCTACCACCCACCCAAGCGCTTCGGTCCCATAGCCTTTGTTCCAGTAAATCGGGAGCAGTCCAATGGCCACCATCCCGTCGCGATTTTTGGAGCCGAGCAACCAAATGCAGGTAGTGCCCATGAATGCACCAGTCTCCTTGGATTCGATGACGGCGTAGAAGGCGTCTTTATTCACCCAGTCCCGCAGCTGAACCGAGTTTGAGCGAGTGGATATAGTATTGGGGCATGATGCAACAAACCTCTTCGGCAAACTTGGGAGGACGCGGGTGGACATGGTCCGCGGCTAAACCCCGCTGGACATTCGGATCGTTCCACATATCAGTAATGTCCTGCACATCACTTTCGCGGAAGGCACGAAGAACGAGGCGCTCTGTGTTGTACATGACTCGATTGCTGAATATTATGCTGCACTTGAAGCCTATAAGTAACAGCTGCGAAGAGACTTACTAAGCCAATACAGTAGATGGAAGCTTGTCGAATGGTCGAGATAGAAGGCCGCGTACGCTGGTGCTGTCCACGTCAGGGCGATTTGACGAATTCGTGATGGAGACTCAATTGCATGGACTGTTACAATCGCGAGTACCATGTGCTATGCATTCCATTTGATGATTTCGAGAGCCGAGATTCAGCCATATAGACCGGACACGTAGTTCAGTGTGGATCAGTCTCGGTGGTCCCTGTGGTCACTGCCAGTAGACTTGCAGCGGACTTCTCCTTCTTCCCTTATACGAAAGTGTTTTCTCACGCCCCATGGTGTTATTAGCGCACTTTGATTGCACTTTGACTCACACTGACAGGAAAGCAACCTTTACTTCGCTCTGGGATACGGTTTATTCGACAACGGGAAACTGATTTTCAAGCTTTCTGGGAGATCAAGAAAATTTGGGGCCAGTGCGATATGCCAAAAGCTAACAACAGTACTGCCAAGCACAACCGCAAAGTTGCATGTGCCGAATGCCGAAGGCAAGCGGTCTTTGAACTAAAGGTTGAGCTGAACCTGACGACGAAACCCCTGAAGGTCGAAGCTCAAGTGCGATGCGCAAGTTTCATTCGTTGATTTGAATACTGTACTGTCAAATTTGACCAATAACATGCAGAGTCTTTCCATGCCAGGCATGCATTCGCCGAGGGTGTGAGGACATCTGTCCAAATGGTCGGTTGACTTCAGGATTTTCTATTCGATCGCTCAGTCTCATGTGCGTCACCTTTAGGGACCATGGCACCCCAAAAAACAAATCAGCAAGTGCAAGCATACCTAGCTTCCACTCAAATCAACTCATGCTCGTCATTTAGAGGTCTCGCAGACGAGCTTGATCGTCTCACGGATGACATTGAAGCTGCCAAATTAAGGGTGAAGCAGCTGGAAACAGCTCTCCGATCCACTGAGGCTCATTTGGTGGGAGACGAAACCCATCCTCTGCCCTCAGAGCAGGTTTCATCTGATGGGCTCGCAGCGCATGAGACCTTCGATGACGGTACTGGCGATCTAACAGATGCCATTGGAGCAATTTCAATTGCCGGTGATGGGAAAGCGAAGTATTACGGAGAAACAGCGAGCTCGGAGGTGAGGTCTCAGCCCCCAACCATCTGGAAGTTTACGATCCTGCATACAGTATCTACAAGGAATGGTGAAATCCAATGTCAGTCGGTAATTGACCCTGATGCGTTTGACAATCTGATTATAACTCAGGATGCGGACCCCGAATGGAACGTTCGCGATCCTGCGGTTCTGGGCATGCCCAGAGCAATCATCAAGCTGTTCAACGCGTTTCCGATGGGGCTCACCAACTGCGTTTATGACATCTCTAGTTTTTTCGAATACATACCCAGCAGAGAGCGGGCGTTGGAACTGGTGGACCTTTATTATTGCCATGTGGCCTGGATGTACGTCCTTCGCTCACTGAACTAACAATCGGATCACCAATTTTGCACTTAGGTATGATCCCATCGTTCGATCCGATCTCATGGATACGATAATCAACCCGCTGTACGATTTCCAGGGATACTGGTTTATTGGTATAATCCACCCACACCAGCTATCGATTCTGTTTGTCATACTAGCCACGGGTGCCCTTTGGGATGACCACCCATCCGCTACTATTCTAGCGCACCAGTACCATGTCCTCTCTCGGGCAGCTTTGTCTCTGAGCCCTATAGCCCATGAAGTCAACACTTTCACTGTGCAAGCACTTTTCACCCTTATCCGTTTCATACACACCGCGGATACTAATGCCACTGAGGAGAGATGGCTTCTAGGGGGTATCTGTACGAGAGCCGCTCAAATTGTAACGCCATGCAAATTTTCTGCTGAATTTTGACTAAAAAAGGCTTGCAGATTGGCCTGCGTAATTCTTTTGCAAATGGGGGAGCTCCGAGTGCTAATGTATTGCCACAGAGAACGACAGCGCTGATTCTAATTTCGATAAGGATGACATTCAACGGCGCCGTGTTTTGTTCTGGGAATTCTATGCTTACGAATGCTGGACGGTAGAGAGTTCAGATCAACTCTATCAGATTTACCAGCTGATTTATGGAAAAGAGCATAGTCTCTGGGAGACCACCGTCCTTGGACATTGGAGAAGTTTACTGCCGTTTTCCCACTGAATTATTGCCTCCCATTAAGGCATCGGGCTTGGCGGACCTCGGGTGTGAGTAGTACATCCATAATCTCTCGTGAAGACGTGCTTAAAGACTTTTTCTTGCCATAGTCCATGGATGGGTTTGGCGTTACGCGGCTTCGTGCATGTCACTCACAACGCAATATGCTTTCAGCACAAAAAAACAACCTTACCAAACCCTTATCGCCTTAGACAAGGTGCTTCGCCTATTCAGTATACCTGAACATCTTCGATGCCCGGCTCATGCCTCGGAAACCGATCGCTCCTGGTCTCCTGGCCCGAATAAATCATATGAGCAATATTGCACGTTGGCTATATATGAAGGCAGTCAGTATCGTTCCATGTTACATAATTTAATATGGCTGCTTACCATTACCAAGACTTCCTTTACCTCCACCGCAGCTATTTTGTGCAAGCGCTTCGCGCAGCGGCACCGCCAAACAACCCATTACTCCACGAGTTTGCGCCCTCAGTATTGGCAGCTTGCCGGAGTGCTTGTCGCTTAACGTTTGTCACAAAAGGCCTATACCACCATCACCCTGAAGTCACAAGCCGCCGATGGCATTTCTGGTCTTCACAATTCTCCGCTTGTGTAAGCGCGATGGCGTTTATTTTAACTTCTATTGACAGTGACTATGTCCGTGCAGATTGTCTTGGGAACTCTGGTAGTGGAGAGCCCGAGCTGTCCTGTGGCAGAGGAAGCGTTGCGAGAAATGGAAGACGCGGTCCGGATATTTGAACAGGGTTCCAGGCTGTGTCGCCCTTCATGGACTTTGGTATTTTTTTTCCAACTCCATTTTTACAGTGGTCAAGGTTTTGATATCCTTTTAGACGCTGTTACAAATGCTCACGGCGCAAGCTCAAGACTCCTTTCGTTCTAACACTCCACACCTCACCTTTCCAGGCGGCGCGAGCCGCACATCGGACCTATCGGGCTCAGCCATTCTCAGCGGTCGAGAATCCATTGTCATTTCTCAAACTTCTGCTCGCTCGGAGATTTTGACTCAACCTTCAGCTTCCACAAGTCAGTCGATGGACCAACTCGACTACATCTCTGCAGAAGGTTCCGTTTACCTGACTCCATCAGCGATAGCGGACAGCGACATCTCGGCGTGGTCTTATTTCACGCTCGACGGATCGCTATCTAAGCACACGTCCCTCATCCATGAGGCACAGGGTGTGCCCGCCCACCCCCCTTTCAGTGAAGCATTGTCTCTTTCGCCCGAGCACCATTTCTTAGATCTTATCCCAAACGAGCGATCGGAAACTGCAGCGGAAAGGGATACACATGGCCCGGCGCAGCAGAATCAGGACGATACATGGAAGACATATATGGGTCAGCTCATGCAATCGTCTCTTGAGTGGCAAACATCCGTATTGTAATCCTGTATGTACTCCTGGTTTCATCTCATTTGCCTCACCTTGCCATGTTTCACTTGTTTGCACATATATATTATCTTAGCGCATACGCGGCGCCGTATAAAGCTGGTCTACCTACACACACTCAGTCTAACTATAGCCCCCCACACACGAACACTGGCATAGATTGACTAGCATTCCTATTGGCTTTTAAAACTAAACTGGTCCAAAAAACATACTGAAAACCGCGGCGAGATAATCATCATGCCACTGGATTTTGATACAGGGCCTCATTGAAGCCAGCAATAAGCATAATATTAAATGCACAACAGCATTATGCTGTAGTCTTAACAAAATCCTGATTACAATTTCGACTGAGTCCTCACCATCTTGCCCAGTCCGCCGATGATGTCCTCAGCCTCCTTCTCCATCTTCTTCACTAACACCTCGCATGTTGGTATATCGTTAATGAGACCCATCGCAATGCCCGCAGTCCAGATTCCATAATCAGGGTCGCCGTTCTCGTACACCAACCTTCCCCGTTGTCCGGACACGAGCTCACGTACGTCTTCGAACTTGGCACCACCGGGTCGGCGCTCAATGGCGACGACCTCCGCGGAGACCTTATTCTTGAACACGCGGGCGGTATTGTGTAGCGTGCGGAATATGTGCACCGTGTCTTGCTCAGTGGAGGCAACAATCTTTTCCTTGATGTTTTGGTGGATTGGGCTACAAGGCAGAGCTCAGTTATGAGAAGCGACAAGGGAAAGAGGCGGCTTACCTCTCAACAGTGCACATGAAGCGCGTTCCTGGTCAGAAGAATGTTCTCGTTAGCTTTGTTAATATCATCTTCGATGCATATGCTGACCCATGTTGATGCCCTAAAGAAAGCGCATTAGCGTTTTGAAAGTATGTGAGAAACGAATGATGGCTTACTGCACAACCGAGTGCCAAAGCACCCGCCAGTCCACGACCGTCGGCGAAACCTCCTGATGCGATGAACGGAATGTTAAGCTCTTGGGCAGCACGCGCGAGCTGTAGCCGAACGTGTTTGCATTAGCACTTGCCTGATCTTAGATCAGAGACAGGGAGACGCACCAGTACTACTCCGCCAATGTCTTCCTCTCCTGGGTGTCCAGCACCTGAAATCACGTGTTATTAGATGGGAATGTGGTTTTGTATTGTCAAACCTACACTCAAAGCCATCTATGCTGAGGACATCAACACCCAAACGCGCGGCTGACTGCATGCATCCGCATTAGTTTGTGCAACAGAGAAAGGAAGTAGAAGCGCAGACCTTCGCGTGGCGAATAGTAGTACATTTGTGCAGAACAATGCAGTTGTGGGATTTGAAGTACTTGATCAATTGGCCGGCTGCTTGTTTTGTTAGTATCCCGGCCGCTGACACGAGCTTTGTGGACTCACGGGCGTTTCCGGCAGTCTCAAATATCCGAACGCCCTCTTCCACAGCCGCACTCGCGTAACCCGCGTAATCCGGAGGATTAATCGAAGGCAGCAGAGTGATGTTCACGCCAAAGGGCTTGGACGTGCGTTTACGCGTCTCGCGGATAGCGATACGCAATGCGTCGGGCGACGGTTGGGTCAATGCGGTCAGTATACCTGAGGATCTAGTCAGCAATCTGGGACGGGTATAGCGGAGGGGTTCCCAGTGAGAAGGTGGTTTGGAACATACCTAGTCCACCTGCTTCTGAGACCGCCGCCGCTAGAGGCGGTGTGCCAACCCTGAGGATGCGTGTAAGCCAATGCTGCTGAATGCGGGGTAATATTCTGCAACATACCATTGCATGCCTCCTTGCACGATAGGGCTGCACCATATGAATGCCTTCGTCAGTGAGGTTTCGTTGACCGCTAGACACGACCAGCACTTACACACGGATCCCGAGCAGCTCAGTCAGCGGTGTTACGATCATATTTCTGGTTGCAGAGGTAGAGAACAAATGTTTGCTTGAAGCGAGTTGTTTACGAGGGACAGCGGGGTTGATGGTTCGTAAAGAGAGCTGTCTGGGAAGAAACTGGACGGGCTTTTGTAGTATGCGAGATTGAGACTTAAGCTTCAAGGGGTTGCAGCAGAGCATGAAGATGATCCGGTATGAATAGGCGGATCCTTGCCGCTCACAATCACAGAGCCGCACCTTCTACTAGTACCGTCATCTACCAACTCGTTCATTCATCACAAGGCTCTGGAATTTATCACAAAGTGGACTGAAGCATAATTGGCTGCCCGTAAATAAGTGTTTTTTTTTGGTCTGATGAATTCCCGACACGCTCAAGAAGTCTCGGATCGCTGTGAGTAAGAACGTTCACGGTATACGTACTTCACTGGGCCAACAGAGCACTGCAGTCTGCGGAGCCGACTCAGACATAACATTCAGATCTTGCGATGAGATACTATTCAAAGTCCACCGGAAAAATCTGGAGACTGCTTCTGAGGGTTTCTCGCCGCCGGAGGGTACTGCGGCTGCTGAGAGTGAAGTGGTATCTCTGACGGAAGACGGGAAAACATTGGAGTTGCTGTTCCAGTACATGTACCCCCAGCGGCATCCTGATCTAACCAAGATCGATTTCATGCAACTGGCGGAGCTGGCAGAAGCGGCGGAGAAGTATCAAGTATACGCAGCGATGGACGTCTGCAACATTCGAATGGAGTACGTTGATGTTTAATAAGCTATCTGCAATGACTGACCACAATCCTCGCCAGTGAAGCATTTTCGGACCACTCTTTTGAAGTCATGATGTACGCTATGAGGCACGGATATCCAGAACTAATGGATAAATCGGAGAGGAAAGCTCTGGAGGTGTCGCCCACAATAGCCTTTGAGAGTTTTACTCCGCAAGTCTACATCGCCTGGGTGAGTCAGAACACCGAATGGAATTCAATACAACTACTAATCGAGACTGTGAATAATAAGACACGCTACTATGCACAATGGCTGGACCTACTCGCAAGCCTACACATTCACATGGCCAATGTACATGGCGATCACGACATATCCGACCACCATTGGGGTGAAAACAAATGGATGCTGTGGATTGTTACCAGCTTGGACAGACCAGCAGCATTGTTGAAGCTCGATTCTTTCTTCGAATCAAGTGTGTATGAATCACACCCCCTGCGAGGCATGCGGCGTTGCGAGCGTTGCAAGAACTTCTTGACAACCTGGAGGGATGGGCACATGAAGCAGGAAATTGAGCGTATGAAGAAGCTGAGCAGTTTTCTGTAGGAGTGGTACTCGGTCAATCAAAGCCCTCCGGAAGCATCGCGTTCAACCTCTGCGAGTGTGTAAATCGAACAATTATGATCAGACTGAAAAGGATTGAAGCGTGCCACGAGTCAATGCCTACCCATAAGGCCACGCGCTCATCTTTCCGGGAAAATTCTAGGCATCCGAGGCTCCCACCTCAGTGGCTTCACTGGGACAACGTGCCGACTAGGATACTGCAACATCAAGATCTTGTGACAGGGTCGTATTCAGAGTGCACCGGAAGGCGTCGTGGCCTCTCGTAGGCACGTGTTGAAGGTATCTTATCTGAAGACCGTGCCATGTTGTCTCGGCTTTGATCTGAATCCATCGCCCTCCTTTTCATCGATATCTCCTTCTCCATGAATTATTATCTTCCACAAGACCCAGTCTCAGATCGCTGTGAGTGGCAACAGGACTCACAGCCCTACTTCACTGGACCGATGAAACACTCTAGTCTGTAAAGCCGATTCAGATATCACATTCAGATCTTGCGATGGGACCCTGTTCAAAGTCCACCGGAAAAATCTGGAGAGTGCTTCTGAGGGTTTCTCGCCGCCGGAGGGCACAGCTGCTCAAACGGAGGTCGTGCCCTTGACCGAAGACGGGAAAACATTGGAACTGATGTTCCAGTACATGTACCCCCAACGACATCCTGATCTAACTAAAATCGATTTCAAGCAATTGGCGGACCTGGCAGAGGCTGCAGAGAAGTATCAAGTGTACACGGCAATGGAAATTTGTTACATCCGAATGGAGTGCGTCTACAACGGTTTTACCACATTTCCATCTGCAATAACTAACGGCCAGTAAACTTGATCAGTGAAGCGTATTCTCAGCACTTTTTTGAAGTGATGATGTATGCTATGAAGCACGGGTATGTTGATTTAATGGACAAGTCAGAGACGAAAGCTCTGGAGGTGTCGCCCACGATGGCCTTTGAGAGTTTTACTCCGCAAGTCTATATCGCTTGGGTGTGTCAAAAATTCGACTGGAACTGGTCATAAATGCTGACGGAGACTGATTGCCTAGACGCGCTATTATGCACAATGGCTAGACCTCCTCGCAAACCTGCACAGTTGGATGGCCAAGGTGCACGCACACCACATCGTCAGTAACCACCAATGGTCCGAAAACATGTGGCTGCTGTGGATTATGACCAGACTGGATAGGCCAGCAGTGTTGCTGAACCTCGGTTCTCTCTGGGATCCCATTGTGTATGGACCACACACCCCGCAAGGCACGCAGTATTGCGAAAATTGCAAGCGCTACTTAGAAAATTGGAGAGATGGATACATGAAGGAGGAAATTGAGCGTATGAAGAATTTAAGCAGTTTTCTGTAGTAAAGGTTGCGAACAATGAACATCGTTGCACTCGTTTCCTGGCGGGAAAAGCTTTGAATTAGAGGCAGATATCAGTCATCGATAATGTGCCCCATGGCCAACCCTGTATGGCTGGACCTTCGCGGGACTTGGCCAATTCCGAGCAGTGAATCACCGAGAGCCTGGATACCATTGTCATTGGCCTTCAGTCACTTAGTTCACCAATAATATCTCAAGCGGCGAAGAAACACAGAACAATTGCAAGCTCCCAGTAGCCTCGCGAGCTACGGTGGCGTTCGTGTCTCGTTATGCATGCATGCAGTGCGATACCACAACTTGAATTATGAATGTATGGACTAGGATACGGGTATCAACGCGCGCCATCTCGTCTGAGCTCCACCTACTCAGGCATCGGGCTCGGAAGCCACAGGGGCAGCTTCGGCCTCGGACGCTGGGGCATCCACGACAGCCGTGGCACTGGCGGCCTCAGCCTCCAGCTTGTCGAGCTCCTTGTCGACGAACTTGCCATGCCCCGCAAAGTTCATCATCGCGTCAAAGACCGCCCTAATAGTCAGACAGACATGCATGAGCTCCCGG
Source organism: Athelia psychrophila (assembly GCA_001630335.1). Classification (NCBI taxonomy): domain Eukaryota; kingdom Fungi; phylum Basidiomycota; class Agaricomycetes; order Atheliales; family Atheliaceae; genus Athelia; species Athelia psychrophila. The sequence goes on along the minus strand of KV417482.1, from coordinate 533,857 downwards.
ATGCATACTTGGTCCCTAGGCAGCGAGCAGCAACTCACCGGACGGTCCCAGTCTTGTCGATGACAAACGTCGTCCTCGTGGACGGGCCCAGCATGTGCTTCGTGACGCCGTACGCTTTGCGCGCCTCGCCGCTCACGTCGCTGAGCAGCGGGTACTACAACACAACATACAAACAACATTGCATGAGTTGCAGAACACGCGCCAGGTGGCCCCTGAGGGATGCGAGGCAAGATTACTCACGGATATCTTCTGCTTCTCCACGAACGCCTTCTGCTTGTCCACCGGGTCGGGGCTCACGCCGACGACGAGCACCCCCGCCCGCTTGAAGGTCTCCTTCTCCGTCATCGCCTGGAACTGGCACACTTCCTTTGTGCACCCATATGACCCTGCGGATCCCGAGAGCATGATGCGTTAGACACGCCGATATTGCGCAGCTGAGAACAATGCACGCACCTGATTTGGGGTAGAAGAAGAGGACGATGGGCACGCCAACAGAGGCGGGAGTGAGGGTGTAGGGCGCGCCGTTGGAGTCAGAGGTGGTGAAGGAGGGGGCGGGTTGGCCGACGAGGGACTGCATGGTGGTCAGGTGCTGAGGGTTTGAACATCGGACTCATACCGCGATTGCAGGCTTTATATGTGACAAGGCGGCGGTAGATCAGCGCGGTAGATCAGGGGCTCATCTCGGCTTTCCCGGCCTCGGCGAGATGCAGCGTTGTCACTTGGCTCGGATGTGTTTCTTTCGACTCGATCGTGGCCTTCGCCGGTAGCTAATTATCGATAGCAGGAGGGAGGGAGAAAGGGATGGACGGGAAAGAAGCGAGTGTGTTGTATGCAGTATTACCCTCATGGAGTCGTGTAAGAACGCCCATAACGGCCGAGTTGAGTTCATGTTTCTTCACACAATTGTTACTGAAATTTATGCAAGAGCCAAATTGTGGGGTGATGCAGAGAACGTGGGCAAAGTTGATCAGGTTAACCGAACTTTCTGTCGATTCATATCATGACTTGTCGTGCTTATTCAAGGAGCAAGAGTACTCACTGCCAATGAAAGGCTGCAATTCTCAGTCGCAGCTTTGGTGCGACCGAGCATATGATGTCAGTAGAATGAACAAAATGAAGGAGTGAAATGTTGAATGCCACTGAGCGGCGCGAGTGGAATGGAAAGACAGTATGATGGCGCACGGGTAAGCGACAGTCTTTAACTCCATCGTGATATTGCATATCGAGCTGGGTCACAGTACTGTGTGAGAGGCGAGTATATAGCAATATGCGTGATTATAAGGTGGAAGTAGGTAGTGGTACGTGTCGAATCATTTTTCTTGTGCGGCACCCATCGCGTCTGCACCGGTCTGGTCAGCGTACGCAACGGAAAAGAGCTACAAAGCAACACACCTGCGTTCTGCTCCGCGAACCGCGCTCCCACTCGCTCAGAGTGTTTTAAGAACTTGTCTGTGCAGTTCATGACACACGTGTCCTGCATTTCTGTCAGTCGCGAACCCAAGGCGGCAAAGACAAGACAGTCTACTCACCTCTTTGGAAGACAACGCCTTGCTGGTAAAGTCGTTTACACACGATGTAAAGCACCGCTCGACGAGGTTGGAGTACATTCGGAGAAAGTCGTTCATCTGCGTACATGTTAGTTCCGCAACAAGGCCGGCCTGGGTTCGCTGGGACACACCTGCTTCTTCTCGATAACCTTGCTCATGTGAGCCTGCTCTGCGGAGTTTAGTGAGCTGAAATCCATTGTAGTGTGTGTGGTGGTTGTGGTGGGCGGTGGGACAAGGGAGTGACACTGACAGGCCAAAGCGCTATGGCAAAATATCTGCGTATCACATGACACGCGACACCAGTGACTCCTCCTCTCCGATCGAAATTTTTTAATTGCAACGTCCTGACTCCTTTCAGCTCCTTTTCCTGCCAGCAGCCGTCACGCGTAATCCCACGCAATCAGTCAGCGAATTCACTCCCGCTTATAATCCGAGCACGATTGATCTGACTTCATTGTGATCTTGTTTCCCCCTACCCTTGTCACTACCCCTCCCAGTGTCATCCCCGGACATGTCGATTTCGTTCAAAGACGCCATTTCTCGCCTAGAGAATCGACGAGTAAAGGTCATTAGGCCTTTGATTCCCCCCCAGATCCTCCAGGAGGATCTACCATTGTGCGCTCTGCAATATTGCAATCAAACAGCGCAGCGACGCTCACATCTCTTAAAGAACCCTCCCTGCGGCCCAAACCGTTCTTGAAGGCCGTCTGGCCACCGAGAACATCCTAAAAGGTCAAGATGACCGACTCATGGTGGTAGTCGGGTGCGTTGCGGATCCAACAGCTCATCGTTCCTACTCGGGCTAACCCCTAGAACAGCCCGTGCTCCGTGAACAACGTAGATGCCGCCCTCGAATACGCCAAACTGCTCCGCGCGTACGCCGAAGACGCCAAATCCGACCTGCACATCGTCATGCGCGTCTACTTCGAGAAGCCGCGGACGACCGTCGGCTGGAAAGGGCTCATCAACGACCCAGACATGAACGCGAGCTTCCAGATCAACAGGGGCCTGCGCATGGCGCGCTCCCTGCTGCTCGATATCGCCAAGATGGGCCTGCCCGCGGGGTGCGAGTTCCTCGACACGATCTCCCCGCAGTACACCGCGGACCTCGTGTCGTGGGGCGCCATCGGCGCGCGCACGACGGAGTCGCAGGTGCACCGCGAGCTCACGAGCGCGCTGTCCATGCCCACGGGCTTCAAGAACTCGACGGACGGGACGGTGGGCATCGCCATCGACGCGTGCCGCGCCGCCATGAGCGGCCATGTGTTCTTAAGCGTCGGGAAGGAGGGCCTGAGCAGCATTGTGGAGACGGAGGGCAACCCGGACGTGCACGTTATCCTGCGCGGGGGCACCAAAGGCCCGAACTACGCGGCTGAGTTCGTGAAAGACTCTGGCGACAAGCTCAAGAAAGCGGGGCTAGCTGCAAAAATCATGGTAGGCACCTACCTGGTCAGGTTCCCGGATGGCAATACTGACTCCTGCCTGCTAGATTGACTGCAGTCACGGCAACAGCTCGAAGCAGTACCAAAAGCAGGTCGAAGTGGCCGAAGACGTGGTGCGTATTCCCGAATCTTGGCCTCGTCCCGGCCTGCCCTTACTTGTTTGTGCAGGCAAAACAGCTCGAGTCGGGCGAGACCGCCTCGTACATCATGGGCGTCATGGTCGAGTCGAACCTGGTAGATGGCCGCCAGGATATTCCCACCTCAGGAGTTGCTGGGCTGAAATACGGGCAGTCGGTCACGGACGCGTGTATCTCTTGGGAGACCACCGTGCCGCTGTTAAATCGCCTGCGAGAGGGTGTGCAAGGCCGGAGAAAGCTGGTTATTGCCCAGGCACAAGCATTGAATGGGAATTAGAAGCGCTGAAGTGTATGTACTTGTACCGTAATTTGTACATGTGGAGGATGATATCGATGGGCACGCTGGCAGGTGCTGGTTGTGCAAGCGAATCGGTCTGCGCCACAGCGGCGTCCTTGGCACGTGCCGACGAAATTAATTATTGCTTCAATGCTTCAACTTGTTCCGGCGCCTCATCATGGTCGTCCTCAAGTCGTCCTTTTCAACTCTCTTGAAGCGGTTGGTTTGTGATGAGTAGTTCAAAGCGGTAAACCAGGCCATTTCTGGTTGCCGCGACTTCACAGCGCAGGTATTTATGCTTTACTCCACTGTGAAGGTGCTGAAACTTGAAGCATCCCTTTCGGCGGTTCACAGTCACTTCACAAGCTCGTCCGGTGCCGCAACCTATCTGTCTCCTGGTGGGCCTGCCCCAATGACGCACCAATTGTACCACGGACTGCAATACGGGCACTTGTGACTATCGGCTGTGGCTGCAAGCTGCAAGCTTCGTTCATTTTCGAGCCGGGTCCAAGCATGGGGAGAATTGCCATATGTCAGACTATCACCTTTCACCAGAGTCATTCTTTGTATCAAATGAACGGACATACCCATATATCATACCCGAACATGTCCCGCGTGAGTATAAAGCTGTAAGGTGCCTTGAGGTTGTCATTTGCACTACTTCTTCGACCCCACTCACTCATTTTCACTCATCCCCTCAGCAACCGTTTTTCGCATTGCATTCGATAGCGCTAACCGCTCTAGATCTTTAACGTGGGAGATCCGCGCAAGATCCGAAGTAAACAAAGACGCCAGAGTCTCTCACCATGGCAGACTGGCCACAAGTATGTTGAGACCCATTACTGCCTTCCAGCGCTAGAACTACAGCTCACCTTCTCCTCTGTCAGAATCCCGAGTTTTGGGCGAGTGATATAAGTAAGATGCCATCGGTGCGGAATATGGTGCCAAAGACTCATTTTAAAGTAGTGAACGACCCCTCTGAGCTATTTTTGAACCGGCCGACAATCGTGGACGCGGACGAAGCAGTCGACATAGGCACATTTCTTGATGTCAATACGTTTGGCAGTATCGCACAATGGGCAGAATTGGTACGATATCACTCACAGCTCGCCGCTACCCTCTGAACCCAGGGCAGATCAAATGTAACAACCTGTTAAAAGGAGTTCGGATCGGTGACAGCGGCCCTCGACCAAGCGCTTACCCTTTGATCGCCAGACCACCTAGCCCTGACAAGTTCTTCACGTTCCGCAACCCAAGCGCTTACATCGACTCTCAGACGACTACTTCCGAACACACTGCCAAGTTCCTGGCCCAAGGCTGGAAAATGGCCGCACTTTCTGTCGGCACACCATTGTGCGTGTATACACAGCGTTGAGAACAGCGTGTCTGATAATTGCTAGCATCTCCGTTGCGGCGGAAGGGTGTACTCAACACAGGAATGTGGACAACAGGAAGATATACGGCAGTGCTTCTTACAAATACGCATTCGTGACGATCGTGTTTGACCCGGAGACCTTGACTCCATCCGCAAAGTTTACCTCCGATGTAGAAAAGGCAATGTCCCAGACGACCGACGATGCGAAGAGGAACGCCCTCCGAAAGGTGTTCAGTTATTACGGGGAATTTTTCCAGACGGAAGTCACTCTAGGGGCCATGCTTACCAAAACGGACAGTATAACCCCGGATGCGAATGTGAGTGAAGAGTGTTATTCTGCCGTAGGTCTGTGCTCGCGGCTTATTTTGTGCGCACAGAAGTCGGCCAGTGAATTCGAATCAGAGATCAGAGCAAAGCTCACGGGAGCCATACCTACACACGATATCTCAATGTCAGCTGGCTACGGAGCTGGTTCAAAAAATGAACGCGAGAAAAAAGAAATCGGCCAAGAAGAGCGCTCGACTATCACAACCAAGGTACTTCTGCTTGGACCTGTGGGGATACGATTATTGACATAATTCAGGGTGGTAATCCGCTATTTTCTTCAGCCACCGGCCAGTGGATTTCGTCTATTGCTGACTACAGGACATGGCGGGTCATTGAAGTGTGCACTTCTGTCCCAACCACCGAGTTCATCGACGAGAAGTACAGAGAAGAGGCTATGAAATTATCAGGTATTGATCTCGTCATATCCTCCAAGCCCCTGAGAGGAAGGTCAGTGGCATCTTCGTTATGTTCAGTTGTTACATCGATCTCAGACCATGAATGTCGTAGATGGGTTAAATCCGCTGAATACAAGACCAACGCTCAGGGGGAAGGGAGATGGTTCCGAACATACCGCCCGATGTTGCAAGATGGGTGGTTCTGGCTTGGACAGTCCCTGAACGGCAGGTGGTCCCTGCTTGTCAGAGAGCAGTCTGGACACGGAGAAGCCCTTGTGCCAGTGGTCGATCTAGACTGCTTCAACACCAACACAAGATCAAAAGCAAAAGGCAAGTCTCTTGGTGTAGACTGTCAAATTGTGGTGGTTTCTGAGCCTATTACGAAGGGGATGAATCGTGGTGGAGGCTGTTCCCAGCCGATGTTGATAACTATGTCTGCCTGGGCGACTTCTTTGAGTCGGGAATGACTACAAACGGATCTTTCCCCAAGCCAAAGTTCCAGGGTGACAGTTATAACGATAGCATGCGTGCCATTCGAAAGGATCTATGTGTACGTGCCACCATTGGCGCGACAGAGGTATGCACATAGGGCAATATTTTACGATTTTATGGCACTCCAATTGATCACGCTTGTAGCATTATAGCAATGCAGAAGCTACGGGGAAAGGATGGGTCACTGTTTACAAACCCGTTAGTCAACTGCATTTTTATAACACATCGGACTTGGACTTACGGATCCTACCAGGAGGCAAAGGACGCATCGGAGCCAATTCTCGATCCATATCTATGCAAGGCCTACGACAAGCCTCCCACATACCGAGAGTGGTGCTTGGGTAAGGAGGTTTGGATGCTGAAGGCGTCGTCGATTTATGTTGAACCTTGGCAGTAAGCTGTTTGCCATCGCATCGCATTTTGAGACTGTCGAATTTCGTTCAATATATACCTTGCCATCTGAATTCATGTTCACTGCACATTTGACTCTCGCTAGTCTCGCATTAGTCAAACGTCCCGATGAACGATGATCTACTGACTCTCGCATAATTGTTGTATGTAATAATACTCAGATTGCTGTTGCACGTCCTTCAGTGCACAACCATTGACACAACTTCGTTTTGCGCCACAGCGGTGTCCTCGGCACGTGGCGATAATATTAATTATAGCTTTTCCCGGCGCCTAACACAAGGACGTGACGTTGGCATGGTCGTCCTTTCGCCAACAAGTCCTGGCTTTCCTTTTGCCCACAAGATATCCCACCACAAAGCTTTGCTCGTGAGTGAATCGTGATCTACCCGGGAAACGACTCAAACACGTCCTCTCAGGGCACCTTCATAGCGCTCTGGATCTTTGCAGAGTGTCTCCGCAATCAAGGACTGAAGGAGGCTCGACCAGCGTTTGACTCTTCAACCGCCAGGAGGACCCTCCTTGATGGCGCGAAACTAATTGCTACTGCTGCTATCTACTTGTGGCAGAGAAGACAAGGCGAGCATGCAGGATACGCCAGAGCAGACGCGCGAGACGAGGAGCAGCCATTACGCGACCTGTCTCCTGATGCTCCTTCCAGTATCTTGGTGGATATGACTCTTAGTACCGCCCATCCTCTACGTGTGTGGACAGCGCGGTCGACCGGCTTTCTCTTCGCCCTTGGGCTGCTATGCGCGCTGCGCGACACTCTCGTAAATGAGCATTATCCATCACACGAGTCATTTACTTACAGTATTTATTGGACAGTTCTCCTCCGTAGCTGCCGCTACTGATCCATTCGCATTGCTACTGGCAGCCGTGCCGCTTGGTGTTGTCTTCTCCATGGTCATTTTACGGACATTCTTCTTGCGGTCTTTTTTGGCCTTGCAGTGGCATGCCGTATTGGCGCTTGTAAGCTTCTCCGCAGTCTTGATTTCAGCGACTCTGATGCGTTGCTTCTGAAGCTCTGTGGTTTTTTGATAGTCAGGGTAAGGCGTGTGAAGCATTGTTTGTGAACATGGTAGTGATGCATCAATACAGGCTACCTTTACTAATTACGATATAACACACCCGGAACTCTCGTCAGTGCTGGCGCTCAGCTTCTCGACGGCCATATCTCTTTCATTTGTTGACTATGTAAGTGTTTCATGTGATATTTTATTGATACGGCACCTACTCCAACGTCTAGGTCTACAAAGCACACGATGCGGTATCCATCAATACACTCAACATTACAGTCTTTGCGACTAGCTTTGTGATTAACAGTCTCATTTCTCTCTCCAAATTTTCCTCGGTAACAGGCTTGCCCCAAGCAAGGCATTTCGACTACTTGCTCGCAATCCTCATTTTAGCAGAAACCGGACGTGACATCGCGGCAATGTTTGTCGTTTTTCGTGAGTTATACGCCCTTGCATTTGAATTTGTGCCCAATGTTGAATTTGATAGATTTCGATGCTCCTTTTCTTGGTATACTGTGTGCCCTGGGGGGTGCTGTCCTGCTGCTGGGCGCAGCATCAACGTTTATGGTGGCCTCGCTTTCTGTGATTCTGGGATGTGCTGCAATTCTTTTCGGCACCCTCAGCTATCTTAATTCGTATCACCACTCAACTAACGAAAAGACAAGTGATTCACCACATTATGTATGTGTCCACCGACTACTCTACTGATCGTACGCGCTAAATACGGCCTATGCAGTCTAATCGCATCTACCGCGCCCTGGAGATTATTTCTTTCGCTGCGCTCTTCATATCCACTCTATATACTGCATTCCGTCCAGCACTGCCTCGGTACAAGGGCCATACTCCGTCTCTGTGGAACGGGATGCAGCACTCGTTGGTCGAGGCGACATGTCCCCGAAGGCCTTTGCCGTCCGTGTCTTGGCACGAGCCGCGCGTCTACCACGAATTTGACAATGTGCTGCTCGTCGTGTTTTTCAGCCATGCGCGCTATAACGTGAACCTTGATAATTACAAGCAGGTTCGTCGAGGCGTCAGGACACTATGCTTGGAGCACTCACGATCTTTCCCTGCAGACATACGCGCCTTACTTCCCCAATGTGAGCAGTGCCCCCGCTTGTTCTGAGTCCGTGGTCTCATGCGTGGTACAACTTTCCAGATTGTCTTTGTCGGCCCGGAAAGCAGAGAGGACAAGGGCTTTGCGCACTCCTACGATGTATTGGTCGACTCTTACCAATCATACGAGGATTTATCAGATCCAGATTATTTCAAGATGGCCGGACGCGTACGTACCGAATAATTTCTGTTTCCCCGCACCTCCCGGTTCTTGCGTTTTCCCCCCGGGAAACAGATGGCGCATCATATGCTGTATACGGCCATGACAGCACACCCTTGCTACGACGGGTATCTGTGGGCGCCTTTCGACACGCTTCTAAACCTTCCGCGTCTTCAGCAGTTCGACCAGCGATACTTCTGGTACCATAGTCCGTGGGGAACCTATGTACCCAATCCCGCTTTTGGAGACGCCCAAAGCAATTTGGACAAGGAAAAGCACCCGCCTCCATTGCGGATATCCCCTGACCCCGCTATCAACGTGACAGAGACGTGGCAGGGATGGGGCAAGGATTGGTGGTGGGTGTTTACCGGCATTTTCGAGTTCGGCGTGCTAATAGTATTGATATCCATAGGTGGGGGTCAGTATAATTTATCTAATCATCTGCAGTTCACAGCTCATTCCTTGACAGCGATCCACACATGGGTCTCGAAGTTTGCATGCGGGCGTTCGACAAAGTCCCCAAGTACATGCGTGAGCGTCTCGCCGATTTGAACGGCGGTGAAACCCGCCTATTGGGAGGCAGCGCAGACACGCTGTACATCCCTGGGCGGCACCGCGAATCGTTTCTGAGCACGTTGGGGCTGTTCTTGGAGACCGACTGCTTCCTGGAAATCGCCACGCCGACTACGGTCCATCTGGTTTCTCCTTCCGGCGACCCGATTTTATATGTGGACCATGTGAGTTGGCCTCTCCCTCGCTGCGGGTATGCGAGTGTTGACATCATCGCAGTGGTGGATATGGCAAGCCCCTTTCGACGGCAAATTCGTGCGCCAAAAATGGGCGGAGGGTATGGAAGTCGACACTTTCCACACCTACCACTGGGGAGAAAAAGACGAGGCCGGCGTGTGGAGCGAAACACCCGGGAGTGTGCAAGACATGCGAAACCTCTTGCAAGAATCTGCTGTGCGACAGCATGTCGACTTCCCTGATTTGTGAGCTCGTCGGTTTTCTTGACTTTTGGGATCACATCATGTTTTATGATCTCGCATAAATGGAGCATATATACCTATGGACGTTACACTATTGCATTGATACAAGTTCAATGCGGACATTACATATAGCCATAATTAGACTGTATGCTTCTACGAAAGGGACAATATGAGGCCCTCTGCGTTGAACCTCTGCAATTGTTCAAGGACGCCTGGCGACAAGTCATCCATTAAACACAGCGACAGCTCATGCAACCGCTTGACTTCTCTAAAGTCCTTCTGGGAACAGTGCCACCGCGATTCTATCATGGTGAGCAATACGGCCTGGTTAAACGCGAAGTCCCCGATGAGTTTGAGAACCTGCAGTTCTGGTGCCAAGCAGTGCGGCATGGCCGATGTCGGAGTGAGGCCTCTGAGCACGTCGTCCGTGACACACGGCTGCGGGCCGTGGCTGTCTATCTCGAGCTCCGAGAGTTTGGGGGAGACCTCAAGCAGTGCCCACAAGTCCACGTGGGTCATGCGAATCTCCGATAGCAAAAGCCGCTGAAGAGAGCAGGAGGAGCGCGCTATGAGCGCTTCCAGTTCTCGTTGCGGCCAAAAGATGTTCGCGGTCTCGAAGTCGTGCCGGATTTCTAATGTTCGCAGCGCTGGAAGCGTGAGGTGGTCCAGGAACTCGGATAAATCCTGATAGGTGTATATTGATAGGTGTTGAAGGGCTTTGAGTGTGACGATGGTGCCCGTCTGCACCAGAACCGATAGAGCAATTATGTTGATAGAGCAGTACTCTAGTGCGGAGCATACGCTCAGCAAAGGTAGACATTCCTCGACGGTGAGCATGATGTTCACATCAAGGCGAGTGATTTGATGGAAAGGAAGGTTGTAGAATTCAAATTCAAAATCTCTTGTGAGTGTGACTTTACGAAGAAGAGGTGCGGTTTGAAACGTGGTAATCAGAAAGTCATCAGAGTGGTAGTCCTTTGCTGGAGCCAGAGATAAATCTTCTAGTAGGGGGAAGTTGTGCTGTATCAATTCAGGAGGGGGTTGGAGTGCACTCATGGGAAGGAAGAGCTTCGCCTCTTGCCATTGGGACGAAAATTGGTAGACTGTGAGGATGGTATCCATGTGCTGAGATGACATTGCGTCACCATATAGTGATAATGATATGCGCAGCGGGCGAGTTCCAGCCCGTTCCAGCCACGTCTTGGCCAGAAGACCGACCGAGATCGCGTTGCGCGCGGTCATCTCAATAGCTATGGACGCCCAGAGCAGCGTCTCCGTCAATGCAACCGCTCTCCACGAATGGCACACCTGGCTCATAACGAGAGGGTGCGATGAAACTGACGTGGGGAGATATTGTGTGTCTGGAATGCAGAGCTGCATGATTGTGGCAATTAGCTCATGATAGAGTCGTAATGCAGGTGACAAGGATTGCGCCGTGTCCATCGCTCCTGACGTTATCAATTACACATCAATTTCAATGAGTGTGGGTATTGCACTCACGAGAAAGCCTCAGCAAGCTTGCGCTACCAGATACAAGGACCCGGAGGGGGTTTCGGGAAGTCGTTTAGCTGCTCCCAAGTTTTAACAAGTCTTGCTTTCCAACCAGATACTTTTTGGTATGTAGATCGGTAGATATTATGCGCTGCACGTCGGCTTCGGGCTCCAATTCCAACTTTGTCAAACCTTCGGGCGATCTCGAAATTGGGATCCGAGCGAGCGCGATGTTGCCGAACCCTGAAACGGGATGGTACTGGTAAGCCTGCGCGGAACGGCTGCAGAACGAGGGCCAGCCGGACGGGTGACGAAGCAAAGTGATTTTTTCGTCCGAGCGCTGTCGGGAATGCTGACATTGACGTCTTGTCATGGTCGAAATCTCGGAGAGCTTGCAATGCGTACTTAGGCCGATCGCATTCAAAGCGATTGCGTCCTCCCATGTCTCAGAACCAACCAGAACCAGACTCGCCCATGCGCCAGGACACGGCCGGGACAGCCATCAGCGACGACGACTCTGAGCCTGGCGACCAGCCGATCATATCGAAGCTCTTCACCGACGCCGAACTTTACGACCGCTATCTTACCGAACACGGCTGCAACGGCCTGTATTCAGTGCCAGAGGGCACGACAAGCGTCACAGGCTTTGCAGATCTAATCGCCGGCGGTCTCGACCCATCTGAGAAAGCTATCGCTGGCCGCTTGGCCAAGATCGCGGTCAGGGGCGAAACATGGACTTCCGGGGAGAATACAGAGGAGCCAGAGGGGTACACGTCGGACAGCGAGGACACAGACGAGTCGCTCGAGGCATCAACGCCCGACACCTCGGCCAGTGCAGGAAAGTCTTCCTCGCCCCACAGAAGCACGACAACGGACGGCGAACAGTGGAGATTAGAGCCGGAGGAGGTCGTCAGCCTTCTCGTCGACGAGTTCGGACCATTGGCTGCAGAAGGAGAGGTGGAAAAGCTCATAGTCGAGGCAGACGGGGCTATATTCCAGGACGTGTTTATACTGGTATGTCAGCCAGACAGCCAGACAGTCCCTCGTACATCTCCTGACTATGCGTGTAGGGTGTCATTCATTTAACAACACATCGTATCGCATTTCATGCTTCCCTACTATCGACACGTCCGGATCTTTCGCCCCACCAACAAATTGTAAAGGCCGGGCCTGTTATCATACACACACAGGCCCGCTGGCACAAGAAGCGGAGAGTCTGGATGGAAATAGCCCATGACATGGTCAGCACCTATGCATCCAGCCGGGATGAAGATCACATACGGCCTATGAGGACTGTACTTTGTGAGCCAATTCTGCCGTACTGGAGGGTATCATGTACGCTAAACAGAAATCACAGTGTCCAACATCAAGTCAATCCTCCCTCTCGACCCCAAGCGTCCCAAGATTATACAAATTCAGTTCGAGATGTTTAGTACCCATACAAGAACTCAGGGTATCGCCGAGTTTGATACTGTCGAGAGCGCCCACGAGTGGAGGCGGGAGATGCAAGGTGGGATTTCTCCCCTAATGAGGTGTACGGTTACCGATGGTCCCCCGAACAGGTGCTTTGTATCTCTATCGACATCGGCGCCGGCAAGCCCTCGGCGGGGACAACGCAGAGGAGCTCAACGGCGTCAGGCTGTCGATACCGCTCGCCCACATCGACGGGTTCGACGAAAGCCACTGCTTCTCGTTCACATATCTTTTGACCCTTCACGTGGACATGGAGCTGCTCGACGTGCACCCTCAAACGCACTTGGACGACACCAAGGTGCCCATACGGGTTGAAGCAAACCCGCATAATAAGCAAGCGACGAAGCTCAGGCTTGTCAGCCTTCGCCCGGACAAGTCATGGGACAACTTGCAGCAATACATAGACGTGGCCAAGCAGCACAAGGCAACGGCCCAGAATGTGGTCATTGATTTTGGGCCACTAAGCTTTCTGGAGTCCGATCGACCAAACGACAAATGGGGCGACAAGGAGAGCGCCATCCGCGAGGCTCTGGCGCTGGGGAACGAGCTCGATCTATCCAGTGCGTAATTTCACGGCCTTCATATCGCTGGCTGACCTTTTTCACAGTCTTCAGAGGGCGAATCCACCGCACGATATCATCTACGGGCTATTTCGTCGTGTCTCCGCACTACGTAGGCTTCTGGAGCAAGTCTTTCGCGTCGTCGGCAATCCGCTACCGCCTTCCAATATCCATTATCAAGGGAGCACGGTCCGTGTTCACGAAGCTTATGCGGGGAAACTGCTTGTCCATCGAGCTAGAGGGCCAGGGCGACGTCCAATTCGACTTCAAGACTGGAGAGCTCCGGGATACTGTGGTTGCTGCCATCAACGCGGCTGTAGAGGCACACCGCGCAGAGCTCCTCGTGCGCCTGACCATGTCCGAGCCGTCCTCCCCTTCTTCCTCCCTAGAATCCTCTGCGAACGGGACGACCACGCCGCCTTCGCCGGGCGCATCCCACGCCCCGCACCGAAGCGCGACAGGGATCTTCAGCCCGCTTTCGCGCACCCTGGAGTCGGTCCTGACGGAGCACGTACCGGCTTCTCTGATTCCCATCATGCCAAAGGCGATAAACTTGCCCCAGGACACGCTATATGCGCATGCGTCGATGCATTTTGTGTGCCTGACCATCGGATCCCGCGGGGACGTGCAGCCCTACATAGCATTGGGGCTGGGTCTCCAGAAGGAGGGCCATCGGGTGACCATTGTGACCCACGAAGAGTACAGGGATTGGATTGTGAGCTTTGGCATTGCGCATAGAAGCGCGGGCGGGGATCCGGGCGCGTTGATGAAGTTGAGTGTCGAGAATAAGGTGAGGGTGCTGGTACGGTACTTGCCTCTTTTGCACCGTGCTGATCCAAAACAGATGTTCTCCCCCGAGTTCTTCAGGGAGAGCTTGACTAACTTCCGCCCTTGGCTTGATCAGCGTATGTCGCCAGATTATTGGAACTGGATTCTCGCTTATATTTTCTAGTTCTTGTCGACTCATGGGAATCTTGCCAGGGAGCAGACGTGCTGCTTGAAAGCCCCTCGGCCATGGCAGGTAAGCTCTGCGTCCATTATCTATTTGTCTGTGAGCTGACAGACAGTCCTTCAGGCGTACACATTGCAGAGGCACTTAGTAAGCTCTGTGTTCATGATCTGTTTGTCTGCGAGCTGACAGGAAGTCCTTTGTAGACATTCCTTGTAAGAGAGCATGACGTTCCGCACAAATATTCCAGCTTACCCAATGTGCCACAGACTTCCGGTGCTTTACGATGCCCTGGACCAAGTAAGTAACACTTTCAACGTTCTACGACCAGGATAATGACAGTTTCCCAGGACTAAGGTCTTCCCACACGCATTCCTCAGTCCACCCGTCGAATCGCCCACCTTCAACAGCGCTTCTTACGTGCTCTTCGACAACGTCATGTGGACCGCTACCTCAGGGCAGATCAACAAGTGGAGACGAAACACCTTGCACATTGGCAGCACCGATATGGAGCATATGGCCCTGTCCAAGGTCACATTCATCTACAACTTCTCAACTGTAGGTTTATCCTGAACAGTTAAATGGTGGATTCTCGCTGATACGCGCTATCTTGCCAGGCGGTGGTTCCGAAACCATTAGACTGGGCTGACACGACTGTTGTGTCTGGATAGTAAGCGTGCCATGCATCCGCTCTGCAGTTTAGCTCTAACGCATCACATCAGCTGGTTCCTCGACAACCCAGATCCCGGGTGGTCTCCTCCTCCCTCTCTCGTTGAGTGGATGGCAAAGGCACGCGCTGAGGGGAAGCCCATCGTGTACATCGGTTTCGGGAGCATCACGGTGCCAAACTCACGCAGTGTCACTGAGCGCATTATCAAGGCCGTCCTCAAGAGTGCGTTCGCTGCTCCCCACACTCCGTTCTATCGCTAATCACGGCCTGTGTCCGCAGGCGGTGTACGCGCCATCATTTCCAAAGGCTGGTCCTCGCGAATGAGCAAGAACCAGGGCCCCGAGAAGCTGGTCGAGTTTCCCCCGGAGTGTTATCCGCTGGATAAGGTGCCCCATGAGTGAGTTCCCTGATATGTCCCGAACAGGGAGCGATTGGACTGAGCGTCACATCATAGCTGGCTCTTCCCACAAATAGATGCTGCGCTGCACCATGGTGGAGCGGGTACGACTGGTGCCAGTCTCAGAGGTGCGTTCATCTGTCTCTCGTGGAATCATGTTGCTAACTCGGATACATCTGGCAGCTGGCATTCCGACTTTGATCAAGCCTTGGTTTGGGTGAGTGTCGCTGTGTGACCTCATGATTCCTGCTGACTTGGAACGATTGCTGTAGGGACCAGTACTTCTGGGCTTCAAGGGTGCACAAGCTCGGGGTGCGCAATGCTTGCTTTCGTTGCTCGAACGGCACTAAACTCCAGTTGAACACATAGGCTGGATTGAAAGTGCCGAGTCTGCGAGTGAACGACCTGGCGGAGGCCCTCGTCAAAGCGACGACCAGTCGGTGAGTTACTGAAGACCTGTTTAAGAGCGCAGGCGTTGACGGTTGATTGCGTAGAGTGATGAAGGAGAAAGCAGCGAGCGTGGGTGCTCGGATTCGCACTGTACGCTTTCCGCCCTTCTGTGTGTTCCACCGTGCTAATAGATATGCACTGTAGGAGGACGGGGTGCGCAACGCTATCCATACAATTTACATGTATCTTCCTCGGTACGCTTCTCACCCGCGTGTGTGTTCCATCATGCTAATTGTTATGCACCATGTAGTGCCAGGCGAGATCGAACCTCTCTAGACTAATACGGGCTGTTACTGTACAACACAGGTTATCTAATAATGTACCGATTGTGACTTAGACCAATTGTATCGCGAATCTTAATACTCTGCTGTATGATCTGCAATGTAGGATGCTGTCGGGGAGCGACAAGATGCATTTTGAAATACCGCATGATACATATCGCATAATCCGCATGCGACCGTAGGCCTAAGATAATATGCCGCACATTTACTCCTCTTCCTCCTCCTCAGCCTCGGCCTCAGCCTCCTCCTCCTCCTCTTCCTCCTCCTCCTCCTCCTCCTCTTCTCTTGCAGCCTCGACTACTGCTGTCGCGATACGGTCCAAATCCCGCTGGCCATCCTGGCTGATCCGTCGTCCACCGTTGTCGGTCTGCTCAAGGACACCGATCTTCTCCAGAGACTGGCAGATCTTGCGCTGGACGGAGGCGGAGGAGTTTGCGTGGTGTGAGGGACGGTTTCCACGCCTGTTACGGCCACCGTGGAGCTTTGTCAGTGCGCCGATACCGACGTCTTTGCGGAGGTAGATGTGACGGGCTACGGCGGCTGGGGCGTGTAATATGATCGGTCAAGAGGGCAGACTGCAGATTGGGAGTGGATCTAACCTGCGCGCACGTAGTACCAGTCCGGGTCATAAGGAGCGAGCTCCTTGAATGGGCCGGTTTTAACGATGTCGACCCATACGGGGACCTCGAGCTTTCCAGAGCGCTTGAGATGGGAAGAGTAGGCGGTGATGAACCCCTCGGCGCTGCACCAGACGCCAGTCAGCCTGCAAGGATCTCGTTCAGACCTTTGAGATTAGATACGCACCTGATGTCTCGTACTCCCGGCATGATGGTCGAATATTACCTTGAACGGTGAGCAGAGATGATGAGAGAGACACTTTCTGTGGACACTGTGTTACCTAAGCAGAAATAAGGTTCAGTTGAAATAGACGCGCAAACTCGAGCAAACAACAGGACCTTGGGAACTTGAACCAATATGTTTCACGTCATTAATGCACATTATAATTGCAATATGTTCCTCTATATTGGGCAGGGAGGGAACTCGGGCTGCACAGCTCTCTTGACTCTGAAATCGAAGACAAGCTCAACTATGACGATTCCTACCGTTCAAGATCTATACATCGCACGCACCAAGTTTCATTCGGTAGAATAACGATACCGGCAAGCTCGAGTACACGTTTGAGGCTATTTTATCAATATCCTCAATCCACAAGTCTGGAATCTGGGACAGTACTTAGCATCGTTGGCTGCGACCTCGCCGGAAGCTGCTCGCTGAGCTCTACGCATTATGTGGCCCCTGGACTGCGCTCTTTGATCCTCGCCTGAAACAGCTTATCATAACGCAGCTTAAAACTGTTCGCTGCGATTTTATTGGCCTGTGCCATCGTACAACCCATAAAGAGCAGTGTTCTATAATACTTACCACGCACCAATCCGTATCGTATCTGAGAACTACGTCGATCGGTTGACTCCGCCCAATGATAGGTACCGGTTTTGTGCATTTTTGCACAGTGCCCACCACGCATTGAAGGGTGTCCTGCCAACCAGACATACGGCTAACAAATCTCTGTCTTTCACAAACCTTCCATCTGGATATCAATGGCACGTTTCCCAACTTGAGCGTCTGGAGGTCGACACCATCATATTCGACCGGAGGCATGGAGAGGCTGAAAAACAATCAGATTCTCTGTGGGAACCGGGAAGAATTGTGTATTGACACAATTAAAGCGTCGTGACTATGCCATATTATGTGATCGCACATATTATATGTGCGTTTCAGTTCTTCCAGGAGAAGAAGTAGCCCACGGCTTCATCCTCAGCTAGTGGACAGGCGATTGTGGTTCCAGCGTAGCAGCGGTTCTGGTACTGCCCAAATCAGTAGAGGAACGCCCATCCCGACCCCCGAGCGCCGCAGCACCACACCACACGACTTGCTATAATGTTTGCGCAGCCGATATATCGCGATGCCAGGTGGTTTGCACCTTGCCCGAAGCGGTCCAAAGCGGGCAAGATATAACGGCGAATCAACCCTAGATGGGCAGTAAATTGGTAAGAGATGGCATCTGCCTCGCGCTGATGCACTATAGCTACGGCTTTGGCGAGCCTCGAGGTCATCGGAGGCGGCCTTTGTGTGCAAGGTAAAACCTACGGCGTACGCATAAATAGGCTCCAGTAAGACTCGGTTTGGTTGCCTCTGGAGATAAAGCTAGGTAAAGCCGTGATGAGAGATAATCGGCCTTCGAAATGGACTTCGGCAGAGGTGTGCGGCACTTGTGCGACGGAGATCAGGGTCGCACACAAGCAAGAAATTGTGGACAGCTGGCGAAAGGCAGGGCTTAATGTTTGGGAGCTCGCGGCATCGATATTATGATTCTTTATGCAGGTGCAATCAATACGTAAAGATGGTGCTCGCTGCCGCCAGGACAACCACGAGTCTGAGGCCCCAGCTGGCCGTACAGTATTCCGGAAGGAGAAACTGACGTGGTCGGCAGTTGCACGCACGTTCTCAGTGCTCACCGTACTAAGCAATGCTGTCTACGTTTCATATTGTGAATAGAGTATCGCTCATATCGGGTTTCACTCACCTAGAAAGAACATCATAGCAGGCCGGTGCTTGTGGAGTTCACTTTCAGATTTGCCATGGTAGTACCCTGCCAGGTGCTAAACAAATGGGCAAAGCGTTGTCTTTCCAAACCATGCTTGAGTAGCGGCGGGCCGGCCAGTACATCTGGCCAGGAAGATCCAGGCATGGATTTCCCAAGAGTTGTTTCCCAAACCCGCAGGATGCTTCATCGACGCCGTGATGAGGGCAGGGGCTGCAGCTGAAACGCAGCATCGATCACGGTAGTGCTCAAAGAAGACTCCTCAAAGTGCATCATCCCGAGCGCGACGCCGCGGAATACACGACATGCCATGATATTGGTGAAGGCGTTATATATGGTGAAGACGATGTAGTGTGCGCCCGGTCCCAAACTGAGAGGCACAAATGGCGACCATATGACGATTAGGTTGAAAATAAAGACCAAGATGGTAGCCCTGTGTCAACGGACAGATATTAGAGAGTTCGAAGGTTGTGATTCCTTGCAGCTTACAGGTAGTATATTTGCCCGCTCTGCATCAGAGCCCTCGAGAGCCTAGAAAGGCCCTGGCCTTTCAATATTGATAGAAGGCAAGAGCGCCAGTTTCTCTCGGGCACCGCGTCGGCCGCTAAGCGGTAGGTGATGGCCAGAAATATCAGAGTGTCGTAGAAGAATACTGCCAAGCTGGCTGCGGTGAAAGAGGTCACCGTTTTCTCGAGACAGTATTCGGTTTGTGGAACGTGGACTAGATAACTCTCGAATTTTAGATGTTGAATGATCGAGTCAACTGAAGATGATCACTCACGTGCTTTAAGCGATGCATATGCCTGCAAAATGAGGGCCATTGTGACGAGCCAGAGAGCGCAAAAGACTGCTGTGATGTTTCTTGATCGCATGTAGATGGCACGTAGGCGCAGGAGGAAAAGGAGGGAGGTGGAAGCGACCGACACGCTGGAGCACGCCCCAAGCATGCCAACGACCACTGCACAGTCGTGCCTCGGTACTACTGCATATGCGGTGAGTTTGTTAATCGATCGGTGCGCGGGCAGACTGACAGTGGTTGAACACCATAAGGAGCAAATGGCCGAATGCACCGAGACTATAGTTTGCTATAAGCCTAGGATGTAGATATGTCAGAGAAAGGAACAGCGTACCGTGATATGAAGTAGATAGCGTTGGATGAGGTTATTCCAGCGGACGCAACAACTTTATATTCTTCCGATATTGACAGGAGCCAGTCCCATGCATATGCCTGACATGTAATAGTGAGAAAGCGGTGTGATGCACAACTAGTAAACACTTACAACAAACGCGGCCACGAAAATATAGGCAGTATACTGCCACTCGAAGGCGGACATACCGAAAGCAGGAAGATGGAGAAGAGGACTCGACGACGCCATGGCCAGTGCCTCCTGGATGGTACAGGCGAGGTGAGGGGTCCAAGCGTCGTCCACTTGGAGTCGCCGTCTCGGAAGTAATTCAGTAAGACTGAAAGATCGACCCTCCAAAATTGATAGAGTTGTATATAGAGTTAGAATCACCAGTCATATCATCTCTGACAATTGCACGGCCACATCAGAGAGCCATATCACCGTTGTTGGCTGTTGTCCGCTGTTGTTGGCAGGGAGTGAGTACTGCCGGTATCCGAATCGCGGAGTCGGTGTTCGGTTTGACCTCGCAACTTGAAGCAAACTTGAAGGGCATCACAGTAGTAATGGTCAATTAGTACTTACATTACCCCCCCCCCCTTCTCACGTACTCCTCGGACACCTCTGCTCTACTCGATATCAGACATTGCACTTCTACAACCGACGCAATCCTTGTACATGACGCATCCACGGGTCGAAGCAAGCTTGGCACGGGTCGCCACTAAGGCCCCCACTGCTCTAGAACGCACCCGAAAAGTGGAACGTGAATTCATTTTGAGCAGTGGTAGCATTCTGAGCTCACCAGGCATGTCACCCTACAGTATCATTGTCGACACATACACGACGCGCTCCAGCTAGTATGTCCATGTTTTCTTCAGGCACTTGACCTTGAGTGGACAGTTATTTTATTTAAGTTGCGGTGTACATGTATTGAAACATATATTTCCCTGAACGAGGCTCAACTATCTGCGTGTGCGCCGTACAGCATCATTTTTACTTCTCAAGAGATCTACTCTTCAAGAGCACTCTCGCCAACCTTGAACAAATCATCACTCCCCAAGCGCTCCATCGGATACCTATCGGGGAAGGCCGGTCGCCCTGCTTCCTCGCGTCTTGCAGAGAACCGTCTGCGAGAGGGCCTGCTGAATCTCCGTTGCCGGAGCGTGTTGATACCACCGGCCCGCTGGAGGAGATCTGACCATCGGACAGCGTATACCGATCCTTGGAAGTTGGTATCGATACTGCACACCGGGACTGTCAGGAACTCTGAAAGTAAAACTGCAAGAGATCATGCTCACTTTTCAAGGCTATGCCCCATTGTTTCGGGCATGTATACATAGGCGATAAGCGTACCCACAGCCACAAGCGATCCATACATGAAATAAGGACCTAAAATTTCGTCGTTGTTGAATTTAGGATAGGATACAATGTATCTGAAGAAGGAATCACTCACCGAAAGCGGATTTCGCTAGGAAGACCGGAGAAGTCAGCGCTACGATAGTGTTGCAAAGTTGATTGGCTCCTATCCCGAAGCTGTTTGCAGCTGCTCGTGTGCGCGAGGGTTGTATCTCAGCAGTATATAGACGAACATAAATCGCCCATGATCCGGAGAAGGAGATGGCGAATAGCTCAATGAGCACGATCACAGCCCATTTCCCCGCTGGGGTATACGCGGCTCCCGAAGCGTCTATGTGCAATGGATGAGTGGACGCGATCTCAAGGAAGCGGAGTAATATAAATAGCTCACACAGGGAGCCAATGCTCAGATGACAGATGGCAATGCAAACGCCTCCAGCAAGAATTCCCGTACGGCGGCCTACTTTGTCGACGTAGAACGTACCCAGTATTGTGGTGATGAATAACACCATACCCGTGACACCCGAGGCGATGATAGAAGAAGTGTTTGCATCAAGCCCCGCTTGCGCGAAAAGCAGAGGAGCGTAAAAGAGGACAAAATCAATCCCTAACATAATCCCTAACATCAGCTTCACGCTAAGAATGATCTAGTTCAGTAGCTTACCTGACAGTTGCTGGATGACCTGCGTGAGATTGAGCGTGAGTTAATCTGTTCCGTGGAAAGCAGCAGGCGCTTACGTTTAAGAATGTCCCAAGAATTGTACGTCCCCGCACACCCTTTTCGAAGATGGCCATCCACTTGGCCCCGCCTCCCGGAGGAGGGGCTACCATGAGCTCTCGTCGTTCCGCTTCATCATTCGCGTCTGTGATCAGATCTAAAATCTTCTCAGCCTCCTCGCTGCGCCCTCGCATAACAAGCCATCTCGGAGAATACGGCAAGAACGGTGCAGCCACAGTCAGGAATAGTGCGATGCAAGTTGAGATCGCGAACGGGAGCCTCCAGGACAGCGACGATTGTATCTTGACGGAGCCGTAGCATACGAAGAAACCGATTGCAATGGCCCCCGTGTTGAAGAGCTGGAAACAAGTAAGAATTCGGCCCCTGAGATGTTTAGGACAGATCTCGCATCTAAAGATGGTGAGTTATGATAGATATACAGCTGGGACAATCACATACAGGTATACGGCGGCTGCCGAGAGGAACAGACCTTCTCCAGAGCCCGCGATACATCTCGCGACGATGAGCGTAGTCAAATTCGGCGATGCACAGGCTGATTGGGAGCATTGAATAAGATATTGGGAGATGCAGGATAGGAAGAAGAACTCACCCAGAGCGCTCCCAATTGCAAAAATTAAACTGCCGAGGGAGATTGTGTATTTGCGAGAAATATGGTTAGACAGGTTGCCTGCCAGCAAACCCGTGACGGCTGATGGGATGAGGATCACCGCGACGACAAGACCTCGCATGAAGTCACTAAGCGCGCCAAAATGTTCAATGAACTGGGGCATTTGCTGAAAACACATGGCCCATTTGTCAAGACGTCGCAGGGCAATATAATGGCAGTCAGGCGAACCGTGATGGACCCGATCGTGCCTGTGTCCCCCCCGAACAATGACGCGGCTAGACAAACCACCATGGCATATCCCCCTTTTCCATTGCAACTGTAAGCGGCTGCGTTTCGAGCTTGTAAAGGTTGGAACACCCACAGACGCGGGACGTTGGAGTAACTTCCAACATACTAGAACAACAGTAGATGCCCAAGCGGATAAAAGAGTTCAAAAGAGCCTGAAAATGGTAGGATTACAGATACAATATGTGGTAGTTGGGATGAAAGGGTGGGTGGTTCAATCGCAATGTATGCGGCCGCTACATGTTGCTGGTTCATGACTCTTTATTATACGATAGCGCTGCAAAACGATTAACCTAAAAGTAACATCAGTCATCTGGTTTAACAGTCGGCCCGCAGGCCCCCTTGCTAGTATTTGTAAGCACCCGTCAAGAGCCTCATTTCAATTCTAAAATCCATTCCCTGTCAACCAAATATGCAACGTTGCAAACGCAGACCTAGCGCTGTAATGGTACTGCATGAGGTGTCCTGTATCCGGAATCAAGAAACCGCTGTAGTTGCTAGCAGCAGGAAAGAACGGCTGAGACAGCACCAGGAGACTCGTGTTCCCCACACCACAATCCCCAGCACAAAACGGCATATCCTGCTGCCCTGTCATAAGCGCCACAGGACCCTTGTATAAGCTGGCGATTGTGGTTTCAAATCCTCCACCTAACTCGGCATATATGCTTGCTTGCTCCCCGTCAGCCTGAACATCTTGGTGGTCAAACAAGATCTGGGGCATCGGCGGGGTAAAGCTCCCATCCACCCCTAGAAACACACCCCGGTAATCCGATTCGTTTGATTGGGTTAGGTAACCCGGATCCAAGTGACCAAAACGCTGCGGGAATACGTCACGAGCAGGTGCGAATACTTGCTCTCCGACTGAGCTGTTCGCTTGCGCGAATACGTGTGCATAGGAAGTCATGATAGCCGCGTCCGCAGCGCGAGGATATTCATTTAACACTGCGTTGATGACCAATGACCCAAACGAATGTCCGACGAGAATGATGCGTTTACTGGGCGAGAACGGAAAGGGTGAATGTCGGAGTTGTTGGATGATGGTGTTCGTTATCTGCGCCTCGATTTCTGTTCGCACTAGCGCAGGATCCGGGTGGCTGGAGTTTCCCGCGCCGAGCCTGTCGATGGCTATGGTGCTGTAGCCTTCACTGCGTGCAAAGTCCACGTATGAATAGTTGTATGGATGGTATTGGAGAGAAGAGCCCACAGGGCCGAGGGCCGACCAGTAGTGTTTGTTGCTCACTGCCCCGTGCAGCAGTAGCTGCACAGTTGTCGCTCTGTGGGCAACAATCGCCGTCGGAGGGCAATATGTGGCGCTGATGCTGTAGATTGTGGCGGTCTGTATGACGCCACTATCATTGAGCGCATGTGTGGGGACGGTGAACACGAAATCGTGACAAGGCAGATAGCTCGCAGCGGTCGGACTGGAAGCCCCAAGCTGGGTCAAAGCCAGAGGGATCAGGAAGAGGAGATGCATGCAGTGTTTCTAGCGTCCTACGAGGATGGAATGCTAATGCAGACGTTTGGTCAGCTATGTAAAGTTGCAGTGTCACAACCAACTTACTCACTTGAAAGCAGAAACCACAGGGGACACGCTGAAGAAGAGGAAGAAAAGATGGTACTTTATATATATTATTTCCATGCCATGTACTGACAAACATAGCAGATAGCTTATATTTGACGGCGTGCAGTCAGGCTTGATAAGACTCGCCCGAGCCACGTAGACCGAGGGCAAATGAAGGGTGCCTTGGGGTGCCTTAATTGTTTCGCAATGGATTGCATGGGGTATTTGAATGCCGGTGCAGTCTCGTTTGAGTCCCGTAATACCCCAGGGTTGCTCCGGGGCGGGTAGAAATGGCGCGCCCGAATAGAGTGACCGCGGCATACGGGCATGAAGGGTATTAACCTCGGGTAGGCTTCTGGGCCGAGTTCATAGCCCTAGGAATCGGATTACAAAGGCCATCTCTCCCATTGCAGGAGACTTGGCTCCTTCGCTGCCAACAAATCACGGAGCCTTCCCTGCCTGATGAACATGTCTTCTGCTACGCTCAGCAGTGAGACGTAGGATCCAATTCTGGGTTGACGTGCAAAGAACTCTAGTCCCGAATGTGCGACCAATCCCCACTGAACTTGTGTACGATCTGCCGAGATTTAGTTGGCAACTTCTGGCCTGCCTGTTGGTACGGGCCAGTGGTCTCCGCAAAGCCCAGGATCGGTCTGCTGGTCTTCTCGTCCATCAAGGATGCGCCACTTCCGATAACAACGCCTGTTGTTCAAAACGTTCCCAATCACTCGGCGAGACCATCTTCAATGCATCGATTCGATGAGGCCCAACGGCGAGGACAGTGGCAGCTTCTGCCTTTGAACAAGGAGACAGATCCACTCGACTCACGGCTAATGAGCCGGAGCCGCCGCCGCCACTCCCTGGGTGGTGCCTTTCGCTGGCAGTGGCTCCTGAAGCTTGGCCAGCCCAGCATCTCCAATGTAGGTGAATAGAAGAGCAACTACCGCTAGTCATCCGCACCAAAGGGTGCCTCAACCTCCCAGTATGTCCCTGAATGTCCCCACGAATCATCTTCGATGAGCAGGATATCAGGCTGTAGACCAGGCAGCATGTTCAGCGCGGTCGCGAACGGATACGTGCTGTAGGCTCCAGAATCGTCGAGACTGTACAATGGAACCGGGTAGCCCTTGACGCGTATGTGACTGAGCTATCCACGCTCCTCCGATGATAGTGGTAGCAGCGCTTCAAGCATGCGGTTGGTCGACGCGAAGTGGTGAGTGATATCGCCGTTGAGCAATTTCGGCTCCGAGTCCATAGTGTGTTTGCCGGCGTGTGTTTGAAGTCGCAATGGTCTGGAGGGCTGCCTTTCAACCATAAGCAAGAGTTGTATAGCTTGGCATGTTATGCATGTTATGTTCCACGGCGCCAATATCGGTCGTGTAACACTGCTGGTCTGAACACTTATGCAGCTGTATCTTGGCTGTATCAGCAAGGCTCCCAGCAACAGCAATCGGAAAAGCTCACGAATCCACGGTATCCTTTCACTTATCGAATCAGCCCAAGTTGACCTTGTAAAATCAGGAAATGAATACAGGATGAGCATGTTTGGAGTGGGGCCTGAGGCAAGTGACCGGGGCGGAAAGAAGGCTGTCGATACAGCTTTGAGACTGAGCCTGCAACCTAATTCCGGCCACAGACCTCCCGTCGACGCACCGTTACAGCCGTGTCCAAATCGATAAGATGAGCATCAGATGACACGAGTTTTATCCTAAGGCGCCAGGTCCGTAGCATTGTATCGATGGAAATAGAGCATAATATTCGAACTGTTGGAAGCAATGCGCGCTCGGACAGCACTGACAGTGGTAGTCAACCCGCATGAAATGTCGTCACTCAGCTTTTACTGCAACAGCCATGTACAGCCTTACTCTGCACATACTGACTCGACATGCTTTGTATATAAAGACCTG
Source organism: Athelia psychrophila (assembly GCA_001630335.1). Lineage (NCBI taxonomy): Eukaryota > Fungi > Basidiomycota > Agaricomycetes > Atheliales > Atheliaceae > Athelia > Athelia psychrophila. The sequence goes on along the minus strand of KV417482.1, from coordinate 507,724 downwards.
CCAGTCATGATATTGCCTCATCGAAACTTGCTGCCATTTAGTAATTATCTCTGAGCAATGGGAGGGAACGCTTTCCATGAACGCTTGCCCGATCACGTCTTTCCTCGTCTACCTCCAGCACTTTACTATGTGCTAAAGTCGCGCTTGCTTCCCCGGCTGCAACACTTCTACGAGCATGTTACAGTACCGGCTGAAGCTCCAGAGAAGGCTGATCATGGGTGAGTGCACAATCTGCAACCTTGCTCACATCGATCGTTGCTCATGCGGAATCTAAGAGACCTGGACTTCTTAGTCGCGGGTCCCAAGATGAATATCATCTCGCCGGAGGGTGTTTGGACTGCTGCGACCCACGAGGATATCAAAGAAGCAATCGGTGCTCATTCTGTGATTCCTTTACCCGGAACCTCCAACTATGCAGTTTCCATCACCGAGGAATGGCAGAGACATGGCCTGACCCATTGCAGTGCCCCTGCTGAGCAAGAAGAGCTCAAGATAGCTTGCCAAGTGGACGTGCATGTGTGTGTAGACGAGGCTGAATGGGAGCTCGTTCGATTTCTGCATGGATACGGGGATGTCGGAATGATTTTGGGGTTACTCACGCGGACCGTCGGGCTGTCGCTGGGCACAAATGGATTCAAGGTTAGTCTCTTTCTCTTTGTGCCTCGAGGTTCCTAATGCTAGAACGCAGATCCTCGTGAAGACCGCAGACCCTCCATTCCATCTAACATCCTCCGTGCCTGCAATCGCAGACTTCCTTGGCTTGTCACTCGTCGCTTGGGAGCAGGGATTCACCACCGAACAGGCAGCTTTCGAATGGATCGCGACCTCTCGTTTCTTCAGTGCGCCACGGCCTAAAGATGCCCACTCAAAGAAAAGAAAAACGAGCTCGAGGCCAATGTACAGCCGCTTTGTGGACTGGGCGCAAGAGCAGCCCATGTCCGAGTCGCCTCTGCTACCCGCAGATGCCGCCGTTGCTGAGGCACTGTCTTATTTCAACAAGAAAGCCGAGTATGGCATCTCGCTAGAAGAATATACGCAAAAGGCAGCCAAGGTCGAAGCGAGAAAGACTCTGAAATTGATCTTCAATGGGACCATGGTGGGCGAATGGACAGGACTGGACAACCGAAGGGTGAAGATTGTGATGGATAAGATACGTCAAGAGCTCGGGGGCGAATCGGGGCTGCTTGGGCTGGAGCAATCTCGCATTCAACAGCTGGTAGAATCTGCAGTCGTACAGCTGGGTTACAACGAGCTTGTAGCCGTGGACCTCCAAGAGACTTAGGCTTTTTCAAAGCGAAGGGGACTGGGGTGAGTGTTGTGTACACCAGATGATCATAAAGCTGACTGTTGCAAGTTTTTGTAAGAAGTCTCAACGATACTCGACGATTCGGTCAGGCTGTGTTCTTTAGCAGTGCTATCATCTTGCAGGTGCTGGCCGCCAAGTGCAAGGCTTGTGCCCGTCGTTGGTTTATTGGGCCACAAATGACACCGGTTTTCTTGAGTGAACGGCCACTATCGGATCCGACTCTTTCGAGCTCGAGCATCCCTTCTTTTTTTAGTGCCTTAATATCAATGATGATTCAACTCCCTAACCTGGGAAGCATGGTCAATCAACAAGCTCAACACGTCCTGATCCGCGTCAGAAGAGTGTCCGATGAGATCAACCGACAAGCCTAAGTGAGTACCAACACGTCCTGATCCGCATCGAGGTACACGGTGTTTGACCGGCATCTCAGGCTGTCAATTGCAACGTGAATGTGCTGAGGCGAGATTGCTAGCTAACTGTTTAGCGTGTCCCAGACCCAAAGCATCCAGATATACCTTTCAAACACAGCTAAGACCATTCTTCCTAGTCAGCCCAATTTCTCCACACTTGAATGATGATGCCTGATTTCTATCAGACTCGTGCAGGAAGTATGTGAACCTCCCAAAATTTCAAAAGGCTTATCGCGGGCCGATTACCGCGCGTTGCTGGGTTATTCATGTCCCAATCCCCTGAGGCCTGCGATCTCACACCCACGATTCTACTCAACGAGGCTACTGATAAACGCCGCGTCCAACTACTGCCTTACTCAATACCGCCTGTACAGCACGGCAAACGAAGAAATGCACCCACAGCCCGTAGTTGGCCTGGCTATGCTTATCAAATCCCATCCTATCCTCTGCTTTTCCGTGCCTTACTACCGAAACCGCTGCGCAAACGTCGTCAAATGCAAGCTGCAGGGTATTTAACCCAACGAAACCTAACCTGGGAAAACATCGGTCTTGCACAGCTATTTGCCACCGGGTCCGCATGACATGCCTACCAAAGTCCACTTGCAATGTTTGAAATTAAATGTTGAACTGCGCAGTTCGGCGGATATAGCTTCGCGCAGCTGTAATTTAGATGCACGATGCAGTCGAGTGCCTTGCTGCGTGAGACGGCGCTCGATGGGTGCTGTGCTACTCGCAGCGGTGGCCAAGCGGTGGCGTCGATTTTGGCCCATGCCGGTCTTTTTCATGTCTTTTGAGCGTTCCGCCGCTTCACCTGGCGGTAAATGTTCAATTATAGATAAACTCTGCATGTCGATAATGAAGAGCATCAACTATCTCACCTCCTCCTTCTGTAACTTCTCGCCTCACACTTTTATCTTGCAATGAGCTACACCTTCAGCAACGGCACGACCCTCAGTGAGTGGCACATTCAACAGCTGGCCGCGAAAAGCATTGATCCTCTTTCTTAGCACCACAAGAAGTCTGGGATGACTCCTCGTACCATTACATACCGACAAAATATGTCTGCATCATATTTGTCACTTTGTTCGGTATATCCAGCTGTAAGCCGCTCGACATTGCTCGCTATTTGACGAATCGTGCTAACCGCGAAGCCCATCCAGTGATTCACCTGGCGCAAGGCATCTATTATCGCATGTGGTGGCTTTTCCCGACTGCGATCCTTGCCGGCGCGGCTGAGACGCTAGGATGGAGCGCAAGATTGTGGTCCTCTCTGAATTTCCTGCTCGACACTCCGTTCATGATCCAGTGCGTCCTGTTGACTCTGGCGCATCAGGCAGGCGAAAGCTGACATGCAACTATAGAATCTCGGTCACCATCATTGCGCCTACTCCGCTGGTTGCAGCCAATTTGTAAGTGCATCCACCGGTATATGATGCCTGAAGCTAACAGCGTCTGCAGCATCATATTGGGACGGATTGTACGCAAGTTGGGAAGCCGCTACAGCCGCCTTTCTCCCAAGTGGTGTGAGTGGTCATCGTGTGCCAATATTTCATCTTCTCATTCCAAGCATTCAGACACTATCGTCTTCTGCGGTTTCGATATCGCGTCCTTGGTGGTCCAAGCTCTTGGAGGTGGTATTGCTTCGGGGGCATCAACACAGTCGGGCACCAAATTGGTGAGCTCATCCGTCTCGTTAATTTGTTGACGATATTAAACCGATGCCAGGGCGCGAACATTATGTTGGGTGGAATTGCGACCCAGATGGGTCAGTTATATTGTCTTCTGGTTACCACGTGCTTCCTAACCCTCCCTCCCTCCCTCTAGTATTCATCACTGTATACGCCGCACTCGCAGCAGAATTTATCTGGCGCTTCTTCAATGACCGCCCCGTCCGCGGTGACGCCACCAGCCGCCAGCCTGAGGAGCCGCGCGTTGTCATGGACAAGCAGCTCAAGACCATGATCATTGCCCTCGCCTTCAACACTTTTTGCCTATATGTCAGGTATGCAGCGCATCTCATGCAGCACAGGCACACTTCGCTAATTGATGTGATTACAGGGCTGTCTACCGCGTGATTGAGCTGAGCGACGGTTGGAACGGCAAGGTTATCTCTACCCAAAACTACTTCAGTATGTCAAATTGCAATTGCTTTTCTCTCTGTCTATGGCTTGCTGATGATACCCCGCAGATGTCTTTGACGGTGCTATGGTGGTCCTTGCTATTTATACTCTCAATTTCTTCCACCCCGGCCGCCTGCTCAGCGCCCCTGCTGAATATGCGTCGGGAGAAAAACCGAACTTGGTTTCGAAGTATTCTACCGCCTCGAGCTCATCGGCAGCCAACGTAGTTTAGGTCTTCTGAAACGGCCGGGACGAATTAGATTCAAACTTCACTCTGTTCTTGGACTTTGGACTCGCTTGTATCACCCATATCACTTTTGTACGCACTATCTATTCGGGCTTGTTCTGTGCAATTTTATAATGTCTCATGATGAAACGCTAAATGGCGCTAACGTCCAGAAGTTTCGGGTTCTTCGAACTGCTCGAGGGCAAGTTTGACGAATCACCCGGACGCTTGAGCACATTTGCGCTGGCATGGAAAGGCGAGAAAGTAGCGAGGTTGAGAAGTCCGGCGAGAAAAAATCCGGCGGACACTCAGATCGTCCGGCGGACACTGTGGCGAGCCCCTCCAGTATATCGCTTTTCAAGCGGAGTCCCAAATAGTGTTGCGGGCTTGGGCGATATGTTGAAGTTGTAGAATCCCTGGCGCGTCATTAGCGGTCTCCCTCTTCCCCCACCTTGTCTCTCGCGACGCCCCCGCCCATCCACTCTTTACGTCTTTTCTTTCTCTGTATCACTATATATATGGTTACGAATACAACACCTGTGGCGACATACCTCAAGAAAACATTGAGAAAACACCAGTTCTTTGCCAATCAAAACACGTCTGCTGCAAGTGTGGTGTTCCGCTCACTGTTAAGTACATCAAAGACAACACCAAAGAGTCTTTTGGTGAACCCTACACTCTTGTGAGCCCTCTAGACCACCTTAAAATTACATATTCTGACCTCACAGGCAGTGCCGCAGCACTAAGCACTTGGACGGCAGTGCCAACACATTTCATTTTTGTCACGACTACATCCCCCCCTATATATTGAATTCATACCCGCCCACAATGTCCAGCACGCCCATTGCTCCCGTTGGAGATGGCCCCACGCATACATCTGCCCCAAACTTCTCATGCACGCATATAATGGGCAGTGACCCGTGCCGCCGTAGGGTCAGCAAGAAGTGCAATACCGCCAAGTGTGCTGCGCACTGCAAGCTGGCCTCTAGCCCATGCGCAGAGCATCCCGTGAAATCCAATCCCATCTCCATTCCCTTTGGAACTGTTGCCAACACAGTTCTGCCGCTGCCGCCAACAATACAATCTGACGCTGCTGATGGAGCTGAGCAGCTTGATCCGGAGACGGCATTTGAAGTCTCTATGGATCAGTACGCAGACGACGACGACAACCGCTCACCCACGTTCGGCACATTTTCGACAAACGCAGCAGCTGGCTCTAGCTCCACCGCATATACGACCAACAGTACTGTTCCGCCAGCGCTTTTCGCAGTCAAGCACTTTGGGAGAGTCGAGTAACGATCACGCACGTCGACGCATACACGATCTCAGCGCTGCTCCACCTTCTTCAAAGGTAGCTGAGCTGACATGCGTGGGCAAAGCGTATTCGTACAGAAAGATTTGTCTGGGTAAATGGTACACCCAGCTGAGCAGTCGTCAGATCATTGATTCGCCGAGAGGATCATAACCACTTACTGTAGCCTCGCTTGTGCCCATGCAATTGCAGAGCTTCGCTCTCGATACGCTCCCTCTCGTCTACAGTTGGATTCTACCATATTTCATCTTTAAAGACTCCCCAGAACTCATGTATTAGCTCCTCGGAGAGCTGTACCGATTCAGCCAAGAAAAGCGCGACGGACTGCGGGAGTACTGGCGGTGCACAGTCAATCGAGGTGCCTAGGGTTTGCGGCAGCGAGATGTCGCGCTTCAACGCAGATGCGCGGTGAATCAGAGCCAAGAACGTCGTCAGAGGGATGTGAGAAAGTGACTCGATACCAGCAAGGCGCTGCAACAGCGATACGGCAGACATGGTGACGATAATAGCAAGAGCGGCTGGCGATCAACCAGCTGCCTTAGCGGGCCAACCCCTGTTCCGGTCAGCCACCCTGCCGAGCTTTGCCGAACTCTGCCGCCGGACACCTGAACAGTCCGCCGGACTTTTCACGCCGGACTTTCCAATATCGATATGTCCTCGGAAAGGCGGCGCGCCATCGTCCAGTAGCCACGTGTGGTTTGCAATATGATCTCGCAAAGGTTTCACCAGCCATCCTGACTCCGCCAGCAGGGCCATATTCGTCGCGTAGGTTTTCGATACGTGGACGTGCTCGAATTCTGCCAACATAGCTGGGTTGTTTTTATAACGGAGCTGGAAAGCCTTGAGGGCATCGTCGTCTTTTTTTGTCGGCTGCCGGTAGCGAAATGCAAAAACGGCAGCGAGATCATTAAGCAGGCTCTTAACGTGAGGTACTTGTTTGAATTCCAAGTGCAACGGAATTTGGCGCCTGCTTCGAAGGTTAAGCTGTTTGTCACTGCCGCCCCACGGCTGTCCTTTGTGGTCCCAGTACACCACATCGAATGTGCGTAAGCTATCTGCGGTCGCTTCCGGTGAGAGATTGTGTTCGCCGTGTCTCAACACAAGCCAAGTCAACAAGTGGAGGGCAGATTCCCGGTCGTCCACTACCGTGTGCGTCGTCGCATGTTTCTGTAAAAGATGACACGAAGTGAATTGCCATGTGCCCTGCAACTCCGGTTAGCTGTAGCCTCGCAATTCTACATATGAAGAGCTTACCGCACGGTCTGGACGGCGTGGCCCTGTGTTTACATCTTCAACTAGACTGCACTGGTCCCAATCGACGAGAAGACCTTTAACGTGACCACCTTCTTCGCGCACGATCAAGGTATTGCCAACACTGATGTCTCTGTGGAGTACTCCAGCTTTCGTTAAAGAATCGTCGTGACCTTAAGGGAGTCAGATGATGGCTGGAATTCGAACTACTACTGAAACTCACCTTCTATTGCATCAGCAACGGAGACCTCGAAAGGAGCGTTATTTAATAGAGAGAGCTGGTTGGTCAACACAGGTCCGCGCACTGGACTGTACAAAAGAACTGGCGGGGTATCAGGGGGTATCACACGAGCCTGAAATCGACGAGTCGGACGTTCAGCTGCAGATGGTGGTCGTGATCGAGCCGACGTTGTTTGTCAACCCGGTTCTCGTAATACCACTTGCGTTAGAGCCCGAGCGGCTGCCGGAGCCGAGACGTGCGCACCCCCCTCGGACTTTGGAGTCCTTGGCAATGGCTGACAGTGGCTGACTTGATACATATCAACATTCTCACCAATGGCCCCTCCGAGTCATATCCATCACCCCAACTTCCCATCTCTCCGACATGCCCTCTGACCAGGACGAAATTCTAGCCCAATTCCGCGCCGTTCTCACCGAAGAAGGTCTCCTCCACGATGGCGACTCTATCGGCACGGACGATAGCACCCTAAAGTGAGCTCGCATCCACACTTCATCCAGCCCGAGCCTCATCGGCCATGTCCGTCCAGGCGCTTTCTGCGCGCGCGCAAGTACAACTTGCGGGACTCGAAGAAGATGTGGAAGGACTGTCAGCACTGGAGAAGCACCGTCGAGGGCGTGGGCGTCGATCAGCTGTACCGCACCTTGGATCCTTTTGACGTCAGTGCACCGCCCGTCTTCCCCCGTTGAGCGTCCCGATGCTAACGCAGCACAGTACCCCGAGCGCGACAAGGTGTTCAAGAGCTGGCCGATGTGGTTCCACAAGACAGATAAAGTCAGTCTGCAGTCTGTAGTCCGCAGAACCACATCAACCCCCGCTGCTCGGCTGACCGTCTTCCCGTCTTCCCATCTTCGCAGACAGGCCGGCCTCTGAACGTGCACTTCTTCGGCGGCATGAACATGCCCGAGCTGTACAAGCACGTGTCGCCCGAGCGGCACTGGCAGACCGTCGTGGTCAACTGCGAGTCCCTCACGCGCGAGATCCTCCCCGCCGCGAGCCGCGCCGCGGGGCGCACGGTCGACACCTGCTTCGTCATCGTCGATCTCAAGGGTTTCAGGTGCGCACCCCCACCGAATCCGCCCATGTCCATGTCCACATCAATTATCATGCTCATGCCCAGGTTCGCGCAGCCTCAGCCAATTCTGGCAGATGAAAGCGCTCGCGCGCGACTCCTTCCAGATGTCGCAGGACTTCTTCCCCGAGACGATGGGCCAGCTCGCGATCGTGAACGCGCCCGCGTCGTTCACCTTCATCTGGGGCATCATGAAGCCGTGGCTCTCCAAGGAGACCGTCGCGAAGATCGATATCATGGGCGCGGACTACAGGGAGGTCCTCCTGGGCCTGGTCGATGAGGAGAGCCTGCCCGCGAGCCTGGGCGGGGCGTGCAAGTGTGAGGGCGGGTGTGAGTATAGCTTTGCGGGCCCGTGGAAGGAGGGGCTGGAGGAGCGGAGGGCGCGCCGAGCGCGTGAGGCCGCGGAGGTGGAGGGCGGGGCTTGTGCCAGCCCTGACGGGATGCCGGTCAATGGCAGGGCAAGCCCGGAGGGCACGGTGGTTGACGCCAGCCCGACGGCGTCGATGGCAGTGCCGGCGAAGGTGGGGGATGTGCAGGGTGTGCAGGCGACGGCACCCGTCTCTACATAGATCTGACCAGGCTAACTAATGATTCTTTATTTAATTTTGTATTGTATTCACAATAATTGTGCTGTAATTTCCAAGTGTTCTCAACTCCGATACTGAAGGCTGACAGGAGTGGATAATAACACTAAAAAATCAAGTTTGCTCAAGGGTTGCCACCAAAATTTGCGAGCAGTTAGGGTTACAGTCCAGGTGGGAGCACACATACATCAGTCCCATGAATATAAATGTCCACCACAGAGTAAAACTTGAAGTTCAGCCTTGGGACTCCGATTAATCGACACGACCAACCTGTCGCGCTAGAGAATCACGATCACGTGCGTGGCTGACAGGAATAAGAATTCCCACGCCCACTAAACGATAAGATCCCCCGCATTCGAGAGTCGAGACTGTCACTCCTTACTGCCCTTCTTCCCATACCCCCACCACTCGCAAGTAAACCCAGTTCCTGGTTGCGAGAATTCTACTTGAACATTTTGTTAGGATCAAGATCACTGCCGACGAGAATGACTGAAGATGACTGACCTGGAGCCGCCGATCTCGACCTGAAGCCCACCGCCAACATAGGACCCGCCGCCAACATAGGACCCGCCGCCAACATAGGACCCGCCGCCAACATGGACCCGCCCAACTTGGGATAGCACCCTCGCCCCTGCCTCACGGCAGCTTCCAATGCCAAGCCCCCGTGGTGGTGTCGAGAGACACAAGTTCCAGTAACCCAACGCTTAGCCTACAATGCACTGGTCCTCTTTCGCAAGAAGAGTGTCCACTGCATTCCGTATTCCAGACGCTTCGAAAGATGGGCGGTATGGAGGAGGACAGGCGGCGACCGCTGCGGGTTGAGGTTCGGTTTCGGAGTGACGACGCTTGTTAGCCCTGGGCTGACAGCGAATTGCGCCTAATTTTTTCCCCTTCGCTCTCCTCTGGAGTTGCACAACCGCGAGCTGGTGTCGTCGAGTTAGGTCTCGTGGATGCTTCAAGACTAGATGAGTTGCCTTGCCTCTTTCACTCTGTCGCTATCGCTGACTGCCACCTGCGTCAGTCCACCTCGTGTGAGCCCGCCGCAGGCCTCGATATGAACCCCGCCGCCAATGTGAGACTACCCTCGACAAGCTTAACCTTCAAAACAAGGGTGCCGTTGATCGGCTCACCCACGAACAGTCTAAATGCTGTTGTCTTCGGTGAGCTTCAAAATATCTGCGCTTTGCTTGAGCTGATATCACCTTTAACATCTTGATCTGGGTATATAGCTATGGACATTGGACTTGTTGCATCATGTTGTGATGAACACAATTTGTCTTTGAACGTCACATTACACGAATGGGCTTTCGCCTTGCATATTCCTATTACATGGTCTGGATGAGGCGACTGAAAGGAGGTCCTGAAGTCTAACAGGATTTAGAGCATAGGGATGTACCGCTAGAGCGTTCAGATATCTGGACCGTCAAGGTCGTCCGCGCTGAACGTTTAACCAGGAACCTATAACAAGTCGTACCTACGAACCGAACATTGGCACCAAAAAGTACGGATCTGAGGGTGCCATCAATCTTTTAATCGTTCATCCTTGATAACTAACCGGAAGCGCAGTATGGTGTCAGCGACACCATCTACCTCCCTACACCCTGCATATGCACTGGCACCCCAAAACGAATCCAGTCAACGACCCCCAAAACCGATGAAGATGATTCAGTCGAACGCTGTCAGACTGAATCAACTTCATCTGTCCTAAGAACGGATGGAAACTTTTTAATCAAAACAAGGATCGTTCCTCTCCCCGTCTCCTCCCCTCGACGGGTCTAAGTTCATCACCCCGATGAGATAGGGAAGGACTTTCAAAGTCCTCCCCTACTCATCTGACATCGGCGCCTCGTCATCACCATCCCAGTGCCATCTCTAGGTACCGATGCCATTGGGCCTGAGTTCTGGAAGAATACACCAGGCATATCCTTCCTGAACTCAGGCTCTGAAACTAGCATTGCCAAGATCGCCGTCTCCGGCAACATGCAACGCAAAAGTTCAGATCCGAAAGCCTTGCCCGGATGTTTCATCGCCTCTACTGCGATCATGGACAGCATCGACAACACACACTCCTCAGACACATGGGGTCTAAGACGTGTAAGCGTCGGCACCTAGGATTGACGAGAGAGGCAATCAAGAAACCGGGTCGTCCCTCGCCTGTCATCTTGGAATCGCTCCTCAAAGGCGATTCTAAGAAGACAGGCGAGAAAGGTGCAAATTGAGGTCCCGAACTAACATCTTGCGCTATACCATGTACATTTTGCAATCCAAATATTCCCTAGTCCCTTGATCGATGCTCAACGGATCGTCGAGAAAGTGCAGAGAGAGCAGATCAAGAAGATCAAGAGCAGATCAAAGTAAAAAAGATTAGAAGAGAGATTGCAACAGCACCCGCGGATAGATCCTCCTTTCCTCTGCGGGGACACATAAGTATAGGGAGAAGTTGAAAGACCGATAACCACGCCGCATCTCTTCATTGTTGTTGAATGGCCTTGAAAGCAAGCACTCCTCAACCTCTCTGCCCCGCCAAGTGACTCAGGGTATATGTGGTGCGTGGCAGTCCATTCATTCGGCGACAACGTGCTGTGGAAAGCAGAAAGCGGGATTATTTTGTATTCTATGGAGACGTAAAGGTATTAATGGTGTTTTACAAGTGCAATGCGTCTATGTAGCTCTAGCTCTAGGTGCGTTGTGGTGCGTGGTATACAAACGTGTCGTGCGTGCGCCCCTCAGAGTCTCTCAAACAGACAATGCTTTCTCGCTCTGTCCCTCCTCCGCCAACTCCTTCGCAATCTTCAAATCCAGCCCCGGTGCGAACGTGCTCCGTGCACGAATGCGGGAGCCATATTTGTAGAACAGGAAGGGCGCGGGGGTGAGCAAGATCCCGACACATCCGAGCAGCGTGCACGCCCACCCAACGCCCATGCCTTCGAACATCTGCACCGTAAACAGCGGAAACGCCGCGCCGACGGCGGAGCGGCAGATCGTGTTCGCTGCGAATGCACTTGCGGCGTACATTAAATACGTGTCGACGAGGTAGGAGAGGAGGGACATGAATATGAGGGAGACGCTCATCCCGATCCAAATCGTTCCGACTGCTGGGACCGCCCAGGGGGTGGAGGGCGAGTTGCCGGACCAGCCCACCCAGAATATTCCGATGACGAAGCTAAGGCTGCCCACCATCGCGCCATACAAGCGTTCTTCGGGTGGGGGGAAGCCGCGCCATTTGATCATCAAACCGGGGTAGTGCCTGCCCAAGACGAGGTTGAGCCACGCGCCAAGGGAGGTGCCCACGCCCACCCCTATAAACACCAGGCCGGATTGAGAGAGGGTGAAGCCGTGCTTGACGATGAAGATGAGAGGGAAGGCTTCGAAAAGGGCGTAGAGGACGCCGTAGATCAGACTCAGGTAAACCGTTACGAGCACCAGAATGGGTTCGCGGAAAAGCATGAGGAATGGGCGGTAGAGGGTGCGGTGGAGCACGCCGCGAGGGCTCCAGTCTTGCCTTTCGTGCATCGCATACAGCTCTTTGTTCTCCTCGGGGTGTTCCTTGCGGAGACGCACGGCCTTTCGCTGGAGGATAACGGGGCTGTACGTCTCGGGGAGGAAAGCGACCATGAAGAGGGTGCAAACGCCGGCGAAGATCATCATGATCCAGTACACCCACCTCCACCCCAAGCTGCTCTCGACGACGAACCCGCCGACGATCGGGCCCAGCACTGGCCCCAGGAACACACATGCTGTGAAGAGACTGGTCGCAGCGCCCCGTCGGCCACCGTCCCAGATATCCGCGATGACGCCCCCGCAGTTCACCAGCGGCGCAACGGCGAATACGCCACCGAAGAATCGCGCGATGAGGAGGCAGGTGATGTCGGGCGCGAGTGCTTGCGGGAGGTGGAAGAGCGTGTACAATGACATGCAGACAACGAAGATTGTACGCCGGCCGAGGAGCTCGGAGCCCGGGCCCCAGATGACGGGACCGGTGACATATCCGAGGAGGAATACGGTGGTGACGAGATAGGTAACCTCGGCGGAGACGTGGAAGGAGGCAGATATGCCGGCCGAGGTGGTGGATGGGGCGGAGGATGCGAATGTTCTGCAACGGTATGAATATTAGTTTTAAGATTTAGTGGCGATATATGCGGTGGCACTCACACATTGACGGTCATGAGGCAGCAGACAAAGGTCACGAACCACTTGTAGCGTATCGACCAGTTTTGCGGGTTCGCCTGGTCGTTGGGGCCGTCCCAGGTGACCAGATTCGCGTCTACCGGCTCTGCAGCAGACTCCTTCTTGAGGTCTTTGGGGTCCTGTGGGTCATCGCCGCCGTAGAACTCGATATCCCGCTCGTCTCTGCTGATCTCGGCCTCTAACCCCGGGCTCAGGGGCCGCACAGCCGGGTGGTCCAAGTGGTCGTTGATGAAGGTCATACTCGAGCGCGCCGTGTTCGCCATTTCGTGGATCTCAATGAGCACTGCGCAGGGAAGCGGGGATGGATGTGTGGCCTCTCACAGGGATATCCGGTTTTTGTACGCTGGGTAGAGTCGGCGTTGTCAAATTGGCTTGTCATCGCTGACAATATTCATCGGATAAGTCGTTCACTTTTCCCGGACGCGGTGGCGAATCTGCCAGAGGCACCCTGAGGCACCGGGTAAGAGTATAATCAGGAAAATAATATGCGACAGCTCCGAGAGCGACCGACTGCCTCACTCGTCAGCACTCGTCCCATCCTTTGCGATCACGGAGATTTGTTTCGCCGCTTGCACATCTAACGCATTGCATTAAATCATGATGATACCCGTTGTCGGCTAGGCGCCGATCACACGAACATGCAAAGAGAGTCGAGCAAGGCCGCTGTCGAGCTGTCAAGTGGCTGTGCAAGATGCGCGGCGCTCGGACAGTCGGCAACTGCGATAACCGATGGCCATTCGAAGAGCCGAGGCCGGACCGTTCTGACACATCCTTGCAAATCAAACATGCGTATATTCTGAACGGCCGCCTGTCACTTACATGGTACATGCGAGGCCAGGGGGGTATGAGTACTTGAGTGCTCGACGACCCATACTGGATAAGTGAATTATTTTCGCCGATAGACTTAGAGATATCTCAGGCTGCCCATTAAGTTGTTGCCAGTGACAGTGCCCAAAAGAACGGGCCCCGTATGACGTCTCAACGATTTGCTGTCGCCGCCCGGGTGGACTTCCGAACTGCCTGCGTTTTAAATTTGGTGGCACTTTGGGAATACTTCCTATCAACAATTTGCACAATTACACTGACCATACGCCCTGCGAACACAGGCTCTCCTATACGAGTATTTCCAGGCTAAAGCTTCGAGAAGCCAGCCTGGCCTCCATGGTCCAGTGCATCGGCGAGTTTCTCTGCCAAGGCGTCTGGCTTCTCTTGAACGACCTGCACAGAATTAGGTATGCCGATTAATGCAGAGGAGGACGGCGCTCACAAAATGCCCAGCGCCTTCGACTTTGGTAACCGAGGCAGCCACGCGGCCCTGTGACGCGTCCGTTAGCGCTTCCTGTATGTACACTGGACTGCAAAGAGAAATCATTAGCCACATCACGCAAAGCGAACAACCGGATGCCCACTTGAAGTTGTTTCTCGAGCCCCAGATGACGTGTATCGGGCTCTTCTTGCATATGGACTTGAAGAGCTCCGCGGCATCCTTGGGCGTGCTCCTGGGCGGCTTGCCCGGCTCGGGATGGGGTTCGTTGTGGGCCCAGGCGCGTGCTTCCTGTGCCTTCACGCAGTTGAGAGTGACACTGGGCCCGTCGCCGACCAAGCGGAGGCCGTGCAACTACATAGCGTGATATATAGATCAGTAATGCGACGTGCTGAGCAGGATCTGAGCCTCACCGAGTACAGCTGCAACGCGCGCGGATCCCAGAACTTCCAGGGGGATCTTTTGGACAGCCATTGAATCGCCGTCTCCCTGTCGTCCCACACGTCGCGTCTCTTGAGCGTGTTACTGATGACCATCTCGTCCACGAATTGGTGGGCGTCAATATTATCTGTGGGAACATATGAGGAATGAGACACCGCAAGGTGTCGCTCAACGAACCATTGTAGATCTGCTCAGACACAATCGTCGGCTCCACTAGGATGAATGAAGCATAGGGCACGCTGCCGCTGGGAAAGTCCACAGTCGAGCACATTCTGAAAGCCATGTGTATCAGTGCCAGTCATACTTAAAGCACAGTCCGCCTTCAAGTTCTACGCACAATATACCCGCTCCGACGGAATGGCCAATAGCCACAGTGTTCCTCTTCTCCAATTGGTGCGCTTTCACGAAAGCGGCAATAGCAGCCGCCCACTCGTACCCCGCTGCACCAGCGGGTCAATGACTGCGGTCAAAGAATATGCGAACATGTTCAACGCACTGACACCCTCTGGGCGTAGCTTCAGCACCTCTTCATTCAAAATGCCCGCAGCCCCGTGAGTCTGCCAGTCGAAAGAGTAGGCTTCGCGTATCCTGCGCGAGCTGTGCTTGTGTTGCTGGAGCTGGAAAAGCCGCTCGATCACTGGCTCCCAGACTTCTTTGTCTATTGTAATTCAATGGGATGCGTCAGGCCAGAGGCGCATATGAGGGACTTGCTGGAGCGTACGAGAGCTGATGCAATGGGTGAATAGAAGCGTCAAGCCTTCAGTTGCATTTGCTGATTGAGCGGTGGTGTAACGCTTCGCACAGAGTTTCAGACTGGGACGTCCGTCCTTAGAAGGCGGGACGTCAAACACGAGGGGCTCTACGTTCAATGCCATACCACAAGCAGGTCTGAAAGAGGTCGTCTAAGCTGAACGGCGAGTATGAGAGTCGATACGGCATGATCATGGGGTAGCATCACTGTCACTGCAGCTGTCAATGATTATGAATCTGAGGCTAGTACTTATTAGCGTTGAAGGTCATGTGAAAGTCACTTTGCTGGGATGGTCGCATAACTAGTATAATGGATTGCAATCCAAAACTCAGAATATAGGTATAAAGTCCTGAATCCTGTCTCGCGCATCCTGGGCGATGCACTCCGCGATCCAGGTCAAGTTCCTGATCTCCTGCTCCTTCAACTTCATGTAGCTGTAGAACACCCCGTACTGGAACTGCTGCAGGAACGCCTGCTTGTTCAGATGCACTTCCGTCTTGAAGAAGTGATCCTCCAGCTCCGCCGCCTCGCCCGCCTCCCCAATGTCCTCATTGCCGCCCAAATGCGCAGAGGAGGTGTCGAAGAACGACCGGTACTCGGATATGTTCTCGCACACCGCGCGCACCTGGTCAATGTCGTCAGCCTTGGCCAGCTGGTTGTTGCCCTCCGGGAACAGCCGCCCCATGGCGGGGAAGAGCTTCGCCCGCTGCTCTTTGCTGAGCTCGGTGCCGAATGAATTTATGGTGATGTTGAGCGTGCGGCGGTCGGCTTCGAAGAACAGTATGCGCTGCATGACATCTGCCGTGGGGCCGCCGATCGAGGCGCAGAATTGGGAAAAGTCCTCGAGGTAGGCTTTGTACACCGTGTTGCGCACAATTTCGATGTTGAGATCGTCGAGGTCGGAAGCGGACAGGCAGTCGCGGAAGTATGGCGCTGAAAGTGAAGGTTTAGTTAGCATGTATGAGGTAGGCCAGTGCTGCGGTTGCGTACCTAATGCTGTCTCGACCAAGACGCTCTGGTAGAGCTCCTCCACGTTCGTGGCTACACAGAGAGCCGGCATGGTATCGAACACACCCAGAGGATGGCACCGCTGCAGAAGCTCATGTGTATCTCTCTCATGCAATGTCCCGGTGATAAGGAGGATGACATTGTCGATCATGTATGCATAACTAGTGGAGGTGTTAAGTTTGTGCAGGAGCGCATGGTGCATGGTGACATACGTGATGTATTCAAAGAACTTGCTCAATGGCTGCACCGAGTTACTCCTCAGGTAGTTGAATTGGTCGACCAAGATCTTGGTGGCCTTGTCCGCGATGGTAGATGTGGAGAGCGGGGACGGTTCATTCGCAAGGAAGTTGCCATAGTCGGTTGAAGAAAGCTGGGTTCTGAAATCTGTGGATTTGTCAAGGCAAGACACAAGCATCCATACAGGACGGTAGGCCCACCTTCCAGTGTCTCACATTGCCCTAAGCTTGCGTACTGAGCCTGCGTCAAGATGCCAGCCTTGTACCCTCGTACTATGCCTTCCAGAAACCCACTGTCGATCTGGATATATGCTTATAAGTAAGCTGAGCATTCGGGATTTGACCAGGGAGTGCGTAGAAGCGCACGTTAAAGAAAAGCCCCTCCATGGTTGATACAGTAGACTTGCAGTTTGTGCAGGTGCAAACAGGCGCGGGCACGTGGAGCAGTGGCCGAGCGCAGGCACGATTCAGACGCCACCTCCGACGCGTTCCTGCAACTTGAACCACCACAAGCTAATTTACAGCCCATGATCCGTCTCGGCAATGTTCAGGAAACGTCCAGGAACTCTCGTTCACCCACCATCTTCAAATCTTATCAAGCCACCGAAATGAGTTGGGCTAAAAGTCTACCCGTCCCTGTTTCTTGGGCTCGATTCCACTGGGTGCGATGGCTGCGTGTCTCCACGAGTGCTTGAGCTCTTGAGGGTGGCACTTGCTTTAAAAAATAACAGGCAATACCTTCCTGCTCCATTCTGTTTATCCCTTTCACCCTCCTGCCGATCAGGTACTTGCCAACATCGCCACCAGGAGTCGATCGAAAGTCTTATCTCTCGGATGGCGCAATTGGCGGCACCAAAGGCGACACCAAAGTTTACACCACAATTATCATAAAGGCTTCGCAAAGTCCGAGACTTTAATTATCGCAAGCTGCTCGCCTTTCTATCATGTCTTCTCCTGAGAAAGCATCAGACATCGCTCTAAGCTTGCCTGTCGATGATTTTGATACTCCAGAGGATCGGGCGTTGTTGCGGAAGGTTGACTTACGGTCAGTCAGTCTGCGGCGCTTCGTACCCTCAGGACGTATCCGCTCAACATAAGCGGTTAATTCAGCCTGCTGCCCATTCTGACTTTGCTTTACCTGCTGTCATTCCTTGACCGGTGGGTTTGGGTACTACTGCTGCATGCTAAATAACTGATTTCGCCGCGAAGAACCAACATCGGAAATGCAAAGTGCGTCCTCTTCGCTCTTTGCCACACGTTTTCAGCATTCTAAACTGCCTCAATTCAGGCTCGACGGATTGGCCACTGTAAGTCAACTTACGCCTCAATATGACGACCTATTGACCAGGACTGGCCTCGTAGGATTTGCATGTTTCAGCTCCGGCGTATAATACAGCTCTTGCACTGTACTTCATCGGCTACGTGATCTTCGAGGTGCCCTCAAATGTGAGCCATTTTTTGGCATGTAATTCCCAGTTTGAGCTCGAACCTAATTTCGTTTTAGATCATGTATGCTCCCTTTTTGCTGGTATAAGTATCACAGTGCTAACCTAGGTTCCCAAGATTGAAACGATTCGATCCCCAGTTCTGGCTTCCGTCCCTGACGTTAGTCTGGGGTATCGTGTCAGTTTGTCAAGGCCTGGTCACTAACCAGGCTGGGCTTTTTGGCATCCGATTTTGTAAGATACGACACCCCTTTAAGTATATGCTCATATTGCTTATCACTATCGCGCAGTGCTCGGAGCCGCCGGTTTGCATTCCGATTTGTTGTCATCGTATATCGCTGAGCTGCTCTCTTAATCCATGCAGAAGCCGGTAGGCCATTTTGTTGACTCCCGCCCACGCATTTTTCTCACACGTTTGTCACTTTGCGCAGGGTTGTTCCCTGGCGTTGTCTTCTTGTTCTCAGTGTACTATCGCCGGTAAGCCAATGGTTCGTCGCAGATTGGCCGAATACTCATGCTGCTACTGATTTAGCCGCGAGAGAGGCTGGCGTGTGGCGATTTTCTTCGGCGGTGCAGCTCTGGCAGGCGCTTTCGGAGGCAAGGGTTCCAGTGCCTCTGCCAAATCTATAGTCGCTTATCATTCTGCAGGCATTCTTGCTTACGCCATCGGAAAAATGGACGGCATTGGGGGCCGGCGCGGCTGGCAATGGTGGAGACAGACCGCCACCTGGAAGCATAATCAATGCTAATCTCTCGCTTCGCAGGATTTTTATCCTTGAGGGTCTACTGACTATCGTGATATCACTTGGTGCCTATTTCGTCGTGCCGACGTGGCTGCACAGTGCCAAATTTGTGAGAATCTTACGAGCCGAATTGGGCGGCTGTCCTTGTCCTTGTCCTTCTTGCTCACCGCAGATTAGCTCACGGAATGGGAACGAGAGCGCCTCATCGCGAGACTCAATGCTGATTCAGACGCTGGAAACGAAGAGATATTCCAGTGGGTCTTTGTCCGACGAGCTTGGACGGATCACTTGGTGTGGGCGTATGCGCTCTTATTCCATGGATTTGCGTTTGTGCTCTACTCTCTGAGTCTCTTCATGGTAAATTTCGTCTTGCCCTGCCGAGGCACAAAGCCACTAACGAACCAGTGCATTCTAGCCAACTATTATCGCAGGGCTTGGCTTCGCGACATGGAAGGCTCAACTGTACGTACCCTCCCCAGCCCGAAGCCCGTCTCTTATTGACTAAAAATATCAAACAGCATGACCGTTCCACCGAACACAATTGCCGCTCTGTCAATCTGGGGCACAGTATGGCTGTCGTCAAAGTTCAAAGTCAAAGCGCCTTTCATCATCGGGGCTGCATTCGTTGCTATACTCGGTGAGCGCCCCATTTCTTCATCTTCTTGAGCAGGTGTTTATGATGCGTATTAGGCTACATTGTTTTGATTACTGCACCAACGGGTGCGTTTCCAGTTTCGACACGAGATACAAGCCACTAACGAGCTGCATGCTATTAGAGGGAGGGCAATATGTTGGGGTTCTACTGGCGGCGGCAGGCATTTACACCGGGAATGCGCTGTTACTCAGGTCAGTCTCTCAATTTTCTCTCGTCTCGCTCGCATCTGACGATTTACTGTGCAGCTGGCCGGGTGAAAACGTCTCTGGCCAGACCAAGCGCGCAGTGGCTGTGGCCATGCAAATAACGATTGGGGACATCGGTGCAATCGCTGGATCGCTTGTCTACAGGCCAGAATTGTCAAAGCATCGTTACAGGAAGCCCCACATCATCGCTATCGGTTACTTGCTCTTTGCAATTGTCGTGGCGACCTATCTGTGGATAAACATGGCATATGAAAACAAACGGCGCGACAGAATTTTATCGGAGAACGGCAATGAAGAGGGTAGCAGTGTGAACGCGACCAAGGAGGGCGACGTGAATTTGGGCGACCGGGACGTACACTACCGATATGTAATATGAGAATTTAGCGTAGGTGAGAAGTAGAATGAGGATATGATGGTGGTGGTGGTCATGGATTGATGATGATGGATGGACATACGATGCAGTGAGGAGGACATAATGATAATATGCGATGGAGAATGAAACAGTCTTATGATGAGAAATTGTCCCGAATCCTGAATCCCGAATCTAATTGGCAACTTTCCGCTTTCTGCTGGACCGAGTCGCCTTGATCTGATACTCGTCATCTTCACCTTCGGAGTAATCGACCTCCTCGACGTCGGGGCCGTAAAGCTCCCTACGCTTATCTAAATCTTTCTTGCGCAAACTGCGCAGATTAGATGCGAGTGTTTTCATAAAATCGCTCTTCAGATGTAAATTTAGCCAAATTTTAGAGTTGAGCACGGAAATAGGCTCACCTTATTGAGACGAATCTTGATGTCAGGATCCGAGGCTTTCTCGATCCTCTTCCTCTTTTCTTTATACTGTATACGATGTCAGCACGGCCTACGTGGCATCGACGACACCAACGGACCTTGCGGTTCTCTTCCTTGAGCAAAACGGAAAGCTCCTTTATCCACCGCTGCAGATTGGTCTCTACTTTCCTTCGCTTCGCGATAGTTTGCATCGCGGAAGTCATCTCTTCCACGTCTGCGATATCCTCGTCGTCAGAATCAGGGACTGCGTAGGATCGCACGCCGCTTGCAACGGAGCGCCGCGGTCTCTTCTTGTTTGGGCTCTTCTCGGCTGGAATCCGAGAGGTGGATGCCCTCCGGGAGCTGGATGCGACAGAGGGGATGGCAGGCTGATTCACCTCCACCTTCACCTCCGCCTTGACTCCCTGTTTGGGCTGGCTGTTGAGATAATCTGAGGCGTCAAAGTAGAACTCTGCGCCCTTCTCTATATCACGGTACATCGACCAGCAGGTGCCGCGGCCGAGACGAGCGAGTAGTTTGAAATGCTGCAACGTTATCGGTACGTGGTTCAATAGGTCGTCGTATGGTAGGTAAGCCTGTATGCTGGGATGAGACATCATTTCTCAAAAGTAGATGTGAAAGACGAACCCCGAGAGAGTCGTTTACTACGGCATGCACCATGAACACGGCGGTAACAGGGCTCCGCAAGCCAAACTGCTCCTTTATCCATTTCCCGACCTGCAGCGAATCTGACCATAATGTCAGTCAGATTTGCCTGCTGAGGCGGTGCATACCAACTCACCGGCTGGGTATGTCAATTTGGCACTCATATCAGAGTAACCGTAGCGATAGTACCCACGTCTTCTATACCCACGATTGTATGACTCTTCTTGGCGAATCATATTGGTGAGTGTGTCTTGCCCGATCATACCCTGCATTCCGATTGATGAGATACGGTTGATGAGGTCGAGAAGCGATCACTCACGAGCTCCGATGCATCTCTGTGCGCTTCATCCTCAGGTAAGGACTCGAGCTCATCCACATCCTCCTCCTCTTCAACGTCCTCCTCGTCGACCTCAGCCATGACGGTGTCGTCAGCCTCAGCCTGTTGCTCTGTAATTTCGGGGCCAACAAGGAAGCAATACTCTCGGCATAAACTCGCGCGATACCTGGCGCAGGTATCTTCGTCGTCAGCGTCGGGCAGATCCTCCAGCGCAAGTTGATATTTCTCGATCACGACCGCCGCTATGACCTCTTTCAACTGCGGATACCCCTCGACCAGCCTCCTCAAGAGCTTCCCTTTGCACCCGACCTCCAAACACTTTATCGCAACCTCTTCCACCAAGTCGCGGATCTCCTTGGAACTCAGGCCCACGATGTTCTTCGCGTAGTCGATGGCGTTGCGGTGCCGATCCACGAAGGGATTGAGCAGGACATTGACGATGTCGTTCCTAGTGAGAGGAGCAACACCAAGAGTTTCGAGCTTGGTACGCATGGCAGTGGGAGTCATGACTGTGGTCGGTGTAGGGGATGTAGGCACAAAGACCGTGAGGATGATGACCAATCGGACGGTAGGGTCTGTCGAGGGGAAATCCATATGAAGGGCGCGAAGGACTGGGATTGTGGCATTGTTTGTAATTGAGCGGGTCTTGATGAATAGCTAAGAAAGACATTGCGATTAGACTTCTGTGCCCTGTTAGCTCATGATAATAGTACCTTGAGAAGCTCCTCGACCACAGAGCTATTGGAGGCGTTAGCCCGGCTTTGGATAAGATGTAGCATATACTCACGAAAGCTCGAACAGCAGATCTCCAGATTCATTCAACTTTTTGAGTGCTGCATAGGCCGCTTCGTTGCTCCTAGCCTCCATACACACTTCAGCAGCAACTGTGCGACTCAAGAACATGCTTCCAGCCAACTATATCAATTGCTGCCCCAAATGCAGGATGGAAGCAGCTCACCTGGTATCGAGTTTACGTAGCTCTCGCACATTCTGGACGATTGTGTCTGTCCTATCCTCTGGTAATGAAGAGACTTTCTCGAACATTTTGCGGAAAACGAAATCCCGATACTGCGGACATGACTCGTCAGCATATATGCGTCGATGTATGGGGCGAAAATTGTGCGGCCTACCTTGTTATCCATATGAAAACCATTGGCCACGGCTAAGGGCAGTAATCGTGGTTCGATAGACAACGCTAGGGGAAATTGTGCCATCAAATGATCCTGCATACAAACGCCCGATCAGCAGGTATCACCTTAGCATATAGGTGGGCACCGACCTTGACATGGAAGGGAATGAACTGTGTAGTATTCACTCTGCATTAGTTTAAGGGGCCAAAGTTATCTTGACAGGCACCGCACCTTGTAGGTTCCCAGTATGTCCCTAACCTCTTCCCACTTCACCGATCTCCTCTCCGCGGGGAGATGACTTTGCGTCAGGAAGTTGGAGAATATGCTGCCATCATCCTCGCCCTTGGCCTGCGGAATGTGGCCGTACATGTCAGCGGCCACGACCATCAGATGAGCGAAGGCGCTGGTGGGCATGGATCTGGTCCAGGT
This sequence comes from Athelia psychrophila, assembly GCA_001630335.1. NCBI lineage: Eukaryota > Fungi > Basidiomycota > Agaricomycetes > Atheliales > Atheliaceae > Athelia > Athelia psychrophila. The sequence goes on along the minus strand of KV417482.1, from coordinate 484,935 downwards.
GGTCTTGATGAATGGGTGGGAGACGGTGCGGAAGTAGTGGTGCATGGCGATCTGGACCAGGTATCGAGAGAGGACGGCACCGCTGCTCATCATAATCTAAGGTCGCTCCATTGGATCGGTGGCATGAACAGCATCGCAGTGAAGCACTCACATCAAGGACCCTGTTGGTTATGATTCTGCCCCTCGACAGAGCCCAGTACATGGCGTCCATGGGTCCATATCTGGTCAGAAAGTAGTGGGCTCGGACGTAGGGGTCTTGGGACAGTTTATAGAAACGCTGCGAGGCGAGGGTGAAAGACGTTGGATTGGGGAGTTCAAAGAAGATCAATTGCAGTATCTCATCTGCTCGAGGACAAGATAAGCCTCGGCGGCATACAGCGAGGCTAGGCTTGACGCACCGCATAGACGTTCCATCACGACGATTCTGATCAATGAATGGACCTCCGAGTTTGCTATTGCAACCACTAGTCGACGAGAAAGTTTCAAGCACCAAGTGGCCTTTTCCAGTGGAGGATTTCAAGGTGAAGAAAAAGGAGAACTGCCGGGTGGGTAAGGAGGAGGTAGAGGTAAGGACCAAGGTACCAAAGGCCACCGCGTCCGACGGTGCGGAGTTTCGGATGTGGCGGCAACGGCTCGGAGGCTGCTAGTACTTACGACAGGGCCGAGATCACTGTCGCAACCTTAATTCCTCGAAATACCAAAAGCAAAGCTCGGTAGTCAGGGTGTACAAGCCTATAAGGGGGACAAAAAACCACCCATTGACAGCTTTTATACGCCAAACAGTGCCGATGCTTTCGGGTCAGTCAACTGCAATGCAGATCGGTACATAAGATGGCAGACGTCGTGGACACATTTGGGACACATCTGGGACACATCGCGCACTGGCACGGAGAAATGATGCACCATCTTGACAAAAAGTTGGCGCTGCGCTACCATCAACATCAACCAAACATTCTGTGCCACGCGAGATGAACAACAGGTGGCAATTTCGGAGAAATATCCACACCAGGGACGCGTACGCGTTTTCATTCGACGCGTCGCAGCTGTTCGCAGCACAGCACGTGACTCAAACCGGTACGACAAGTCGCCTACAGGCAATGAATTAAACAAGACCTAGAAGATCTTTTGATAATAGCCTCGCCAGATACGCCAAGGAAGCCTCCAGTCCCTGGATTGTAATGAAGGATGGAATGGATCAAAGTTTGCTGTTTCCAACTTGCTCAAGAAATGAACCACGGGCACCTAGGGGCGCAGTCAGGGATCATCACATATGATAAGGAAAGCTTGAATTTACCCCACTCAGGAATATAGGCATGGCTTCCGCGGGCACCTTGCCTTCCGTCTCTTTGAGCATATCTCTCGCAGTGATGATATGATCATTTGCCACTGTAGCAAACTCAAACACGGCATCTTCCAGCCCTTTCGCCGGCCCTTGATCCTTTCGTTTACCGTGTAATGCAATCTTGAACACTTCCTGCTGGTTCACAAGGTGCTTTGCTGTGATCTCTGCGGGAATGACCATGCGGCCTTTCGCAGCATGGAAGGGCAGCGCGCGAAGAAGCGTGGTGAACGTTTGAGCGACGCCTATGTGGGAGGCGGCATGTGAGAGTGCCGAGGAAGGGACGGAGAGGTAGGAGAGAAGCGCATAAAGCAGCGAGGAAGAGGTCGATTCCGCGTGAGCTGTGAGTGTTTCAACTGTGAGGTGGGCGGGGGCCTGTATTTCGTTGTCCTATAGGGAGCTTCAGCATCTTAACATTTAGGAGAGTAAAAGCACGCACCCGAGCATCTATGATGCGCTTTAAATGGTACGCTGGAATGTTCCCCTGCTGAGCGGCCTCAAACAAAGCCAGAGCTATTGGGTGTCTGGGAGGGCTGCCCTACAAAGAAAAATCCTTGAATATAATGATGCTTTCATGATACAAGCGACCTCACGTCATATATTTGCTTCACGGTGTCTCTCCAGAACTGCATCCTCATTTTTCCTAACATGGGATTTGATACGGTGTCTTGGATCATCGCGAGGTCTACCTGAAACCGACCATTAATTTCCGCTGTGCCCGTGTTTCGGTCCACCTCACATAGAAAGCTTTGAGAGCAAAGTAGCCACCCTGCACTTCCCTCGGATAGAATTGGGCTGTAAGGAAGGACTCATAATCATGCTTCTGCACGAGGTTTCTGCAGTACCCCGCTGGGTCCGCGGAACCAACCGCGTCAGGAGTGGACCCAAGGACTGTTGCCATTGAGCGGGTAGGGTGCCATGGTTGGTAAGAAGACCGAAGCGCTCTGAACGACCGAACCGGAAAGAGTGAGGTCCTCGATAGCATATTAGAAAGCTAGGCTAGTTCATGGATGTGACGGGCTCGTTGTAAGAAACGATGAGCAAAGCGTTGAAACTTGACGCTCGTTGACGCCGGCGGCAACCTTTATTTGCCGAAGGCCAAGTTGCCGATCGCGACCGACATTTGCCGATCATTACAGCTGAAATTCTGAACCTCGACGACAATGTCTGCACGACGCTCTGGCATCCAAAGCGAAGTACTTGCGCTCTATCGAAGGTCAGACTTTTGCATTTCTCTCTTTCTCAATAAGTTGATTGACTCGCTTCGCTTAGAGGCCTGCGAATGGTCCGCACAAAACCACCCGCGACCCGGCCCAAATTTCTCCTGTTCGTCCAGCACTCATTTCGCACCCAGGCATCCTCGGTCGGCCCGAGAGACGTAGCTGCTATCGAGCATCTCCTGCGAAAAGGGCGCAGACAGCTAGAAGGACTCGAGGAGCCGAGTGTCCGCGATTGTTCGGTCAGCACGCAGATGCGGCAATGGCAGCAAGCTGGGTCAAAACCTCAAACCGCCTCGTGATTGATTATCTTCTCATAACCTATTTGTGCAATTTACGCGCCTATAATCACAGTTGACGCGATATCAACGCAATCATGAGCCGTGGCTGCGCGTTATTAGTTATTCTTGCGCTTCGTTCAGGCTCTTCGGAGCGGCATCAAGGAACATGCCAGAACCACGCAAGAGCATCTCTCATCTGCCTCGAAATCTCATCTGCGATCTTGGATCTCTCGGGAATTTGTTTGCATGTATACCTCCCACGAGAAGCACGCTCCCCGGCATCCGTCCGGGGGGCCGTGGAATGGCACGAGGTCACAGCCTCTGGCAGACGGAAGAATTCCACACCAAGTGCCAATTTCCCCTCGCTCGCCGTTGGGGACCTTCGGATGATACGGAAATTAAACCAGGGGGATGGTCACGCGCTCCAGCAGAAACCATCCTCGGATGGGTTGGATGGCCACGATGAACTCGGATCGCTGCGGTGATCCTTTCGATCCTTTGTAGCTCCCGCAATATCAATCAACCATAAAGATTATCTACGCCACTACACTGTTGTGCTGATATGAAAGTAGCGTGGAATAGCCTATACCTTACATTCTTTGAATGACGCAACATCTCGTGCACGGCGGCCACTAGAAGATATCCCATGATGCAGATTTGTCGGGCATGGTTACTCGAACCAGAACCGTTGCAGGACATGGGTCCTGCAAGAGGTTGGACAATCCTTCTGCTCCAATGGCCAACGCATCGGGTTTCCCCAATGACCGGACAACTACGCGTGTGCGAGGATGGCACAAGACCCCTCGAAGCATCCTTCCAAGCGGCAATAGCATGACATCCATATTGCGCCAGTAGATTAGTGTGCCTCGTTGGTGAGAACTATGATCAGCAACCGGGGCAATTGATGTGCTTCAAATTCTGAGGCGTATCCCCGTTCTCAGAGCGCAAGGCAAGTTTGAACCGCGAGAGGCCTCGTAGTTGGAGTCTGCCGCCGGGTGTTTCATGCAGGCTAAACTGCACCCTTCAGGCTGAATATGGGATCTCATGACCGGTGTACCTTCCAATGGAACATCCACACTTGAGGCTGACCAGAAGGAGGAGATCTACAAAGACGGTCACCCCCATGCGCAAATCACGATGGTGGCGTCCAGTCGCGCGGATAGCTCTTTCTGTCCTTGCAAGTTCAAAATCAAACTCGTGAGGCACATTATTCCGAAAGGCAAGAGTGATTGATTAGATTATTATCATTAGGCGGCGTACATTCTAAACTGGGACAGAGGTGGTCGGAGATGCGGGGGTAGGTGAGGTGACCGGTGCGGCAGAGGTGCGTGCTACTGCCCTGCGACTGGGGGTCATCCTGCCGTTCGTCTTTGGAACAATTTTCTTGGCGGGCGGCACTAACGCGCCAATCTTCGCGAGCTCCTTGTCTTGCGTAAAAAGCTCAACCGCACCCTCATATGCAAGCCTTCGCTCGTTGATAATGTACTTGATGCGAGCCATGGACTTCCGGCACTATATCAACAGTTTAGCAATATCCACATTGTAAAGTTGGCAAGTCGTACCTGGTGCACCCGCCAGGGCAAATCAGTGCGCTCCCCAATGCTCAAAACACCCAATCTCCTCAACTCTTCTTTTTGCGTAGCGAGTAGGTTACGTTCTCGCACGAGAACGTACCATAGGGTGTGCAAGTCTTTAAAACTTTTGCGTCGCAGTTCCGGCGCGCTCCACGAGCGACCTTGAAGAGCCCATGCGCGGTCAGAATGCAGCCCAGCCAAAAACCCTGTGCGCAAAACATACCAGTGTTTCCATCTTCCGACTTCGGCTGCGCGGACAACCGCTCCCACCGCCCATCCGGCTGCTGGAACGCTCTGAAGAACGCGTTCAGACCATGGTCTGGGTCGATGGTGACCCCATGTGGTGGTCTCAGCGGTTTATCATCTGGGCTTTCCAGCTCCTCTGGCTCTGGTTGTAATTCTGACAGTGGAGCCGCAGGTGTGCTCGTCGCGGTGTCGCGGGGTGTGCTGTCAACCTCCGATGCAAAATGGCGCGCGTATGCCCCGACACGAGATGTTTGGAGGAGGGCGCGTGGAGAGCGCGCCGAGCGCAACAATGCCAACATGTTCTCAGTCGGACGAGGGGATAGGTATATGTCGAGCGGCGAGCCAGTCGAATGTAAAGTCAAGCCAAAACTACGAATGGGCGTGGGACTCGGACTTTGCGGCCGGTCCCCGCAACTCGCCCGGTTATCGAAACTCCAACAACTTACTTGCTCTTGCTCACAACACAAAATGCGACCTCCGAGTTATGAACAATGTCAAGGAGTCTCGTCTCGTCAAATGCATCAAAAACTTCAGTCACTTCGGTTGTCTATCAGTCTGGAGGACGTTTTGGATCACACTCCCGTTATACGAGGCCGACAAACATAGCCTGCACTCGATCTGTATTGGTGGGCAGGCAGTGCAATAACGTGGCAGTGTGCGTTCGAAAGGCGAATACAGAAGCACACAATGCATACAGTCCTCTCCAAATCCTGAGCCATATACCCAAACGCCCGGAGTTTAATTTGCTGTTCCGGGATGGCATGCTGTACAAGCTGTAAATGCCACATATATACTCACCATCATGCTGTGGCCCGAGGACTGACTGCACTTGACAACGACCAACGATGATCCCTCTCGCAATGGATAGCACCGATTCCTCCATGTTCAGAGATCCTGAGTCATTGACGCACACTCGGCGCGGTACCAGGACTATTCGCAGGACACTCCAGACCATTAAAGAGACTGTAGGATTGCAGTACCTTGAAGACACAACTGGGCCAACCGTTATGGGAGGTGCCATATCAGATGTACGTTCGCACTTGATTGAATCTCCTCCATGGGTGTCTTACAATGTATTGGTATCAGGAACCAGAACAAGGGTACTCCTTGCCACCGTCGCCGACTTCCACGCGCGACACTAGGAGGCCCCCCATCCGGCGCTCGACTCACTTCCGAAGGGTAGAACAGCCCTCCTATTTCTGTTCTATTCAGGTTGCTAATTAGAGTGGTAGTCTAGCTCCTCTCCGGAGAATTCTGTGGATCACTCCCGCTACTTTCCTGTGAGCCATAATTGGCGTTTTTAGCATACCCATCGCTTACCTAGCTATCACTTAGCGGCGATCATTCAGTCGATTGGTGAGGCTCCTTTGAATGCCTAAACCGCCCATTTTAAAGCAATGTCTGGCAGGTGTCGATGACGAACCAAATCTTCGTGAACGCCAATGTCCCATCGGATGATCGCGATTCCAACGCGTTGAAAGATATCTGGAAGATATACGCGCATGAAGCCATGGAATTCGACCGTCACCGCATCAATAATTTGCACAAAAGCTTGGACGTCAGGCTCATCTTTGTGCGTTCTTGTCCAACTCACCCGTTTTTTATACCGATGTGCTTATATTGTTGCATATAGTCTGGAATCTTCAGTGCCATCGTGACACCCTTCATTGCGGAGTCTTACAAGTTCCTCCAGAAGGATAACCCTGATGACCCGACCCCTTCTCCTTTCGGGCCTGGTGGCTGGAAAGTGCGGGTTAATGCGATGTGGTTTGGCAGCCTCGTCATGAGCCTCGTCGCAGCTTTATTTTCTATACATTGCAAGCAATGGCTCGACGGCTATGGGGTACGTTTGTGTTGCATATCAGCTAGCTGGTGGGAGTGTACTAATTATTATTCCAGGTGGAACTTGTGTTTGCCGGATCTGCCAACGGCTCCTCCGAAGAGCTCGTCAACGCGTGCAGGCTTAGACAATACGTGCGTCCTCGATGCTTGTCCACGGTGGCTTCAATACTAACTCACAATTAGCGATATCAAGGAATGCAAAAGTATTGCATCCCCGAAATAATCGGTCTGCAGCCCATCCTGCTGTACATGTCCCTCGTCTTCTTCTGTATCGGGCTCGTCGACTTCCTGTGGCATCTTGACCAAGCCATCGCAATATTCATATCCATCATATGCGCTGTGGTAGTAATTGTCTACGGCGCCACCACCATCATCCCCTGTTTCACTACGCGCTCGCCTTTTAAGACCGCGCTCTCGGACATGCTTGGGGACCTTTGGCGGGGGCTGCGGCAGGGCACCAGTCCTAAAGGGTTGATGGAGCAAGAAGAAAAGCTAGATGTGCATGAGCTGGGGGATGAGCTCGATGCAAATAGCTTGGACTGGCTGATGGAGCACACGCAGAGTGAATATGTGTACCAGGAGGCTCTGCGTGCCGAACGGGAGTATCGTCGCTGTAAATCAGGGGCGCCCGTGTCCGCATCGCTCGGGACTACGCCAGGGACTCCGGGAAATGGCCACCCATCTTTCGGTATCTAGGGTTATTCGAAGTCAATCTGCGCACGGTTTGAAGGGTTCATAATCCCAAATGTGTTGGTTGAATACAAATGAGCATTTACGATCATGAGACGAATTATCATTCAATATTGTGATTTGACGGATACGTCACTTATGGATAATTGAAAACGTACCTACGGTGACAGACCTCTGTACTGCAGACATTGTCAACGTCAACGTACGTCGCTAACTGGTATTATGGGGCGGGAATAACAATTATTTGCTGACTCTACTTATACCATGCACAAAAATACAGCGGGATGTTGAAAGGATTCACTAGATCAAATTTACTCGATCACTTCATCATCGTCATCGTCACTTTCCTCCTGCTGTCTAGCACGGCGCTCAGCCAACTTCACCTTCTTCTCCAAATTTGTGTTGTGCTCGAGATCTGACATTGTGATCATTTGGTTGCACCCTGAAGCAGGGCATTTCTTGGCCGCGCCGTGGCTGTCCTTTAGGAAGGCGCGAATGGCCTGCTCAGAGAACGAGTGGCCACATGTTTTACTGACATGAGGGCGTAAGCGACATAACATTATCAGAGTGCGACGGAAGGCTTACGTTGTCATGGGCTTAACGAGCGGAGTCAGAGATATGGGACAAGTGTACACCTGAGTGACACCACCAATCTCGAGGTCGTCCTCATCGTCACTGGCATCTCCGTCCTCTAACTCTGATAGTGAATAAAAATTCCAAGAATGAAGCGCAATGCGTACCTCTTGGGATGAAATCAGTAATGGGAGGGATGTTTCCACCGCGATGTTGAGCCTCCTGGGGATAAAGTCAGTCGCCTGGCTCGACGTGTAATCTCCAGCAAGACGAACGTATATGCTTTCGTGGAAGTTCTGGTACTCTTGCTGTTTGGCATACTTTTGGCGTGAGGTCTTGGCGCGATATTCATTGATCTTCGTCTTGACTGCTTTTTCGTAAACTTCAATGGGGCTCTCCTGTCACTCGCAGTCAGCGGATGTTAGCAAATGGGTGCTTAAGACTTACGATAGTCCCTCCCGAAGATAATGTCTGATAGATCTCGTTCACTGCAGCTTTATTGAGTTCCATCTCTTCTTGGAGGTCTAAAACCTCCCTCATGACGCCATCGAGTTCCGCCAGAGACTTTACAGGCCTTTAGCGACAATAATTATAACGCAACGCGATGCACACCGACCTTTGTGGCTTGATCCTCGTCCATGAGATCCGCCATGGAGACTCCAATAGATTCCAATGCACCCTTCGCCGATGTCGTGTTTATCTTCCTGATCATATCCCAGTCCGAAAGAATTCCTTTGATATTGGGAGCAGTGTCTTTGGTCAATGGCTGATCCGGGAAGTTGTTGACATCGATGCGGTCGTAGTCAGTGTGACCTTCTCCTCCCTCTCCTGCGGCATCTTCGTCGTCCTCGTCATCGTCGTCGACGGTTGGCCTGGGGGCGGAACGACCACCCTTCTTCTCTTTCTTCACTGTGCGGGCTGAACGGCTAGGCTGCTCTTCTTCGACATCGTCTTCTGCAGCCCCTTGGCTTGGCGCAGCATCCTCAATACCATCTGAGGACGGCTCTCTCCGTGAGCGACCATTGGTTTTCTTACGCGAAGAGGTTGCAGTTGGCATAATGAGTGTTGGAAGCAAAAGGGACGCGTTGAGTTTATGGCAGGCCTGCTCGTGCCGCCGCTGCAGGGGCGTCGGACTCTGTCCGGGTGTCTGCGCTGTCTTCACCAAACTATGGCGTCCATGTTTTCTGCGGTTCGAGCGCTGCACAGAGTACCCAGAGTACTTGGCTTGACTCTGCCCAGACCTCAGCTCTGCTCTCCTTCTCGAAGCTCTGTCACTTTGAGCGCATCTTTGCTCCTTCAATCCCGACCATTTCATGCTTCCTCATCCGTCGCCAGGACTTTGAACCAGTCTCTACGTAACAAACCGAAGCCAAAAAAGCGGTTCAAAATCAAAACCCCCTTGCTTGAGGACGGTCCACAGCGGAAAGGAGTCATCTCCCAGATATTCATCATGAAGCCGAAGAAGCCTAACTCAGCCAAGCGGAAGGTCGCCCGTGTCAAGCTCACGACTGGGAAGCAGACCATGGCATATATACAAGGAGAAGGACACAACTTGCAGGAGCACAGTGTGGTTTTGGTCAGAGGAGGCCGTACACAGGATTTGCCCGGTGTTAGGTGTGTATCGAAATGTCTGTTTGGCATGGCTGCATCTACTTACCATTTTGCGCAGGTACAAGCTCGTGCGTGGAGCAATTGATTTCGGAGGAGTAGTCAACAGAATGGCGAAGCGAAGCAAGTATGGAGGTATGTTGTTGTATTTGGTCCTACAGGTGTACCTTTCTCACCCATTATACAGCAAAGATGCCCAAGAAGTAGAGCAGCATTTAGAACTTATTATCAGCTACAAGATTAATACCATGCTTGCATGTCCTCCCTAAACTAAACCAAGCCCATCTTGAGAATGATTAAGTGTAAAGCCTGTGAAGTGGTGTATTTTCCTAAGTGTGGTATATGCAAAGTGTGGTATATGTGTTTATTGCTTGTCAATCGTGACTAGTCCGCCTGTCTCCCTCAACCTCTCTTCTCTTTGTCTTCCAGCCCTCACTAGCTTTTCAATTTCACAATTAATAGCCCAGCACCATGCATCCCTTTCCAACTTGCTCCTCGTCTTGAACACCACAAGCTTCCTCTTAGCTGACAGCGCAGGTGCCGTGATAGATGCATTGAGATCCGGAGGTGGCGCTATGTCATCCACCACGGGAACATGGGGACGATACCATATCATAAAAAGCATATCTTCTTCAAGATCGTCGGCCTCGAGTCCGTCTTGATACCGACGCGGAACACTCGGATCCTGAGGGTCATACTGTCCTCTGGGCAGTTTCAGAGCGGCAAAGTAGCCGGAGGTCACATACGCATCAAGCAGATTGACGGGCTTGAATTGGCGTTTGTGAAGCGAGGACGTCGGTGTGATCCGGTATCGAATCAGCTGTCCAGCGACCAAGAACATCTGGACATTTCTAATGGGGCACACATTGTCATCTAGAGTTAGCAGTCGTGTGAGCATGGACAAACTCACTGGTAATGGCCATGCAACCCTTTCCTGGTGTATAATTTCCCACCCTTGAGAACAGCCTTGCAGCCACGCAGCACACACCAGCTGTACAAAGAGTTGAGCGCGGGTAAAGATCCCTCCATTTCTGGAGAACCCTCTGGGGTCGGCACGTGTGCTTCCGGATTCACAAGTAAATGAGGCGTCAAACGAGGCCGTTGACTGGTAACTGTCGATAGATCCATCTCCTCCCGAGCGTTAGCACGGTGCCTTTGTTTCCAGTATACCACAAGGTCACGCAACCGCTGTATCCATTCTAAGGCCAGTCGGCATGAATGGGCCTGCGGACGCTCAGCAAGCTTTGGCGTGGAGAGACTAGTATCGTACTGACCTCAAATCGAATCAAACGACCGTTTTTAAGGAGAAGTTCGAAAGCACGATGCATCCTTAACTTCGGTTTGTCCTCGCTCGTGGCTAAGCCCTCCTCTCCTCCAATATCGTGCTCGTCATCTTCGGTCGCGTCGATAGCCCACGTACCCAACCAATCACCGTCATCATCCTGAGGACTTGACCCGTTCGAAGGGTGATTGGCCGAATGCGACGACTGGGGAGCCAGATGGAAAGCTCTCCTCACGGTCAAAATGCTTCGCACGTCACATACCGCAGTTGCATTTATGACCTGTTGCACGCCCCGCCTGACCTCTGTTTCTCTTAGACTCTCCGCCGTTTCCTTTGGAGGTTGAAGGCCTGGAGGGGATGGTGGATTTGCATGAGCAGGGTTCAGGGAAAACAGGTCACCGTCGTGTGATGCCATGTACACAGGCGCTTTGGTCTGGCTATTCGCTTTTATGCGATCCAGATATCCCTCTACTGCAGGAGGCTCGGATAATTTCGCGCCGTCTCGCAGAGACACAGAGGCTTGGCGGTGTTCAGCCAAACGGATTTCCAAATGAGGAGACTTTGAAGCCTGGATTGACTGGTATTAGCTAGGCATCTTGATTGAAGACGAATGGTGTGTACTTGTTTCATAGCTAAGCCCCATAAAACAGCATGTTTCCTACGCTGCTCCTCCATGTCCTCTTTGAGCCAGACCCAATCCAGAATCGTTTCCGTCCGCCAAGCGAGCTCCAGGTGTTTGCCATTCTCGATTTCGCGCTCAATGATCAGCTCCCAATCCCGATAATTTTTGAATGCACTGCGGCACAACTCGATGATGTTTTCTGGGCTGAGCATGGAAGCGCCACTTTCGTCGCTCAGTGTCAAAGTAGAAGATAAATCGATTTTCACGCGTGAGTCCATGGCTGGACAGTGCACTTCGATGTAAGGTGGTAACTCGTTGCCTAGCTCGCGCCTGTAAGGAGAATAAAAAATCAGTGACTTCATCCATCAATGCTCAGTATTTGAAGATGAGCTCACCACAGGGCCCACATCCAATCTTGAGTGCGACTACGGCTTTTCAATTTGAAGACGAAGATATTAGTACCTTCTTTTGATCGATTGAAAATTGCGCGCGCGCTGGATTCGCCAGTGTGGATAGGCGTTGGCGGGCATGTAAGACAAAAGGTAAGGTCTACGAAAGAGTAAAGGGAAAGTTTGGTTTTGGTTTTGAGCGGTATTAAGAATGCCAAATGTTTGTGTCCTGTTAAGCGCTCTTTGAGAGGCATGGACTGGCGAAACAGGATGATCAGCAACACAACAGTGGCAAAATTGACCGACTCACATAGTCCTCATATATCTCCAGGCGATCTTTACGCCACACGGTCATGACCTCGCTCCAGTCTTCATAACGCAGGTTGCTTGTCGTACGATTCTGCTTTTCATCGAAGGAGTTGCCCAGGTTTTCGGATCGACTATAACTAGCTCTCAAAAGCATCCTATCTGCACAATAACTTCAGCGATGGTCCAAGAAGGCGAAACATGATATACCTCGCATGACAACATCGCCATAGACGATGTCACGAGGAGCAGCTGCATCGGTGGCTCCCGCGCTTGTGGCCTCTACCTCAATCCCTGTTCGGGCCAGCACTTCAGCTGGAGGTACGGGGCTCTCAGCGCCAGAGGAGTCGGTGTAGTGGACGGTCTTTGCAACATGAGTATCAATGACAGGGAGCACGGCAGGAGAGACATCGCTGCCATTGCCTTGAGGATTTGCTGGCATAGTTGCTGATGATTTGAGGATGGCCCGTTTGGGAATTACTGCTGGAGTACTGGATGAGGCTGGTGCACCATTGTCGTTGAGTAGGGCGGTAGTCGAAGATGTACTCGGCGGCATGGGCGAATCAGAAGCCATGCCAGCACCAGAGCCGTGTTGAGATGCAGTCCCAAATAAAGGGAATGGGACATCCAGCAGCTGGCTGGACGGGATGGGATCGGTACGTGCCGTGACGAATGACTCGGCAGTGCGAGAAGAGCCAGCAAGAGGTTGCATATTCCGAGAAATGGCTGAGCCAAATGGTGATGCAAGACTTGGTCTCTTAGTGGATGCGGAGTAGCGCGATCCACCTATATGCGCTGCGTCCAAAATGTTGACTCCCAAGTTCAGGAAGTTCCCAATCTCGAAGGTTTCCCCAACCCAATTACTGGCAGGGGCTGATTGCTGGTCTTGTCTCTGCGCCCTTCTCCGGTTCCAAATGTTGCCCCACTGACTCTCTGTAAATCGTTTAAGCATCTCTCTGCGCGTGCTCTCCTGCTCTTCCTCCCAGTCCTCCTCGCGTCCACCCTGTCGAAGAAAGAACTCGAATGCGTGGGCCTGAATCGCCGCAGACAGTCTACTCCCGTTGTCGGTTGAGTCGTCATCAATGCCTGGCGCAGAGTTCGCCCGCTGCAACCAGCCCAGGCGTTTCTTCTTTTTCCGGTGCACCTCGGCCTCCGTCCGCGAGACCACCTTCTCAGGCATGGGTCCCAAGAAGAACCGACGGTGGATACCTGGGCTGTCCAGCCCGCCATGTACGCCTGCCAGGTTCAGCTGAGATGTCGACATAGAAGTCAAGAGGAACGGGTGGAGTCACATGACATTTAGAGCAGCACTAAATTTCAGTCATAATCGTGTTCAAATTATCCATGTTGGAGCAATAGAAGATCTTGAGTGACAGTTTGTGTCGGATAAAATATGACAGCACTAATTACTGGAATTACTTAGGAATCACGGATTAAATAATCTATGGAGGGAAGATAACCTTGTGCGAGTAAATATTATGCACTCGGGTAACGCTCCAAAGTCTATGCGCACTGGGAGTAGGGAATCAAAACGGTCACTTCGACCCATCATGCACCCTGGGACGTTGCTCTAACATTTGATGGGTCTCCTGAACATACTCCTCTGCTTCAGATCTTTCAAAACTAGACGAGCGGTTAATCAGTATTGGACATCATGAGGGACACAAAACAGAGCACTCACCCCAACTTCCTGCCCTTCACATGCATATCCGGCTCCCTCAACGCAAACGGGTTGATGTCATTCTTGGCGTCCAAGTTCGCGAAACTGTGGTTCACAAAGCGATGCGTCGACTCATCGGAACGGACGGCGTACATGACGTCGAGCAGCTTTGAATCTGGCTTCAGGCGCCAGTAGTCAATCGAGATCGAAGGCGCGGGGAGGGATGTCCACTCTGGGAGGCGCCCTGCTTCGATGTCCTCTATGCATCGGGTGCTGATAGCATTACGGCCTGAATTAAAATACACACAGAGGTTGGCTTGAAGACTTACTATGTGAGAACAGCTTCCTCTTCTAGGTACCCGACAAACCGATGACATGTCGTTGGGGAAATGAGGTATGCAAGAACTTGGAGAGGTTGCACGTCAGTAGATTGCGCCGCTCTGAGATACTACAATACTTACAAAACATGTTGTAGAAGATGCCCTGAGCACCAAGGACCAATGCCCGGAAGAATATGGACGGTTCCCGCAAGGTCATGAAAGTCCTAACAAAAAGGTGAGACATCATGACAAAGAAAGGATTATCATACTCACATCAGATGCATGCGCTCGTTCTCGGCTTCCTCCAGCAATGTATGGATCCACCCTGAATCTCGTCGCTGAATACCATATCACAAACATGTAAGAAACCATAGATAGCATCGTGTTTGAGGCAGTCTCACCATTCTGCGAAGACTCGTGAGGTGGCGGAGGGTGGCCGCTACCATTCCCGGTACACCGGCGATGGTCTCCAGGAATAGTATGCGTTTCAACCAGGCATTCTCGTCGAGGACATAGCCTCCATCGCGCAGCTCTTGTAACTACGTACAAATCAGATCAGCAGTCCCGTAAATAGGGCAACACAATTCTTACTGTCATGGTGCTATTGGGCGGTATTTCTTTATGTTTATACCGTGAGACGAAATCAAATCCAAATCTGCCGAAGCAGAATTGTAAGACATGTCGGAGATAAAGTCTGCTCAGCAACAAACCTTGTGAGTTTGACGAGTGTGGCTGCCAGTTTATCAGAGAAGCTCTTTGCTTCGCGGTGCTTGACCTAAATATTAGAGGTAAGTCGATGTCCCATAGATGATTATTAGTTAGTTAAACCCACCTCCACTGCTTTCAACTCTTCTTGTGTGTATACCGGATGAAAGAGCACCCAGTCGCCTCTGACCATTGGTACCGTACCGACAGCATCCTGCTTTGTCAACGCCTGTGGAACTAATGCAAGACTGTGTTAGACACCAACGAGACAGACATGCAGGTCGCTACTCACGAAGAGCTTCGGGCGTTTTAGTGCTCGGCGCGTCAATTGGCTTGCTTGTGAGCGCATCACGCGTGGCACGTGAGGTCATTAACGTGCGCCAGTGCGAAGCGCCGGAAAGGCATGGCACAGAGCGCGCGCGAACTTGTAAGATAGAAGAGCGCGATGCAATTGTTTTCAGCATGTTTGAGAGGTCTTTGGCAAGAATTGCATACATCTCAGACATTATTATATGCCCTGGTCTTTAGCCGTTCCGTCTCCGTCCGACAAGGGCTCCGCGGAGTCCGATGCATATGCGGTGCCGAGCGCGGCCGTTGCTGTCGGGCAGTGTCACGGCTTCCTGGCTGAACACCATGTATACACCTTGAAAAATGCTCTACATAAATGAGTCCCGCAATGCGCAAAGGCAAGGTGTCATGAAGAGGTAGTCTATGAGGAGGTAGTCTATGAGTGTTAATACGTAATTTGTAATGAGAACTTCTGGCAATTTCCGATTTCCAAGTGCTGCGCAGTGTGAGTCAATCGCGCCACACACTTGGGCGCCGAAGCTGCTGTAAGCCAAAGCTGAGACAATATACAAACTCGTGAGCGGATCAAACCGTTAGCACAAAGTCGCATGTGACAGCTCAACACTGTGCAGTACCACTTGATTCGGTGCTTGAGGTAGTCTCTCGAAAGACTTTGACATACGCTTTAATATTTCATTGACATGTGTAAGCGCCTTTGCCTCGTGAACATGCGCAAACGGTGACGGGCTCTCCGTGCGCTGAGACAACATGCTAACAGGCGTCTTCCAAGGAACTCGGAAGCTGCGTTCCGGCGGTACTGGCGGCAGAAAAGTCTGATACAGAAATTCAAAATGACTTCAGTACTTGCGCGTAGCGTGATGCTTTCGGGACGTAAATATTGCGTGAAGAGGTTGCAGATTTGTGCCCCGACATCCAAATCAGAACATGACATGACTTGTACGTGTGATTAATCCTACGATCCGCTTGGGGTAGATCAGTCAGAGAAATCAGCTTCCCGCAAGAGCCAGCCACATGAATTGCGGTAAGGGGCGTGTATTGAAAATCAACGTGGTTACGCCACCGATGTGGTAGTAAGATTCCCCGGAAGCATATCTGGAGAATATTACAGTCAACACAAGGCGATGACTTCGGATAAGCACGCCTCAGATCTCGAGCGGGTTGATTTTAGACGAAGGTAACTAACCTACCATGCGCTGAACGTTCGATGGCCTTCCATGCGTGGGTGGCTATTAGCGAGCGCCGTTAACATGATGCAGAGCTTCCAACTTCTCAGATTGTACACTCTGGTTACTGAATGGCAGCAAGCGCTGGATCCCGAATAGTATGGATCATAGACACAGTCCCGTTGTGCCACCGAAGGATACATTTTCCGTTCTGGTGGCGAAGCAGATGTCACTAAAACCAGACACTCAGATGTGACGTTGAACCAGTCATGATGACGGTACTGGCTGACAGAGACCTGCAGGTTGGCATTTTAGTTGGCAGGCACTTGGCAGATTAAAGGCGATGCATCAGAAGGTAATATTGGGGTGGCTTGAGCGATGCTTGTAACTGATTGATTCGCCAAAGACCTGGCGTAAATTGTGTCACGCGTGAAGCCACGATGGTCCGCGGGAAGGCACTGGATTGATGTCTGTTGGTCCAGGAGGGCTTCGGTATATAGTGTATTGATTTGCACTAGTCAGCAGATGAGAATCAACCTTGAGACCAAGCGTTAGAAACATCTTTCTCAGCAGATGTTGGGATGACCCGGATCTTGGGCGTTGAGTCGGCGATCTGGTGTCAATGGCGGTCCTCGATGACCACTGCCGATATGAAGCAGTAAACCAAAGCACTGTGAGAAGGCTTGAATCGTTCTGATACGGAAGGGGGCGTGTTTTTAATATACCCCGCTTGTCGGGGCATAGTGGTTTCTTGCATCGTGACATTCTATGACGCACACAAAGGTTCTCAACATACAGAATCAGATAGAAACGTGCGCATCGGCAGAAGAGCGGAGTGGGCAGATGCCCAATGCTCCGATCCAGCGGCAAAAAGCGACCAGTTTGATGCAATCGAAGATTAGGCCGAAGAAGAGGAAGGTTGTGGCTGGTTAGCTCCCAATGGACGCGATATTGATAGAGTTCAAGATATCGGGGTGCCGATGAATCTTTGAATGGTGACAGATTGCTCATCGCGGACGATAGCTGAACACGATGCACCAGCGAAGTAGGCAAATAGAGGAATCGTTGATCCAAAGTTCCAAGTTATCAGAGACATGTGACCTTTCAACGCCATCGATTATGATCACCGGGAGCATCAGGCAAGATCCCGATACACGAGATTTTCATTTCCGAGTAGGTACTGCCGTGGTCGCATCGGATGAGGATCGTTATTTACGATGATTGGGGGTACCTTGATGATGTCGATCGCACACTAATTCACTTATAGAGTATTCAGTTTTAGAGTCATGAGACGTACCTGTCATTGAGATGCCGCACAGTCTGCTATATTGAATTCATAAAGATCCTGCGCCGTGCGAAACAGGTGACCTGGAAAACATTCCCACACGGGAACGAGCCAAGCAAGCTTCGATGATGTGGGCGTGATGAGGCGAACAACGACACCATACCGCGCAGCTTCAGGCGTTTGTGGAACCTCCTTTTCCAGGTGATGGTCCCTGGAAAATGTCCGCCGGCCAATGGGAAAACTGCCAGGCCAGAGCCTCGTGTTCGGTGGTAAGCCGATGAGCGTTTGTATCCAATAACATGCACCGTGACATCTTCCGGAAGAGTATCCTATGGGGGGAGATGCGTGTCCCGATCCATTTAGGTACACATCAACCGAACTGAGAACAAATGGAAAATGACAGTTGCCAATGCCACGCGAGCGTAAACAAAAAAGGACGTCTAATTTGTTCAGCTTGTAGGCGCTTGTGGTGGCCTTGTATTTATCCTGAGCGGTGTTGGAGATGGCAACGGCGAGTGTTGTGTTACTGGTAGTTAACGACATAGAAAGAGAGGGAGTGTGGAAGTAGAAGGAGAACAAGGGCGGCAGAGGTCGGCAGTTGGAATTTTTGTAAGACAAGAACGGAGTCCAAAAGTAGTAATCACCCCTTTCTGCTATCACTTTAACGAAAGTGTATAAGACTTCGGCGGGTTGGCTCCATCTGAAGCTCCTCTCAAAAGCCCAGTATACGGCCGCCATCTCACAGCATACAGACGAGCAAGCCTCTCTGATAAATGCAAGTTCAACCCCAGTTCCTCGGTTCCTTCTCGCCCCCGTCCACCATTCCCCGTAGCATGTCCAACCACCCTCACCTCACCTCCACCATCTCAGAATCGCATTGGCACCAATCTTCCGACTCGACATCCGCAACTGCTTCTCAGATTTACTCCATGTTGAACCAATCGCCCAACCTCGTCGACTATAGTCCGACTCGCACTTCACCCGATTCATCGTATGGCAATTACAATGCTGGTCATATGTCGCCATCCATCCCAGCCGGCCAGTCAAGCGAATACTTCGATTACACCCCCCAAATGGACGGCAGTACAGGCCCTTCTCGGGGCAATATATCACGCCGTAAAGCGCGTACACACGCGAGCCAGCATTTGCCCATAGGACGAAGCAATCGCGACAACCAGGCGCGTTTTTTTCTGTTATCTCTACAGTTCCTTTACTAATCAAACTGCTATATTAGAATCACCCCGGTCTGTCCTTGATGTACAATGCACCATCCACCCCGCGGTCGCGTCCCCAGAGCCCTGGCTCGTACCCAGAAGGACATCATTTCCAGCCCCAATCCACGCATCTGAATATCGTGCACACGCACGACACGTTCCACTCATCCATGGACGGGCCCGAACACAACTATGGGCAGTGGAGCCACACACCTTCATCGCACACTCGTTCTCGCTCGACGTCTAGTACATCCGATGTCCGCTCCGTGTCGCCTACTGGCAGCGCTGGTTCCGCCCTGACATCATTGTCATCGTCCCACTCGGCTCAAAATTCACAATCGTCTTTGCCTTTTTCGAACGCACCGTTAGCCGACGAGCCTCGCGCCAAGGGACGAAAGATGCGCCTCTGTAATGGGGATCGCAAGAAAATGTGCCAGACGCATCTGGATCATCCCGATTGGAAACAGGAACAACTCGCGAGGATGTTCGACGTCGAGCGCAGTACCGTCAGCAAAATCCTCAAGAACAAGGAAAGTTGGCTAGCCGTCGCGGACGTCAACAGCCATCGAGTGGCCAAGCACAGGTATGTATTGCAGTGCCACTTCTTTTGACAACTCTGACACATCGTTCAAAGGCCATCGAAATTCCCCAAAATTGAAAAGGCTCTCGTCCACCAGCTTTGGGCCGCGAGTCAAGAAGGCACCATCCTCACCGATTCGTTCATTCGCATCGAGGCTAGGAAGGTTGCCGATGCGCAATCCGTTGCCGCTGAACGGTTCAAAGCTAGCTCTGGCTGGGTGGACAACTTCAAATCGAGGGCAGCCATTCGCCGCGGTGTTATGACAAGAGGTCTAGAAGGCCTTCAGATCGACGAAGATTCATCTGACAGCGAAGGCTGCTTGAAAATCATGCCTCAACCCACCTTTGGCGACGCCGAATCAGAGGACTCGCCAGAACCTCCCGCTCTTGTCCAACCGCTGCAACCTTATCAAGGTCCCATGCCATCGCAGGTTCCGTCCATTCTTCTGCACATTGTTCAAGACGAGCACACGCCGACTCTTGAGGAGGCGGAGAGCGCAATATCAGTCCTCCGTGCTTTCGTGCAGGCGCAACATCCAGACTTTGTCACCGATACAGAACGCGATACCCTCCTACACATCTCAAGCAGACTCGTTCGGGCCGGTGCTCAACTGCCGTACGACCCACCATATTAGACTTCCCCGATACCCCGCACACACACTCATTCCCCCATTCACACTGCGCGCACATCACCCGATATCCCCCATTGCATTTTTCCCGTCATCAAAAGCAGTTTACGTTACCACTCTATATTTCTAAGTCCCCGATCTATCATCCATCTGCATCACTTCACCTGCCACCATAACAAACCCGATTTACGATTCTTTGTACTGTCTCACCCCCCGCACTTGTCATATTTTACAAGTCTTCCTCGCATTGTTTCCTGTATCATAGCACGCGTGTGTTTACTTACGTTTTCCACTCCCTCACATTGTTCTACCACCTTTCATCTTTCATCTTACCGCATACCATCGCGAAACGACCACGTACGAAATCACAAATGATAGCAACAGAATTGATTCGGATTCTCACAAGCCCCGGTGTGAAGGGTCCAAATGTCTCGTATTATTGCGAGAAGCGCATAGCTGCATGGTACGAGTAGTCTCGCTTAGAGGGTGTTTCCGATCGGACATGTGAACACCCGAGCGCATGTTCAGATGGCAAAAACAACTGTCCCGTCCAGCTTATTAAATGCCCAATGCGCACTATGAAAGATGCACATCATCGCACATTCGGCCTTGCCTTGAAAACATGTGCTGTGGGGGGTTAGATCGGCGCTCAGACATCGAAAGGCGATATGGAGGTACTGACCAAGCAGCTGATAACTTAGATGTGTCAATCTAAGACTCTAAGCTCAAGGTTTCCTAGCTTTTCCTGGTGCCTTTCCTGGTGCCTTTCCTGGTGGCTTTGTTGACGATCCCCTAGTAAGCATATCAGCACAGCACGGGGCAAGAGCAAGATAAAAGCATACTCATCGGTGGAAGTTTTCATGATCGTCAGCTTTCCCGAAGATGCCTGATTCACCACCTGCGTCTCGATCGAACGATTGATTTTAGCGGTAAGCCCCTAGCAGATTCGGTCAACGGTCGCCTCTGTTCCTGAATGAAGAGCCACTCACCCTCTTCATGCTCGCTTGCTTGACCAAGTCAAGCTTCTTGGGAGCAATCGCCCGTTGACCTTTCTTAGTGTTCATTGCGGCTTTTTTGGCATGGCGGGACGAGGAGCCCTCCTTGCTGTGCAAGCCTTTGGTTTTTCCCTGTAGATACGAGTTGTAAGACATTGCGCCGTCGCCGCCCTACCGATCTCTTACCTGTACCATAGCGAGCCTAGGAATACAGAAGTGTGTGAGTTGAAAGTAAAGTGGCTTTGATCATTTGTGCCGCGTCCGAATCCCGACGCCTTCCGACGCCCGGCGAGCACACCCTGCAAACATCTTTCGCTCAGTGTAACTGTTCAAGCCGCCTCGGATGCTCTCTTCGTCCTCGAAATTACTGCGCCTTCAGCGTATAGCTGGCCCAGTTGGAAAGGTATCTAACCCTGCTGTCTATCTTTTACTTTTGCTCAAAACTGAGCTTCTGCGAAGCGGGCAATCCACGACCTTGTCACCCCCGTTCCAGGCGGCAGACCACATATCTCAGCAGGCACTCCTGGGTACAGCGCTGTCAGCGGGCATGTTGTGACCGTCTTTGGATCCACTGGTTTCCTTGGGAGATACGTGGTGTCCAAGCTGGGTGAGCCATACCGTCGCTCGCTGGAAGCCGGGACGCATATTTATTGCTTTGACGGTTTCAAGGCAAGATGGGCACCCAAGTTGTCGTGCCGTACCGCGAGGAGGATGAGAAGAGGCATTTGAAGCCTATGGGCGACCTCGGCCAAATTGTTCCTATGGTGCGTCGGGTGGTTATTTATTCCGGGGTTGTTGCTCACGCGCTGGTGGGCAGGAATGGGACATTCGTAGTGACGAAATGATTGCGGAGTGTCTCAGACACTCAGACATCGTCTATAACCTTGTCGGGCGGGACTACGAGACCAAGTAAGCACCCCCCGTACATCCAACTTCGCTAGCCTGACTCTCTCTCTCTCGCAAGGAACTTCAAATACTCGGACGTCCACGCGAAAGGAGCCCAGAGGATCGCCCGCATTGCTGCTGAATCCGGGGTGTCTCGCCTCATACACCTGTCCCACTTGAACGCGTCCCATGACTCCAAGTCGAGTTTCCTGCGATCGAAGGCGGAGGGCGAGGAACTCGTCAAAGAGGCTTTCCCCGCAGCTACGATCATTAGGCCTGGAGCTATGTACGGCTTTGAAGACAGACTCCTGACTAACATGGCTTGTGAGTACTCATGTCGGAAATTCATCATTTCTGCTCTGACATCCCATAGACTGGCCCATGTGGTGGCAGGTAAACGGCGGACAGACAAAGATGCGTCCTACTCACGTATGTATCCCGTAACTCCTACATCGCACCTAGCTTACGTTTCCTAGGTCATCGATGTCGCGCAAGCGCTTGCAAACATGATGCATTCCCCGCGTGCCGAAGGGACTTTCAGCCTACCCGGGCCCACCGAGTACACAATTGAATACCTTTTGGAGCTCGTGCAATCCGTGGCCTATCTCGAACCCTCGTCGATCCCTTACCTCCCCAAGCCTGTCATGATGGCAATGGCCAAGCTAGCACAGCTGCCATGGTGGCCCATGGTTAGCCCTGATGAATTGCAGAGGAGGTACATCGATGATGCGGCAGTGGAGGGTGACTGGAACCTCTTTGGCGTCAAGCCAACGCATGTTGAGGATCACGCCCTTTCCTATGTCAGGCGTTTCCGCTCCGCGTTCGTCTTTTGCTTTTCATGTTTATTGAAAACAAGAACTGACACAGTGGCCCACAGCGACAACTTCACAAGGCCTCTCGTTATCCCTGCCAGGGATGTGGTAAGTTTTACACCGTGTCGATTACCACCCGTGGCTAACTGAAACCCAGGTCGGTTGAGTTACCTGTTAATCGTAGAGCTCGTTTGCAATGAAAATTATTTTCCATATTGCACTAGGATGACATTGATAGACTTTGCGAGTGAGCTGTGCATAAAGCCTCAAATACCCCGGTTGGGTGCGTTGTATTGTATTATAAGAGCGGGGAATAGCGACAGTGAAATAGATGGCGCTGGTAGCACAGCGACGTGTCGTAGACATAATATGCATGATAACTAAGTAACGTCCGGTACATCGCAATTAAAAGCCGGGGGGTACGAGACCCTTTTGACCCTCTGTAGCAGGGGGTGGGAACATGGAGCCTTGACCACCGAGCATCTGGAAGATGAAATGTTTAGGGAAAGGTGAATGTCATTGTAAGGTTTTCAACTGACCTGCTGCGCTCCTTGTTGTTGAGCCATCATCTCCTGCTCCTGCGCTACTATCTTGGCCTCATCTTCTAAACTGAGGGCCAGCGGCAACCCAACCAAGAGGGCCGAAGTAGTCACAATCCACACAATGTTTCCGGCGAGTTTTCCTCCTGCCTTGATGAACGACGTGGCTGCGGAAAAGCGCGAGGAGAGGGTGTGTCGCGTTGTAGGGGGCACAATATCCACGAGCGCTGCAATGCGGTCGTAGAGTGTCTCGTCATGGGAGAGTTCTGAGGAAACAGAGGAGAGTGATGCAGATGACGAGGTGCGAGAGGAGGAAGTGGATGCATATGGCGACGACCCCGAGTCTTGGTGGTCCTTCTCCTCGACAATTTCGACTTTGACCATGGCTGCTTGGTGTTTGGGTGGTTGGGTGCTGGTGGTAGAAGGCAAAAATTCGTGAGACGCGTTCGTCACTGGTCCCACCCAATAAGGGCATCCAGTTAGGGGGTTGTGCCACGCGGGGCTTACAAGGGTTTACACTGAGATTGCCATTTTATGCTCTCATTCATCCAAAATTGATTGAACAGGCAATTCGACTCATATTCGACTCATATTCGAATCATACAAAATTTAAATATCCCAGCCTATTAGGCCACTGTTGGAAATCATGTCTTTTCGAGTCAAGTATACGTGTCACCCGGCGGGCCGGTCGATCGAGAAAATGTCCTGGAAAGTCCCACAGAAAGTCCGGCGGATCATTTCCCGGCTGTATCGTTATTGAATCGGAGCTTGAATAAGCTGCTGTCAGGGTACTATTTGTGTACAGCTAGTGAAAAGGGTTCAAGTAACGAACAATCTTGATTCCGACATATTGCACCACTCCTAAAATCACGAAATTTAATTGGAATATACAATGATACAGAACTACTGGAACTGCCGACTTAGAATACCTGCAACGGGGAGGGGAAATGGGAGCGAGCGAGAAAGGTTAAATTTTGGCAGTGCAAAAAATCTCGACCAGTCAGATCCTCAAGATCCTTGGGACATTTCGGCACAATTATGTGCCAACATAAGTACAGGACAATGTGCATGTGCAGAACATTTGGAGGCCTTGAGACATAGCGAAGTGGTCGTCCATCAAGGAAAGTAGACAAATTGTGCGGTGCATGAGGCAAGACATGATTTCGCATCAAAATCCCTGCCTGGAGTGTGACTGATGTGACTGTGGCGAAATCGTCCATTACATGAACCAATGCCGTCAAACCCGCATCGTCGTCTCGGTCGATGCCCGACGCAATTACTATCATACAGAGAAATCTGAAAAAATTATGAAGTTACAGATGAAGGGTTTCTTCATTTAGATATCACTCTGCTAAGATACGTGCCTTGTAGTTGTTGAGATATCAGTCAAAGTCTCAAAATTGTTCAGTAGGTGTACACAAATCGTAGCCTTCGTGCCGCCGGACTGCCGAACTCTGCCGAACTCTGCCGCCAGGTAGTTCACCGGATTACCGGACTTCTCACCGGACTTTCTCATTCAGAATGTCCTCATTGGATCGCGTAGAAGCTCGGCACCGAGAGTCACGTTTATACTTAGACGTCTTCAGTGAAATCATTCTGGCCAGACTCAGGAGTTAAACTTACACCTTTACCACCCACCCCTTTCGCAATGCAGGAAAGCCAGCATGATGAAAATGCTAGCTCGGTCTCGCAGCCAGGTCAGTTCAAAGACGAAGCGAATATACCAGACTCAGGTCTCTGATTGGGACTGCGTAGGCCTATCACTTCCAACCCCTACCATGCAGAACCAGATCTACGAATTGGCCAAAACGCTCCCACCTCCCAGAAAGCAGAACACCGCTTGCGATGCCTGCAGGTGTGTAATTTGACCAGGTTGCAGCTTGGGAGATTTTCGCTCAAGGGGGTACGTGCAGAACCAGGAAGGTCAAGTGCAATCGGTTACCCGGAAATGAAAAGGTGTGTGGCATAATGATCTCGCTTTATCCAACACATTTTCTAATTGCGATCTTATCACAGTGCCAGGTACGCGTTATCACAGAAACCACCTAACCTCGACCTAATTCGCGTTATAACAGCACTGCCTATCCAAAAATTATCCCTGCACGTACGTGATCTATGGCTATGCCATCGCCTTACGACTCTCATCCACCACAGGAATTATGTCCAAGAGGCCACAAGTCAGAAGAAGCGCGGTTCTGCTGTCCCCAGACGACCCAGACACCTGTCTAGCACAGAACAACGATATCCGTCCCAAGTAACCTCTCCTGAGAGTGATTCTCGCCAGCTCTCGGCAAAGTATGTCATTATATATCCCTATTATCATAACATGCTTATTGAATCGTCCTAGCTCAACCACACCTCCTAAACGGTAAGTGATGTCAGTCATGAATCCTGCTGAAAAGTAATAACGTCATTTAAGAGTATCCCCGTCCGCCGACAACAGCGGTTCCTCCACATCGCCGCCGCCCTCGGGGATGTCGTCTAGCTCTTTTGGCTCCGTTATAGCCAATCATTCGGGCCCCATTTCTTATGACACACCTACCCCCCAACTCCTCGCATATCTATTCGCGCCACCTTCAACAACGTGGGAGACTTCCTTCCACTCTTCCGATAGAACACTCATTAGTGTTCATGATAGTAGCATGAATGCGTTTGCATCATTGCTAAACCAGTCTCCGCCTTATGCGGAATGGGGGGACCAAGCTGTGAACTTACAAGATGAGAAGTACCTCACCGAGTATGATGTCCCTTCTTCGATTCAGATACACAGACCAACGCACCTCATGCTTTAGATTCGCCTTAGACTTGGTGGAAGTGTTCTTCCAAATCGTGCACCTCCGCATCCCTCTCCTAAACCCTGCCAGTTTCCGCACCCGATTAAATCTCCAAGGCGATGCCCGGTCAATCCAAAGCCCATCTCTGCATCCCGCGCTTGTTGCTACGGTCCTCGCCTGGGGTGCCAAATTCTCGGAACACTCACTATTGGTAGCTGACAGACGGCGTCCTGGCGGACAGAGTCTATTGGCAAAAGTACTGGTAGATCGCGCAAGGGAGCTAGCGGAGAATATGAAGGTGCACAGGGTGCCTTCGACGGATAACGTGTTGATCGCACTGCTCATGGAGCCTCTTCAAAGTCGTGGGTAATTTTTACAATCTTAATCGTCTGCGACTTACCCTCTTTCAGAGAATGTCGAGGATCATCAAGGTATTCTTGTTCATTAATTGCGCTGGAGTCATATTTGAACGAGATATCCCAGGTTACCACGGCTTCTGGTTGGCTTGCGCCATTCGACACCTTTTACATCTCCAGATCAACCACAAATCCGTCATGATAAACATCCAGGACCCAGACGAGAGAGGAACTATGATATTTGCCTGGTGGATGGCCTGCCTCGCAGACGCATACGGCGCAGTTTATTATCGTCGAAAACCGTTACTGTGAGCATATTTGAGATTACCTTGAATGGTGCGCTAAGCTGGCTTTCAGAGACGACGATGACTACGATATAGACTTCTACACATTGGGTCCCGTCACATCAGAGTTGCTGGATGTATCCAAACCATCCCCTCGCGAGCAGCTGGAGTTCCTGGTACGTCGCATCCAAACATCTGATCCTCAGAGTTTTATCATCATTCTCCAGGGGTACTACCGCGCCTCACACGCCCTGGCACGTATTGCCAGGCAGATGGCGCGTCTCCTGTGGAAACCGGCCACTGACTGTGACGGTCTTCCGTACGAGGACCTCAACCGCTACATCATTGCCCTCTCTGAGTGGCGTGATCAACACCTGGAGAAAGTTGGCCTGCCCAAAAACTTCAATACGGGATGGGATTTCATCTCAGTGGTCTCCGCATGTGAGTCGCGCTCGAGTCGGGTTATGTCATTTTTACCAAACTGGGAGCATCAAGGTGCTAGCGACGCCACATTCCAGATCATGTGGATCATTCTATTCAATGCCCTGGACGAGTTTGGGCTGAAGGAAATCAATGACATGGTCCGGTCGGGCAATTCTCCTGATTCGATACAGTGTGAGGTTATAAAAAGTAAGGTAGCCGACGAAGCCCTGCATGGCGCGCTTCGTATTGCTGGTCTGGTGAGTTCTTCGTCTTATCGTTGCTATCACCTCGATATCGAACGTCGCGATACAGGCCGGCGTCTTGACGCAGAACGGTTATTTGGTACGTGTATGCCTCGCGCTGTTCAGTTCATTTCGTACTAAACAAAATTATAGCGGCTGGATCCAGCAGTTATGCATGTCAGCTGCATACAAGCAGGCACATTGCTTGCGCGTCTGGGCCGCCCAGAGGTCTCCAATTGCATAAACGCCATGGAGCAGTATACGCCATCGTACGAGGAAGCGGGGGACCAGGGTCTTGAGATGCGACGCATCTATTCCCTCGCCACGTCGGGCGAGTTCGACTTTGCGCATATGGCTTCCGTTGCGCCAAAGGTTGAGGTTTCCGTCGCCGCCTCTGAAAATAATCGGATGACCATCGACCCTCCCATGCACATCCATATGAATGACAATGTAAGTATTGCACTTTTTGGGGGAGCTTAATACTCAATCCCCATTGCAGCAGTCACCTCCCATTCTGGATCCTTATTCAATATATGGGAGATGATTGCCGCTTCAATTTTTGTAGCTATTCTGCGGACTATCGGACTATAACTATACGAATAACTTATGGTGTTTTTTGTATGGTTTTCTTGTTTTATTTCTGGCGGGCTCTGCGACTTTATTACTGTGACGGGCTAATTCCATATTGTGCCTACACACGCGCACTGTTTCAATTGTACGCTTTAACGAATTAGTTGGTATTCCATTCCCAAAGAATGCATGCCATCGGGTGGCATTGAGTCGGAGAAGATCTCCGGTGATCAGAATTCGAACAGCGCGCTGCGCATGGAGAACCGGGGTCACGAAAAGTACATTGTTTCCGATCACGCTGTGCCTTCCCGAGGTGTGTACAGCAACATCCGCTCGGATGCCGTCAGCCAAGGAATCAAGGATGCGCCCAGCATGCAACTGCACCTCGCAGTAACCTACTTATCTGACGATTAATCTCTGTTTTTCGAAACCTTGCCCATGGCCACTGAGATGGTCGCGTTATCGGCTCAACCGTCCAAGTACTCCAATATCCCCGGACCAGCACCTTACCAGAGACACGCACAGCCCTCTGGTCCTTGGCCGTGGACCGATGTTGATTCTCCAGACCAAGACGGTGAAGGGGACACGGTCGTACCACCAGCGAATGGACCCTACCCATGGCGAGGTTATCCACAGGTGCGCGCACATAGCACTCTTTCTAGCGCAAACATTTTATTGACCGAGTCCCAGTGTCACTTCCCCAACTGGACACCAGCCCAGGTCAGAAGAAGCAGAATAAGGGGCGCGATCGACAAGCAGCAGCACCTTCCTTGTAAAATCCACTGTTTGGACATCATGAACACGGGCGATTTTGAGTGCCGTGAGTTGACCACAATTCACGAGACCCAACCCAGCCAGGCGTCATTCTGGCAGATAATCCACAAGCAGGCAAGCTTTCATTACCTGTGGCTAGAAGTTGACGTCTGATCATTTATTCAGCGCCCTGATGGCATTCGAGTTCGATCACTGTGTATCGAGAACTTGTCGGGCACGGTATTGCAGATGCTGGGGCACCGATACAAAGTGGAACCGTTCTTTTGGAGCTCCTCTTTGAACTGGCTACCCTCTCGATACCAAGAAATCGTACCGAGCATTGAAGGAGACCGTGAGTTCCTACACCTATTCCCGTGTATTCAGACGCAAAATCAGACGTTCAACAATACTTTATAGATATTACGGTTTGTAGTACACGGATCACCTACGCGTACACCTTCTGAAGTAACCTACAGATTACGCTGACATTCCTACGAAGCACTTCCGATACTGCTATATTTCCTCCCACCGATGGCAGCTGCGACTCTGGCGGGCGACCTCTCATGACCCGTGATGAAACACAAGCAATGCTCTCTCTATCCTCCAGTGAGTCTTGCTCACATCTACCAATTGTCTCGCCACTTACCACGAGAACAAGATGCGAAGGTTCTGCGCCAGGATCTCCTATCCCTACATATGATCAGGTCCCCTCATGGATCAACCATCATCTCGTATCACCCTGACTCAGAATGGCAAACCACTTCCGCGAAAGTGTTGCATTCGAGGATAGCCTCTGCGGGAAAAAGTGTTTACTGGCAGAACATCTTGAACAGGACGTCAGACCCTACTTTCATCCTCCTTACAATTTTGTGGCATGCGCTGTATTCGTGGGATCAAGCTCTGGACCAGCTTTATGCGCATATATCTGATCTTGTGAGCTGTTGTTTTCGCCTCTCAAACGGCGAGTATCTGACCCCTGGTGACAGGAAGCGAATGTGATCCGCACCAACGACACGTCGCTTTCTTCAGAACTACACATCATTCGCGCACACCTCCTGCATTACGAATCTCTTCTCATCGATTTCAACAAATCTGTCATTTTCCTTCGCGACACTGCCAATCCCGCGATGGACTCGATCCAACAAGACTCAGCGACGAAGGGCGACGAGAAGGAGTTGTTTGAAAAGGAATGCGGGAACCTCGTGACCGAAATTGCGCGCCTTGAGCGGTCAAGAGACATGCAAAACAAACGTCTGAACAACGTCATGAATCTCGTAAGTCTTGAGATCCGTGCGTGCATCGTTTAGATAGCTGATAATCATTTAGGCTTTCAGCATTGTGAATATGGAGGACAGTAAGAGGATGCAGCAGCTGACAGAAGCTGCGCGGAACGAAAGTATCGTCATGACGGCGATGACGGAGGCTGCCGTAGGGGACAGTGCTGCAATGAAGCAGATTGCGTGCGTCTCCTCCGGCCAGCTTCTAAAGATATTGTTTCTCACACTGATACCGGCAGATATCTGACTATGATATTCTTGCCTGCCCATTTCGCTGCTGTGAGTTGGTCATTAATGGGTCTCACTGTATGCTCACTGATTGATTTGAAGAGTGTCTTTGGGATGAATGTTGATGTCCTCAGTCCTGATACTAACGGCACTTTGGCGCACTATTTCGAAGTGGCAATCCGTGAGCAGAGCAATCTTCATCCATACACCATCTACTAATGCACTTTCACTTTCAGCGTTGACAGCTCTCACGATATGGTTAATCGTAGCATTCCAAAGCAAGAAATATTTTGCAGAAGACAAAGAAGCCACAGTTTTCCGTAACTTGCTATGGCCGTACAAGTTTGCGAAGCGGTTTTGGCGGAAGGCACGAGGATTACCACCCAAGAACAGGAAGAAGAACGATGATCCTCCGGTGTGAGCGATGCCACCATGTATACGCCCGGCACTGATACAACACTTTATAATATTAACTTATGTATTCAACAACGATGGACTTATGTGCATACTAGGATGTATTGTTTTATCTGGCACCCCCCAGCGCACCGACTCTCCCACGCACCCCCATGTAAATGAAGGGTGTTGATAACGGCTCGGAGGGGGGGGGGCACACTCGCCCGCACACTTGTCCGGCACACCGCCAATCAGTGGCCACACGTTAAGTCACATCCCGGAGTAATTGACGGGCGCGCGGGCCACTTTGGCGATGAAGGTTCATCCAAGGTATGACCTCGTTGCCCCCCTTCTTGGCAACCTCCCTCAGCACCCCGCCTATGCCCATGTAACTCCCTCATCACCTGTACATAGGCAATACATGCATGCACACTCGCAGATAGCAGCGCGGCCTGCAAGGTAACGCGCCGTCCTGGCGAGGGCCGCGAGGCCCATCACAACAATGTCAGGCCACCTCGCACTGGCCATGCTTAATATGCACAGAAATAAATGTAAATGATAAAGGACGTACTGTTAGGGGCTGAACGTTGGGGCATGGTCGTTTGAGAGTCAGATTCAAGTGCGAGACCGATCAACAGATTTGAGCAGGTGAAGAATTATGACCGCGAATCTGCAGGAGATTCGCGCTTGTGGCTGACAAGGCTGCCCGGTGAGAGCGCAGCCTTTGGCCGGAGGTAACTTGTAAAAATCTGACGGATTACTGAGGGGGTGCCATTTCTTAGCGTGCACCGCAATTCTGGGGTTACGCCCCGGGGCGCCGTATAGAACTACCCTACCAGGATTATTTACTACAACACGCAAATTTTTAGCCCTGAAAATCTTGGAAGATGTGATTCCGTGCTAGTAATCACCACCTGTCACCACACGCGGTTGTGGGGGACCTTGGGGGTGGCTGTACAATAAGTATGCAGCGTGTTTGAGGCACTGGGCGGCCATCATTTAATTTGCCATGCTATACAGCACCTCTCGAGTCTTGGCCGGCATGCTTGCCTACCGGCGCTCAAGTCCTCTGCGCTTTCTCTCCTGCCACTATATCCCATTCCATGGACGAAAAGTTTTATGACATTCAGCCGGAGTCTTCGCACATTCCTGGTCCTGCGCCAGATCAGAGGCACGCCCAACCCTCAGGACCATGGCCATGGCAAGATATCGAGGCTTTAGGAAAGAAGGATGTCGAGGTGCTGCCCCCTCTGCCGCTCGACGCGCCTAAATGGCAAGGTTATCCCCAGGTGAGTGACCGCCGCAATTGCAATTGCACAGGCCAGGCTGCTCAACCATGTTCAGTGCGACTTTCCAAACTGGACACCTAGTCAAGTTAGAAGGTGTGGAATTCGAGATGCAATAGATAAGAAGCAGGAACAGCCCTGTAGAATACACTGCGTCGACATCATGGAAAATGGAGACTTCGAGACACGCAATCTTACGACCATCCACGATACTCCCCAAAGCACGACGGCTTTCTGGGAGAAGATAAATGATAAGGTCAGTCCTCTTTGGCATTGATCACTCGAAATGCTAATTACATCTCCAGCGCCCTGAAGGCATTAGAGTTCGATCTCTATGCATCGAAAACCTTTCAGGACCGGTTCTGCAAATGTTAGGGCATAAATATACGGTGGAACCTTTCTTCTGGAGCTCTTCCTTGAATTGGCTCCCCTCACGATACCACGAAATCGTACCTCGGCTGCAGGGTGATCGTAAGTTGCCCAATATCTCTCTGTTAGGACCCCTAATTTACTAACGGGGACTTCTAGACATCACGGTAAATCTTGTTCCACCAACTAACTGGACGTGTTCTAACGCGCAATGCAGATCACCTTGACATTCCTACGCACCATTACGGACCCTGCTACCGTTGCTCGTAGTAGAACCAGCTTCAACTCCGTCAGGGAGCTACCCTCTCTGCGCGGTGATCCGCAGGCATCGCTTACACTTTCTTCAAGTGAGCAACATCCATACCGTATTATCAACGTACGGTGGTACTAACTTTAACTTCACAGGGGAGATGATCCTCCGCCAAGACCTCCTAGCCGTGCACATGATTCGCTCCCCACATGGCTCCACTATTATTTCATACCATCCCGAT
The DNA here is from genome assembly GCA_001630335.1 of Athelia psychrophila. Classification (NCBI taxonomy): domain Eukaryota; kingdom Fungi; phylum Basidiomycota; class Agaricomycetes; order Atheliales; family Atheliaceae; genus Athelia; species Athelia psychrophila. Next base: position 452,425 of record KV417482.1, on the reverse strand, counting down.
CCCCAGTGGCGCACCACCTCTGCACGGGTGATGCATGAGCGAATTGCCCTGGCGGGCGAAAGTGTGTACTGGCAGAACATTGTCCGGCGTGCGTCGGATCCGACATTCATCCTGGTTACGATTTTGTGGCATGCGCTATATTCGTGGGATCAGGCACTGGAGCAGCTGTACGCCCATATATCGTGGCTCGTGCGTTCATAGCTCAATTTCTTGCAGATGTTATCTGACATACATTTGAATACAGGAAGCCAAGGTAATTCGGACCAACGACACCACGCTTTCGTCTGAGCTGCACATTATCCGCGCGCATCTGTTGCACTATGACTCGTTACTTAACGATTTCGAGAAATCCATCAAGTTCGTGCGGGACTCGGCCAACCCCGCCATGGACTTCATAGAGCAGGAGGAGGAGGAGAAGAAGTATGCCCATAGCATTTTGTTGAGAGAGTGTGGGACCCTACTGAGTGAGGTGGAGCGCTTGGAGCGCTCGAGGGATATGCAAAACAAGCGGTTGAAGAACGTCATGAATTTGGTAAGCCTACCCCTCTTCGAAGTCCACAGTGGAGGTTCGATGGCTAATGAGCATGAACATGACAGGCATTTAGCATTGTGAACACCGAAGACAGCAAGCGAATGCAAAAGCTCACAGAGGCCGCACGGGACGATAACATCACCATGAAAGCCCTCACAGAGGCCGCCGTCAGTGATAGTGCTGCGATGAAGCAGATTGCGTGCGTTCTGCTGGCTGTGTTCTCTGGTTTGCATATTGATGGATTACGCTCTCACTATAGATACCTCTCGATGATCTTCTTGCCTGCGAGCTTCGTTGCAGTGAGTTTTATATGAACCCTCAGTGTTGACTATGTGCCGACCGTACCCATAGGGCGTGTTTGGGATGAATGTAGTTGAGATCAACCCCGGCACCAACGGTACACTGGCGCACTATGCTGAGACAGCAATGCGTAAGTATATGGACTTGCACCTCCTGTCATCGTGGACTGACCTATCCCCCCGCCAGCTTTGACGATCATCACGATCTGGTTGATAATAGCCTTCCAGACCAAGAAACACTTTGCGGAGGACGAGCACGCCAGTGTGTTGGGTAATCTCATGTGGCCGTATAAAATGGTGAAGCGGTTCTGGCGGAGGGCGCAGGGTTTGCCAGACAAGAAAATAAAGCGGAACGGCAATTTACCCCAGTGAACCATCGGCATTGATATTGCATGATATACCCAAGAGATATTGAACATTTTAGCATCATTTATATACCAGCGAAGGAGATACTATAGTCTAACAGGGGCATTGGCAAGAGCTTTGCATATATGCTACATCTGTCTTGTTGCACTGGAATGGTGGCAAGCGTACTGTATTGCTCTATTCTATGCAAATCCTATGCCGAATGTACTGATATGCACTGCATTCACACTGTCCTGGCAAAGTCCGCCGCAGCTTCAAGCTCGTTTCTTCTTCTTCCGTACTGCCAAGATAGTGACTTTTGGAGCCACGGTTTCCGCCGCAACAGGTTTCGAAGGCAATGAAGCATTCTCGATGTGTATTGAGCCATAGATGTGAGAGTTGTAAGTTTCTAGAGATGCCACAGGCTCGGGGAACGGGTTGGGGGATACGTCAGGAACGACCCTCTTGCCATTCTTTAGGCGAGGTGGTGGCGTCTGTGGGGGCGCCAGAGATTGAGGTTTTGACTCTGGCTCCGGTGTTGTCAATCTGTCGGATTTCTGCAGCTGGGAAGATGAAGGAATCACCGTGGATGCAGCGAGATTCGGCGCATCTGGAGGGGATTGAAGACCATCGCAGAGCCCCTTGATAGAATCCTCGACGATGCCCGTTCCCCTGATCGCTCGTTCGACGGTTGAGAATTCTACCCCGGTAAGAAGGGACGTCATCACACGTTTGACCATCTGTGCGGACACTTGTCCAACCTGAGGCGCGAGTGGTGATGCCTCGGATCGAGTTACGTCTTTTGAAGGTGTGCACGAAATAGCCATAATAAAGAAACCTGTCAAGATGCCCGCAATGCACTCCTGGCGGAAGGACATACGTTCCCAAAATTCTTCTGGGGAAACTTTGGTTAACTCTCCTGGTGGTTTTGGCTTGTCGCTTGTATGCTGCCGTTCCTTTCCCTCTACAAGTCCTTCAACTTCTCCTATGGCGTCAGATTCTTTGCGTGGTCTTTTCCTCACAGGGGACTTTATTCCGTCTGCATCTGTGGTATAAGCAATTTCATCCAAAAACCGGGATTTAGGATCGTCATCAAAAGATGGGATAAATTGTCCCAAATTATGACACCCTTCGGAATTATCCACAGAGCAGGGTAGTTGTATTTCCGACTGTGAATAGGGGTGGCCATATGACCATGGTAAGGATGATGGGTGGGGAGGGGTGGTATTTGAAGACGATGCGAATTTGAGGGAATAGGTTGCCTCGGTCTCCGTAGACCCAGGTAAAAGGTAGTATAGTCTGATTTTCCCACCAGCCTCCTCTTTCAAACGACTCTGTATCTTCTCCGCCACCTCGCTGTATAGACGCTTCCACCAAGCGCAGAGCTTGACGTCGCTTAGCGGCCGTTTCCCTTCAAACTCTGATGAGTTCGGGAACAGGTATTGATTCTGCGCGCGCGCGAAGAGATGGATCCACAGATGATCGGCGACAAAGGGGCGCGTTTTGGGATCAGCATAGAACTCCAGGAAGGCTCGCACGAGACTGGCGGTGGGTGAGGGTGCCAAACCCTGGCCTGTCGTGTCCACCTTGGAAATGTACAGGACTGCACAAGAAGAAGCAGGGATAGTGTATATGCAAGCTTCAATTGCACATACAAAGATTCGCGGTGCGTCAGGGGTGGGTTGCTCGGACAGCAGAACAACCACATCTTGGAGATAACATCGTGGGCGGGGTTGGGCAAATGGAAACAGCCCAGAGTGTTTCCTCGGCGATGTTACCAGAACATGCAAGTGAAGATCGCGAGTGCCTGGAAGTGTCGACAATGAGGCCAGGAGAGTGTCTCGTAGGTTGGAGCTGGTGGCCATGGTCTGCCTTCAAGCCGTGGGAAACATTCGCTTGGGTGAGGTGTTGAGGTGCAAGGAAATGCAGATATTACAAGGCAATTTAGACTATCGGTGTATTATGCGTGCTACATATATGCAAGTACGGTACATTGGAAGATTGCGTGTGTGATAGAGAAAAACCGACAAAATATTGACCAAATGCGAAGAGCCTATGCAACGTAAGCGAACGTGTCTCTTGTGCCATCTACACGCTCGATGTACTCCTTCTCTAGCAAAGTGTCTATGGCCTAATGCACGTTCCTATTAGTGAAAGGATATTTAAGGGTGCAGGAAATGGTATTACCTTTTTGATATCGGGAATCTTCGGTGAGAAGCGTTGAGAGATCTGGGAGATTACCTCTTGAATCAACTGCTGGTTCTTCATCGTCTTACGAGCCTTCATGATTCTGTTCGACGCTGCATTCAATATGTCGTATCGCAGGGAAAGCAGTGGGGCCACGTACCGCACGATGGTAGCCTGAATGACATATTTGCGATCCTCGTCGACCGTCTTCAACACATCCGACGATTCAGCCTTGACTTCGGCTTTGATGGGCAAATTGAGATTAACACGGATCTTCTTGGATTTGAAGCCTGAGGAAAGACAATATTCAATATTAATGTCTGCCCGAAAAGACATAGCATGGCCACGCACCCGGATTCAGATCATATTGGTCAGTCTCCTCGTTGATCAGGACCTTCGCCTTGACCAACAGAGACAGCACCTGCTGTAATATTTCCTTGCTGATAGCAGTTGCCGCGAATAGCTCTTCGAAGGAAAGTGTGTCGTTCTTGTTGTATTGCAGCAATACTGCCATCTGATACGAGCTCGTCATCAAGATGTACTTCTGGTTGGTATAGTTTGTGCGCAGCTCGTTCTTCGAGTAATTCCAGAGCCAGGTGAGTTTGCGCCCAGAGTGCTTGACCTGGTAGTACTTCTGGAAACGGTCGTACGTGGACTGAATCTCGGCGGGGATGACAAAGTCGTTGTTCGGCGCGCTGAGCGGCCAGAAGTTCGTGCCAAGGACCATGATGCTGAAGTTGATGTCCATATCGTCGTGTGCTTGCTGCATGCGCTCCTTGAACTGGTCCGTAAGATCCTTGCTCAAGCTCATATCTGCGAGGCAGTTTGAGTTTTGCACGAATCAATTTGAAGATCGGGTTGCACATACCTGTGAACATGCGCTGCAGCTTGTTGGTATATTCGAAGCCACAGGCTTCCTTCAATTTTGAGATCATGCTGGCTTCACTCTCGTCAGACGCAGACACGCCATGAATGAGACGCTTCGACAATTTGGTGGTGTAGAATGTCTGGAACACATCCTTGTCTTCGATGTACTTGAAAAGCACCATCTGTCGTTACAAGATCAGTGGCAAGCCCGGCGAGATATGCACTTGCATCACGCACCACACGGTTCAAAGCGCCCTCGAGGTCACCATCCTCTGACATCTTGTTGCTTTTGCGCAGCAACATGTCTGCATGCTTTGCGAGCAACTCGGGCGATTTCGACGACGAGGTGCCGGTCGCAGCGTTGCGATTGACGAACTCTCGGCACGCCTTGTCCAAGCTAGCGACAAATCCAGCCTCACCGCGGAAGCTCCTCGTGACGGTCTCCGCGTTCTTTCTGTGCACCTCAAGCAGCGCATCCACATAGGCCTTGGGATCAAGCGAGTCGGCGGCGTCCCCTCCTTCGCCCACAAGCTTGGACACAGCCGCGAGACCGGCTTTCTTGACATGTTCCTCGAACCGTTTCCGCAGGGGCTCAAGACCTTCGGGAATGCGCGAGAGCAGCGCATACATCCGCTGGAGATCCTCGTCCTTGTCGTAATCGAGCAGATTTTGGAAGCTCTCCCACATCAGCTGCGAGTGCTCGCGGATGAGCACGTGCTCGCACTTGCTGACGAGCGATTTGCGCGTCTGCGTGTTGAGGTAGCGCTCCACGCGGTCCTCCTCTTCCCGCAGCCGCTCTTCCGCCTTCTTGAGGTAGTCGGAGACGCTGCTCTCTGCGAGGAAGGACTCCGACTCCTGCTTGTAGTACTTCTCGGTGGCATCGATGAATGCGTTTTCAAAGTGCTCCTTGTACACATCCAGCGACGCCTTGTTGGTGTCGGATTCATCGAGCCCGAGCGACACGAACGAGTCGACGACTTTCTTTACAAGCCCCTGATCGATGGTGTCGCCGTTTCGCTGCTGCTCAATGAGCCGCAGCACGGCACCGGCCAGCTTTTGGTGCTTGCTCTGAACATGGAGGAAGAAATTGGATTTCCATTGCACGAGCGCAAGCTATGAGCGGGATCGGTGAGCAGGCGCGAATCGCCGCGGGGTGATAAGCGCGACACGTACCGTGTACACGGGATAGACGCCCTTTCTGCCCTCGTCGCGCTCGCGTTTGACCCAATGCCGGTTCAGATACGTGAAAAGCCGATTGATATAGTTGGCCCCCGTTGTGTAGCGATCCCACTCTGCGGCGTAGTATCGCAGAAGCGCCTCATCCTGGAGCGAATCTGATGCCTGAAATCACAGTCGGGAATGTCAGCGGCCGACGCGCAGGCACATCGAGAGACAGAGGCGACATACGTCTCGCAGCGTCTTGAGATGCGAAATGAAGTATCGGATCAGGTTGTTGTACAAATCTGAGCCCATCAAGTTCGCGCCCGCTGTGCGCACAGGACTCGATCAGCATCTAATTAGCGGGCCAATCACGACGGAAAGCACGTACTGCGGCTGCCCGAGCTGACGGATTCGGACGTGCCGTGCATTCTCGATGATGTGCAGTAGTTGTACGCGACGGTGTACAGACTCATGTACTTGGAATAGGACACCCCCGTCTGGAGCTTGGTCATGATGTGGTCCACACCCTCCTCCAGAAAAGCCCATGTGGTGGCCAGGTCGGCCGTCGAGGGCGGCATAGCGGGTGAAGCGGCCATGATGCGGTGTGCAAAAAGAGGTCAGTGGTGGTGGTAGGGTAGAGAGCCTCGAGTGGCGCAGGGCTGTACGGCGTCAGAAACATGTCACTCGGCCAGCTGCACTGATTGCAGGTAGCCCGGCCAGATACGAACACGACACATACACGACATTAACACGAGTTTCATATCGGTTCTAAGCAGAATAATGTAGAATAATGGAGAAGGCTAGAGGCTAGAGTTTCACTCCTTTGTGGATGCACGCGATGCCTCCCCACTGATCCGTCCACGCACCCCCCTCGTGTGGCGCGCCCGTCGCAAACCCGGCGTCCCGTATCATCTGCGAGAAGTCCTCTTGGGTAGGGAACTTGCGGATGGACTCCACCAGATATTGGTAGGAGTCTCTGTCGCCGGCGAGGATGGTCCCCATCAGTGGAATCATCGAGAACGAATATTGGTCGTACAGCCTGAAATGAAAACCGCGGTCAGATGACGGCCGTGATGCGTGATACATGGGTACTTACGTGCTCAATAAAGGGTTGGTGACCTTGCTGAACTCAAGGCACGCGAATGTGCCTCCCGGTTTGAGCACTCGGTGCGCTTCTTTCAGGACGTCCGGGATGGACGTGCAATTCCTGATGCCAAACGCAATGGTGTACAGGTCGTAGGTGTTATCTTCAAACTTCGTGAGCGCCTGCGCGTTGGCTTCGTGGAAGGATACTTGAGGAGCTGGAGTACATATACATATTAGCGACGGTCAAGGTTCACGCTGGGCCAACATACTGTTGTGATACATGGTCTTCTTGAACCGTCTAAACCCCTCTTTCAGCATCTCGCCGTTGATGTCCACGACTTCCACGGTCGTCTCGCGGTCGGCATAAGTCTCTCGCGCGTGGTCCAAAATCCTGAGCGCAATATCCCCAGTCCCGCCAGCGACGTCGATGCATTTTGCCGGCCCCCTCCGCCCGGGCCTCAGCCCCGACACAAAGCTGTCCTTCCAGAGCCTGTGCACCCCAAAGGAGGTCGCGTCGTTCATCAGGTCGTATGAAGACGCGACCGAATCGAAAACATTCTTGACGAGGGTCTCTTTGGACTCCTCGGGCACGGTCTTGAACCCAAAGGACGTGGTGCGCCCCGAGTCGGGGTTCGGTGGGGGCGCCGCGGAGTTCTGCGTGTGGTTGAGCCGCGTGAGGAGGGCGCTGGGCCGTGTGCGACGCGCCGAGAGGCGAACAGAGCGAGAAACGGTTTGCATGACGGAGGTCAGAGTCGGAAACGAGTTAGCGCGTGATCGACTCCTGAAAATGGTCGGCGCTTCTTCTGGTACTTGGTTTTCCCCCGACCATGGCTCTCTCATCGCACAAAGGCAAAGGAAAGGCAATCTCCCAAAACGAACTCAGTGATTCTGAGTCTGGCTCAGAAGAAACATATTCGTCGGCTGCGTCGTCAGACTCTGACTCTGACTCGGAAGACGAGATCACTCCTGAATACCTTGAAGCACTTCTCCAAAAAGCCAGACTGAGTGCAGCTGCCGCTCAGCTCAAGCTTCATGATGCGGGATCTCAAGAAGAGGAGATAATAAACCTAGGAAGCTCTGTGCAAGAGTGCGTTCTGCTGTCCCAGGATCTTCTGCCGCATCTAACCTGTGTAGATCTCTACCCGCGTTAGACCCTGGCAAACTGCCTCCAGCCTACATCGAACTCGGAAAATCACGCCGCGATGGCCCCTCGCTTATACGCGACCCCGACGTAGAGCGCGCCGTGCTCGCATCGTCCTCCTACGATGTCCCAGCCCCGCCTGCTCCTCCGCCCGAACTCACAAAGTCCGGAAAGCCGCTCACCAAAAAAGAGAAGAAAGCGGCAAGTCCTACAACCATATCCCTATAATGGCGTCTTCTCACCTATCTTGCAGCTCAAAAACATGACTGCGGGATCGGACTGGTTTGACCTGCCCGCACCCGCGGAAGCAGACCTGCCCCGCCTGTACCGCGAGGTCGAGGCGCTGCGCCTGCGGAACCAGCTCGATCCCAAGCGCTTCTACCGTAAAGACGAGGGCGAGGGCAAGGGCATCAAAGGCCTGCCGAAATACTTTGCGGTAAGCCTGTTCGATCTCGCGAATACGCGCGCGTGCTAAACGGGCCGAGCAGATTGGGACCATTGTTGCGTCGTCGACGCCATTCGGCACGGCCAGCTCGGACAACCTCGTGCGCGCGCACCGGAAGAGGACGCTTGTGGACGAGCTCGTGGACGATGCTGAAGCAAAGAGGTATGCGAAGAAGAAGTTTACGGAGCTGCAGGGTGTGAGGGGGGCCAAGGGACGGGGCACGCTGGCGGCGCGAAACGCTCTCAAGAGGCGTAAATGGTGATGTAATTCAATCATGAGTATCCATTGTAGGAAAATCCAGCTGTCGACCGCTATTATTATGGTTGATCATTTTTTGGAACGAATACATATGAGAGACGCTCTTGAACGGTTCTTCCAAGCGAACTGGTGAGTGTTATACGTTCTCGTTCATCATCGATCATTCGACAAATTTCAACTTGCATCTCTTGTGCGTTTTACCCTGTGTACGTGTATATGATGCACACCAAAAACTTACATTTACCCGTCAATGTTTCTGACCAATCTAATCACAGTGCATTCAGCGCCTTGGCATTATGCGCTACGCGGCCAGTGACAGGGACACCTCAAGCACATATGTTACAGCGTCGCGTCCGTTTCATCGTCTATTGAATATTCGAAGACCCATCCCATGATCATGGAACATTATATCTGTGCTGAGCCCGTTTCATACCAGTACGCCCCCGCCAAGCATTTTCAAGCTCGCCAGGACCACCACTGCTCCATGTACCCCTTGATTGATATCAGGCTCAATTTCCGCTCATCCTCATGCAAACCCCTGCTTGAGAACTAGTGGACCTTCCGTTGCTCGCTTAAGTCAGTCTTCATCGGTGGCGTATCAATGCCGCCACTGCATATAAGTGCTCGGATCGCTGGTGGCAAACTGGTGGTGTTCATCAAGTCGTTTCATGATACATGATACAAATTTCGTTTGGTATACTGGAACACTATATATCGCAATAATGTACAGTCATTGGCGCCGTCACTAGGAGTGGTATAAGGTATAGTTCAAAAAGGTCAAGTCACCGGGCAAGATAGAGAGGACTAGGGGTTTTGTTCGTCCTCTATATCACGCCTGATCTCCCGCCGCCTGATCTCCTGCTCCTTCCTGAGCGCCTGCTCGATCTGCGGGAGCCGAAGCATCTGCAGCAAATAATGTCGAGGATAACATCCCAGATGGTGACCAAGATCATAACGATAACTGCAGGATGGGGAGTAAGTCACTGCGCCCCGGGAAAATATTATGAGAGCACGCACCGTTGACAATGGTCATGATGATACTGGCAATGGCGCCAACGATTGCGCTGATGCAGCCGCCAATAGCAGAAAATATGGATCCCTGTATGCAAAACGCATGAGCATCACTGTGCCTTGTAAAATCTGCAAGTGCGACTGACCATGGTGGTTGATGTAGGGTTGGTTGATGTAGGGTTGGTTGGTTGGTTGGTTGGTTGGTAAAGGTGAGAAGTGGATTGTGAAGTATCCCGCCTACATATTCTGCCTTTTATCCCGCCAGAGGTCGCCTAGGGGGCCAAGAATGACGGTGCCAGCTGCGCGTCATAGTGACATCAACCTGCTCCTCGGGTACGCACGAGCAGGGTCGCAACGGATCTCGTCGGCAAGGCTTCGGTGCGCATCCGCCGGCGCGCACCAGCACGCCTCCATGGCAGACTCCAGAGGTGATGGGAGATGATGCACGATGGCCTGGCCCTGGCCTTTCCATTGATATGGGAAAAGTGTCGCAATGGACCGTTCTAAAGAGAAAGTGTTCATTTCCAAGTGCTGACCATTCGATTTTCGATTTATTTTCTCGTGGAGTAATGGGAGTAGGTGGCGCCCTAATTGGGAAAGTCACGCGGCTTGGGGTGCCTCGAACTTGTTCCTGCCAGTGCTTGCTATCTCCACCGACGTCGACATATCATCGCCACTGCAGCTGGTAAGCTTTAACATTTCACCGCTCAAAACACCGATTCGAGCATCACAGGGTTCACGGCGACTCACAGGGGATGTCGACGTCATCTGCCCTGGACGACATTTTAGGCGAAAATTTCTTTGGCTTTGGCACAAACGAAGGGAAATGGTTACATCATGTCACCAGGGCCTATCTTTTGTGGGAGTGTCTGCAGACGGTGGCCATACGGTAACAAGCTGCCACTCTCCACAGGCTCCACGTTTATAGATGATGAGTATTCGCGGCAGTCCGTCACAGTCCGTCACTCGTCCATGGGCTCACGGCAAGGAACTCGCCGGCAAGGGTAATTTAATCCGCCTCTTTGCGGTCAGGGGCAACACTCGCTCCCAACCGCCATCCGTCCTATCGGCGAGAAATGGAATTTCTGGCGAGAGGGCCTGATCTCTGGTGCTGATCCAAAGTGTCATGATCAGCTACTGGTTGAGATTTTTGCCGCTTCGATAGAACGCTTGCAACGCTTCTACATCACTGATATATGGCCACTTATGCTACTTACAACCGGCACGGACTCGGAGACAGCCTATTCAGAGTGGCTGACTTCATCCAGCAGACCCCTGAAATATTTGCTGTTTCTTCGACGCTTCAATCTCAGTTATACTCTGGTTCATCAAGTTCGGCTTCCATGTCAGCAGATGGAGCAATTGGACGATCTATTTGCCGATATACACGGCTTCTTGAAGCTTTGGGAATTATGTCACAACCTCATCCGATTTTGCAAGTACTAGTGCAAGCTGGCTCAGGATTTTCTTAGACCATGGCCCAAATTCTTATCATCACGCCAACTACCCTCTTTGCTGGACCTCTGGGTAAAATTGCACTTGCTGTGGAAATCTGATATCGACGTACGGGTTACATTAGTCCGCATCATCCGTATTGCAAAGACTTGTTCTTCGCCCATGGAATGTGCCACGAGTCTCAATTAAATTCTCCAGGATATTCCCAGCGGCTGGCTGAACTTCGAGCTCCCACTACCGCCCAGCTTATTTCAATGCTCATATCCTACCCTACTGCCGGAACTTTGTAAAGCACGCTCGCGAACGCCAGATACTGAGCTGAGGAGCGTTGCTTGGCTGGTGCACAATTGTATACGGAGATTATATGTTTGCTGACGACTGCAGAAGCTCTAATAATATATTCCGTTGACTAGACCGATTCTTGGCATGGGTGTACATCCTGCTATTTTGCTACTACTAATACAGAGTGCCTTGCTTGACGTCCGCTTTCCTTGTCGATCGGCTATAGCATCCATTCTTACGTAACTTGTTAGGTTTACTGGCCGTAGCCAAACAACTCCTAAAGAGGTAACCAGATTTTCACTCCGCCGATCGGTTTCGCGCAGGGACCAGGGTAGCCATGCCCCGACGACCATCAAAAATCAGCAGGCTCAGCAAGAGCAAGGCGCGCCCTGTCAATCGCGCCGATAGCAAAATCAAGAAATGGAACAAGGCGTCCGATATCCCTATGGACGAGGAGCATCAATGTATGCGCCCCCGCTTTCCGCTTGGCATTTGGTGTATTGATTTAATTTGACTTTGCATCAAGTTCATACCTCTCGTGACAAGATCCTGCTGGAGGGGGAGGGGTCTGGTGGGGAGGATGATGGCGACGAGGATGAAGTCTTTGGGCTAAATGGCCTCTCTGACGACTCGGAGGAGGAGCAGGAAGAGGATGAGCAGGAAGAGGATGAGCAGGACGAGGACGAGGAAACTCTAGAAGAGCCCGTCCAAAAGAAGAAATCGAAGGGCAAGAAGGCTGCCGCAAAAGCTGCTGAATCCTCGGACTCTGGATCGGAGGAAGAGGAAGAAACGTGGGGCCGCAACAAATCTGCGTACTACTCGTCCAACGCCGCGCAATTGGAGTCTGATGATGAGGAAGCGAACGACCTGGAGGAGCAGGAGGCGAAGCGCTTGCAGGCGAAGGCGAGGGACGCTATGGGGGAGAATGACTTTGGCCTGGGTGATCCCGTGGAACTGGCGGCAGGCCAAACGGATATCGAGTGAGTGTTTTTCGAATCTCCGCAGGCTCCACCTCACATATACACAGTGATCTGCTGGAGCCCTTCCAGCCAACCATTCCGTCCTTACCTCGGGATAAGCAAGCGCTACTGCGGCACTTGGAGAAGACCAACCCGGAAACCCTGGCCCTCGCGCGCGACTGGGACGACACGGCCTGGTCGCTTGTTAAAGCTCAGGCGAAGCTTCAAAAGTATGTCCACGTCCTCATTTCTAGATCGCGCCTTACTTATGGACAATTTAGGTTAGAGACGGAAACACCTGACGCCCTGAGCATCGGCATGTCTCATTTACATTACCGTATGCAAGCATCTTATCATTCATGTTCGATGCTAACTACATTACACTGATAGAGGCTGTCTTGACCTACGCGACTACTCTGGCCTTCTATCTTCACCTACGGTCCAGCCCGAAATATATCCAGAACAGCGAACTCCTCAAAGCCCATCCCATCATGTCACGGTTACTCACGCTAAAGCAGTCGATATCTACGCTCGAGGATCTTGACTTTGCGCCTTCAGATGATGATGAAGATGAAGAAGATTCTGACCTAGACGATGACGAGAGTCTCGGCCTTGATGGGGATGCGCAGGCACAAGATATGGAGCAGCTGTTCAAAGGCCTTGACGACGACGAACTGTCCGCCTTGCTTGCAGAGGCAGAATTATCAATACCCAGCTCGAGTAAGCGGCAGCATGCCGAGAAGCCTCCCAAGAAGAAGCGCAAAACCGATGCCACCTCTGGCAAGACACCCGCGTTGCCCGTTTTCGATCTGGTGGAGCCTGTCTACGCGCGCGAAAAACCCTCTGCGGCTAGCACGCTGGCCAACATGGGTGATACCGATGCGTATGGCGAGGCCACTTCCATTCAGCACGCGGACCAGGTCGACAAAGCCGCACGGAAGAAATCCATCCGGTTCCATACCTCCAAGATCGAAAGCACTAGTGCGAGGCGACAAGGCGCGAGAAATGCCGTGGGCGGCGACGACGATATTCCGTACCGGGAGCGGAAGAAGGAGAAGGATGTGCGGTTGGCCAAAGAGTCTGACAAGAAGTCGAAAACGAAGGGGCAAGGAGGAGATGACTTGGATGAGGTGGGCGCAGAAGCGGGGACGAAGAAGAGATCGCGAGACGAGGATGACGAGGGCGAGGGCGAGGCGGATGGTGCCGATGGATACTACGAGCTCGTCAAGCGTAAATCGAAAGAGGCGAAAGAGAAGAAAAAGGCTGACTACGAAGAAGCTCAAGCGGCTGCACGGTTAGCTCTTCCATTTGATACGGTTATAAGGGCGCCACTCACGGATATTCGCTTGCAGACCTAACCATGTGGAAGACGCCACAGCAGGCCCACGGTCGCTCACCCGCGCGATTTTGGCCAACAAAGGCCTCACTCCTCATCGATCTAAAAGTGTGCGCAATCCGCGTGTCAAGAAGCGACAAAAGTTCGAAAAGGCGAAGAAGAAGATTTCATCTCAGAAGGCTATCTACAAAGGCGGTATCGGGGACACAGGGAAATATGCCGGAGAGAAGTCTGGTATCTCCAAGGTTGTCAAGAGTATCCGCTTGGGCTGATGCAAGACATTCTTTTATTGCAATTCATCGAATTCTGAGGCATGTGTATGGCTAAGAGTTACTCTGCAGAGCTAGCATGACAACCCGGTCCTGCCAAGCAACCACCATCTACGACAAGAGTCTGCCCTGTCATAAAATCCGAAGCTGACGATGCAAGAAAAATTGCGGAGCCTCTGATCTCGCTGGCTTCCGCAATCCTTCCCATCGGTGTGTAAGCTTCCATAGCGTCGATAAATTCTTGCTTCTGCATTGCTCCTCCAAGGAGACTAGTGCGATGGAAACCGGGGCAAAGTGCATTTACTGTAATGCCATGTTTGGCGTATTGGAGCCCCATCTCCCTCGTCAGGTTCAGTACGGCTCCCTGGAACCGAGATGCGTTAGTGGTTTTCACGGAAGTAGGACATGGGTGTGGCAACCTTGGTTGCACAGTATCCAGGATGAGGAGCCAAACCGGACGAGCCACCGAGGCCATACATGCTCGCTAAAACCAACCAAATTAGCCAACTGAGCACGTCAAGGGATCTTTGAAGTACCTGTGTTGATAATTTTGCCGCTCCCTTGTTTCACCATAACCTTCAGGACCGCTCTTGCGACGTAAAATACCCCGTCGAGGTTCACGGCCATCAGCTTCCGCCACTGCTCCGTTGGCATTTCGTGCACGAGAGCCTCTTTGGCTGCCACGCCTGCATTATTGAAGAGAATGTCTAGGACAATCTATATAAGCGGCTGCCGATAAGTTGACAGGTATGTCCTGATTGACGAACCGATGCGGCCAACTTGGGCAATAGTCGCCTGAACAACATCTTCAACCTTGTCCTCCTGAGTAACATCAAGCTGAAAGACAAGGGCGTTCCTGCCAACATCGCGGATTCGCTTTGCTATCACCTCGGCCGCTGAGACATCTATATCCGCTAGGACAACGTCTGCACCTGCAAGAGCCAGGGCCTCCGCCATCTCTGCGCCAAGGCCCGATCCCGCACCAGTTACAAAGCCCACTTTATTTTGCAGTCCGAATATATCCGTGAGGGTCATGGTAGATCTAGTAAGCTATCGATGCGTACATGTGTAGGCCTCGGTCAACGGCACTGCATCAGTAGCCCGGCCCGGCCGTGGAAAACTCAAATTCATTCGGGTGCAGACCCAGATGTTCTATGTATCGACTCTGATCGTGTGGCGCGCGGTGCGGCGAATCGCACTCGGACCAGGTCATGTTCAGTGGTCACATTCCGATGAGTACCGCGCGAAAATGGACAACACGTCGCACTACCCTTAGCGTGTCATGGACATATATATATACCTGTTATTTTGACTAAGATATTTAACAGCAACCTCCAACTTGAACTTCGAGCAACTTCCAAGTAGGAGTCCTTTGGCATTCATATTCACACCCACTTTCCCCACTTTACGCCACACGCGATTCCTTGAAATGCCCAATCCAAAGGTGCTCATCATAGGAGGAGGCTTGGGGTGCGCAACGCGTAATACAGTAATATATGCTACCTACTGATCGCATCGTAGGGGCTTGACCCTGGCGCAAAGCCTCCGCTCGCAGGGCGTTGATTTTGAACTATTCGAGCGTGACGAAGGACCCCACGCAAGAGTCCAAGGTTGGGCTGTATTACTTACAAAGTCAGCCCGGTGCCCTACCCGAATCCTGTTCCACACCCTTATTTGAACTTTCTTACATTCTAGGATAATCCCCCATCTTCGGCGGATCGTGCCCCAGGAAGCGCCGGCTCTCGAGAGTACCAGTGTGGCTGCTGGACAATCTGACATGGGCTCCATCAGTGAGTAGTAACATGAGGCACTCGGCGGCCTGGAATCAAAAACATTTCTGACGTCTAGATGACTAATTTACAGGCCTGTGGGATGCGTTCACGAAGCAGCCTATCGATATGGGAATCAAGTTGATCCCTGGCCAATTGATACGCGTCAACAGAGCGAAATTCCGGCAATACCTGCTCACAGGTCTGGCAGTTCGATGGGGATATAGATTCACGCACTACGAGGTTACTGAGGGCGGAGGTGTGAAAGCATTCTTCGAGGACGGAACCACAGCTATTGGAGATATCCTTGTTGGCGCTGATGGTCTTCGAAGCCGAGGTGGGACATGCTTCCCTTTAAAGCTAGTTTCTTGACTGACTGTGAGCAGTGCGACACACAATGTATCAACCTAACCCGCCCGCATTGAACGTGGTACCTGCGGGCGTCATCGTAGGTGAGATTACTTTGAGCGGAGAGTATCTCGAGCGTCAAACAAAGTTGGGACGCCTGTTCTACGTGTGCATTGGGCATGGCGTCCATTTCTTCGTGGGCCTGAGGTCTTACTCCGAAGATTTGACCGAGGGTCACTATTACTGGATACATTTCTTCCCTGAAGCCAACCCGGATCATTCGTGGGTAAAAAAGGCGACAAAAGAAGAATTATTGTCTTTCACCAGGGATCAGCTGAAGGGCATTCATCCCGACCTCCGGGAGATAATTGGCTTGCAAAAACCAGAGGGGGTGTCGGAGGCATTCGTCATGTATGATCGCGTCCCAGAAGTGTGTCCAGCGGGACCGGTGACCCTCATTGGAGATGCCACGCATCCAATGACCCCGCGTAAGTCTTCCTGCGCCTTCGCCTTTGGTCAGGATACTCACATCATTCCAGTCAGAGGCGATGGGGCAAATAATGCCATGCAAGACTCGGTGGAGCTCGGACAGAAAATTGGTGACGCCATAAAAGCGGGAACCTCTTTAGCAGACGCTCTTCGCGCGTACGAGGAGGTCATGGTTCCCAGAGCAACGCAGGCAGTCCTGATGAGCAGAGAAGCAGCATTGAAAATGGTGAGGGATCAGAAGTCAGCCGCGTAGAGAAAATCCTTTGGGGCACCTAGTTCACATAATAGAGACTGTTCGAAAATCCCATCTTGAAAGAACGAGAAACGGGATTGCGCAACTTGAAAAGGCCGAAGGTCCGAGAGAAGCAAACGGGATGGAATGGGGAAAGCGTTGGGACCTTTCAACTCGTTCTTGAACTGGCGCACCAAACAACACAACCAAACAACTGTCTGTTTCTCACACAGCAACTCGTTTGCTCGCCCAAGTCCAAAAGTTACAAAACTCACGCTCAGCTGTAGAGTCCGCCCAAAGTCCACCGGCTATCGCTCCGCGCAACGGTGGATGCTCGATTCGTTGAGTGCCCTGCTGCGTATTGCAGCGTCTGATGAAAGCGATGCTGGACCGCAGCAGCGGCTGGCATGTGGGCACCGCATTTGGCCCATGCCGGTCCTTTTATGGCACTTTTGAGCACTCAGCATTCACCCCCTTCATCAAGCGGTGGTTGTTCAGTTCTTTAAATACCCTTCGCTCGTCGAGCGATGCAGAGCATCATTCGCCCGTCTTCTCTCCTTCTGTACATACTCATCCCACCCGTCGTTTTGCAATGAGCCACAACGGCACAGCTTTGAGTGAGCTGCATATCCAACAGCTCTCCCCGCAGCACACTGGTACTCATACTTTTACACAGCACCGCAGGAAGTCTGGAACAACTCCCCATACCATTACATTCCGACACAATATGTTTGCATCATATTTGTCACCTTGTACAGCGTCTCCAGCTGTAAGCCGCTCACCATCGCTGCCATTTGCTAAACAAGTGCTGACCGTGAGGTTTGAATTCAGTGCTGCACCTCGCACAAGCCTTCCGCTATCGCATGTGGTGGCTGTTCCCAACCGCGATTCTTGCCGGCGCGGCTGAGACGCTGGGGTGGAGTGCACGATTATGGTCTTCTGTGAATTTTATGCTCGACACCCCGTTCATGATCCAGTGCGTCTTGGCCCTGGCGCATCAGGCAGGCGAATTCTGACGAACGACATGCAACTTTAGAATTTCAACTACCATTATTGCCCCCACTCCGCTAGTTGCGGCCAATTTGTGCGTGCGTCCACCAGCGACATGCTGACTGAAATTAACGGCGTCTGCAGCATCATACTGGGTCGAATCGTGCGCAAGCTGGGAAGCCGCTACAGCCGTCTTTCTCCCAAGTGGTGTAAGCGGCCGTCTTGTGCCGATATTCCACCTTCTAATTCCAAGCATTTAGACACCATCATCTTCTGCGGTTTCGACATTGTGCCCCTGGTGATCCAGGCTCTCGGGGGTGGCATCGCTTCGGGGGCAACAACGCAGGCCGGCACCGAACTGGTGAGCTCATCCGCCTCATTAATTAATTGATGATATTAAACCGACGGCAGGGCGCGCGGATTATGTTGGGCGGAATCGCGACCCAGATGGGTGAGTTACGCCGTATTCTGGCCACCGGGTGCTTCCTAATCCCCCCTTTCTCCAGTGTTCATCACCTTGTACGTCGCATGCGCGGCAGAATTCCTCTGCCGCTTCTTCAACGACCGCCCTGTCCGAGTCTGCGCCGCAAGCCGCAGTTTTGAAGGGCCTCGTGTTGTGATGGACCGGCAGCTCAAGACTATGATTTTCGCCCTCTCCTTCAGCACTTTCTTCTTATATATCAGGTGCGTGGCACATCGTGTGCAACAGGGCTGTGCGTGGCTGATCGATGCTGCTTTAGGGCTGTATATCGGCTGATTGAGCTGTCGGACGGCTGGAACGGCACGGTCATCTCTACCCAAAACTACTTCAGTATGTGCAATTTGGCTGTCTCTCGGCGGCTTGCTGATGATACGCCGTAGATGTATTCGATGGCACTATGGTCGTTCTTGCTATGTACACCCTCAATTTCTGCCACCCGGGCCGTCTTCTCAATGCACCCGTTGTACTTGCGCCACCGGAAAAATGGCGGGAGGCAATGTCGCAGTACTCCGGTTCCTCAGCCTTATCGATTGATTCAGTTTAGGATCATGGTAGGATTCATCTCGTGGGCGCTCGGCACTCGGGAGATATTTTATTTGGGACTTGGCTCTGGTCTTGGACTTTGTGCGGACACCTACCTCATTCAGCATACCCTGTATTTAATAGTCTATAAGCATCTGTAAATTCATGTCATTTCATACGGGCTATTGATTTGCCCATGTCAATGAAACAGTCAGAAACAGGACTAGCAGTACGCACGTGCGCTTCGCTTGAACCCTCAGGCTCTTGGCTGTTGCATCACTTGACACAGCAGGTGAGGAGCAAGGTTCTCCCTAAGCAATTCCTGCGCATTGGGAATGCTGCCAGATTAAGTGTAAATATAGTTTGAAGAAACGGGCTGTAGCATGTGGGATCGAGACTGCTGATTCTCTGAGTACTAGTGTCTTATCTAGTAATCTACTGTGTTTGATCTGCTTGTCTGATCTACCGTGTCATGATCACGACGTCCGATTTTTCCGAGAACCTGCCGTTTTAATAACGCCGACGCCGCCGACGCCACGATGACAGCCACTGTGCCAGCGCCCAATCTCAATGCCCATAGTGAGTGCTAAGTAGCAGGTTCAACAAATGAATATTAAGCTGCAAATTAATGTCCTGAATATTGCTTCACACATCGCCTTGAAGGACATAAAAACAGCATGCTGACATCCGGCAGGTGTTCATTTTCCCCGTGACACACGGCACAGCCTGGTCACCGCCACCGTGCTACAAGGTCCTGGTTTAGAATTTTTTACAGCACAAACGGGCCATAAGGCTTGAAATTATCTCGGCCAAAGCTACTGAGCTTATGCATCTCGAGCTCAATTTCAATACCTCAATTCCTTCTCTCTGCTTGGGTTATCGACTGCGACAGGGCCATATCATTCTGGTCCCCTTATAACATCAGGGTTGCTCGTTTTGAGCCCACGGACGTCTAGCACTCCCCCACCTGCGGCGACACTGCCAAGCAGTGCCCAGCTAATACCCATATAAAAGCCTGCAATACCCCTCGATACCCGACCAAAAGGCACACAGCAAGATGATCAACCGATTCTCGATCGTAACTCTAATAATCTTCATCCTCTCCATCTTCTTCGTCATCGTGCCCATTGGCATCCCGCTCCCCTTCACCCGCCACCGCTTCCCCCTCAACCTCACCACCGCCCCCATCCTCGCCATCGCCATCCTCTGGGCTGCCCAATGCCTCGGGCCCAGCGTCATCCGCACGGGGATAGTGGGCTCGGACGGGATCGAGCCGTACAACATCCTCATCCTGTTCTTCTCCCTCGCGTACATGGCCATCACGCTGGACGTCACGGGCATCCTCGAGGCCGCCGCGCACTGGGTGCGCAACCGCGGTGGTTCCAGCGGCCGGCGGGTGTTCGTGTACTTCTACGTG
Organism: Athelia psychrophila; assembly: GCA_001630335.1. Lineage (NCBI taxonomy): Eukaryota > Fungi > Basidiomycota > Agaricomycetes > Atheliales > Atheliaceae > Athelia > Athelia psychrophila. Next base: position 432,544 of record KV417482.1, on the reverse strand, counting down.
ATGCTGTCGCTCATCAGCGTGGTGGTCGGGAACGACCCCGTCATCCTGACGGGGACAGCGTTCTTGACCTATTACACCAAGGAGCTGCAGCTTGAACCTACGCCGTGGCTGATCTCGGAATTCGCGGCGGCGAATACGGCGAGTATGGTGCTGTTCCTGGGGAACCCGACCAATGTGGTCATATGCGAAGTGAGTGTCTCCGCCTGGGCTCCTGCGCACCGGCTCATTGCTCATTGCTCGTTGGTTGAAAGGGCTTTGGGGTGAACAACGTCGCGTTCAGCGCATACACAGTGTTCCCGTTCTTGGCGTGCACGGTGTTCTGCTTCGCGGCGCTCTTCCTGCAGTTTCGCGACGACAAGCACATAAAACGTGTTCTATCGACCAAAGACCAAAAAGACCCTGCCCAGTTTCTGCTTGATCCCATTGGTGCGCTCATTGGCACAGTGCACCTCGTGTGCTGCCTCATCGTCATCCTCGTGGTCAGCTTCTTCAACGTTGACGTGTGGAAAATCAGTCTGCCATTTGCAGTGGCGAAATTCGTATTCGACCTCGTCTGGGACAGCTGGCGGTACCGTAGGGGTACATTGAAGACGCGGGGAGAGACGCTGGTGGAACCCATGCCTGCGGGGATAGACGATTCGGAGAGCCGGCAAGCTACGCTTACATCCAGTGCGCAAATGTCACCGCTTCCGAAGGACAGCTCACGATGTGCGTCTCCAGCACCAATGCCCCGTGGCTTTGCGGCACGCTACGCGGATTTTGACTCCAAATTTGCGAGGCACTTTTACACCCTCCACACAGCCCTTCCTCGGCTCCCCTTTGCGCTCGTCCCTTTCGCATTCTCGCAGTTCATTCTCGTGGAGGCCCTGGCCTATCAGGGCTGGATAGACGTCTTTGCGGAGTGGCTGGTGCGCGCCACCGGCCGCAGAATATACCCCACCGTCTGGATCGTCGGTGTCCTCGGCGTGATACTGTGCAATATATCCGGAACGAACATTGGGGCCACTATCCTGCTCACCAAGGTTGCCCGTGCGGCGGATTTGCCCAGCCCGACATTGCGCGCGGCTGCAATTGCGCTGGCGGTGGCGAGCAACATTGGGGCTGTCAGTTTTACGTTCTCTGCGAGTCTGGCCGGGCTGTTGTGGAGGGGGATCATTGAGAGCCGCGACATCCACATTCGCCAGCGGGATTTTGCGTACTGGAATCTGCTTCCTATAACCTTGATGACAGGAGTGGGGCTTGCGGTCGTGTGTGCAGAGATGGCTGTACTATTTTAATATGGCCAAAAGTAGGCATTGGCGCCGGAACATTGCAGGGTCGTAGATGGGAAGATACAATCAAATAATAGACGGTGATAATCTATCTGATACATGGACCATGTTTGGATCGGGGACCTGGAACATGTCGTACTGCATTTTAGGAGGCGAGGAAGGCCGCCGGCGTATCGCGGATTCGCGGCGTTCCATGCTTGACGTTGCTGGTTGCCAGAGCGATACTGCCGCAACGGTCCTCGAGACTGTCGGCAAGTGTTTCATTGACTACAGATCGGAGCGATAGAATGCAAGGATAGGGATGCTTGTGCTGGAGTGGTAGCCCGTGCGACGGTCGTGGGTGTCCAGGGCCGCCTTTGGGCTGGTCGTTCCTTCGATGATAGCCAGCGGCATTATTTGTTGTTTTAATTGAAGTGTTTCATGACCGTGTCATGTCCGATATGGTCCAAGTCGGCATCAGTCCTTCCCTTCGTCCTGTCCCCCTCACCCCCTTGTACGCCTTGCTGCTGGCCGTGGTTTCTTTTCATGGCTACCCACCACAGCTCGCCGCCCCAGTCGCTGCCGTCGTTCGCCCAGGCGTTCAGCTCCTCATCGCTGAGCAATATCCACGCCGCAGGCAACTCGCTGCCCCCAATACAAGCACGCCCATCATTCGAGCGTTTCAATCACCATCCCAGCCCCAGCAGCAGAGAGCACTCCCGCAATGCGAGCATCGAAAGAGCGCCTCCGCCCTCCCACAAGCGCGCCAGAGACGACGAGGAGACATCAGCCTCCCATTCGGGCTCAGAGTGAGTTCATTTAGTAGCCGGGTCTGCGATCTCATGGTCTCACATACGGCAGTCGCGCATCTCCTGTGAGGATTAAGGAGGAAGAGGACCACGACATGCCCGACGCCAGCCCACCGCCGCCGCCGCCGCCGCCCGCATCGAGGATGACTCTTTCCCGCCCATCCATTGACATGGGATCGACAGGGTCGCCCATGCCTGGTTTCCTCGGGCCCCCTTCCAAAAAGCGACGCACAACCGTAACAGGCGGCCCCCACGCACTCAACACCAACATCCACCGCGCACCATCGCAGGATGCGAACGGCGGCAACACAACTCCTATATCCCCGTCGGTCATATCGCCCGCCGTGATGGGCTTCACCATCGGCCGCGACGAGGCGGCCATCGAGCAGGTCCGATCCATGCTCACCGTCAAACAAAAGCAAAAGGCGCTGATCGAGCAGCGGCGCGGGAGCGTGGCCGGCATACTCGGGGCGCAGCCCAACCACGCCAGTCTCTTGGCCGAGCAGCGGCGGGGGAGCGTAGCGGGCATATTGACGGTCACGCCCAGCGGGAACAGTCCCCGCGCGCCGGGGGTCACCCGCTTATCAGCGGGAATCGTAAATAACCACACCACGAAGCGGCGGAGCCCCAAGGCGGGATCGACCATCACGCGTCGCGCGCCCCCCACCGATCTGTGCCCACCCACCCCCAGCCCGACGATACTCTCGGTACCACTGACTGCCTCCCACCCACCTGTCCAAATCCAATCAGCGACCCCTCCTGAATCAGCAGCGAATCAGCTTCCGCCTCCGCCCATCAGTTTTGCGCGACGTCGCGCGAGCCAATTCGGCCCTGGCGCTGCCAAAGCCAAGCCGTCGGACATAGTCATAAGTCCCCGCGACGCTCATCCGCCGGGCCAGCTCACGCCGCACATCCAGAGTGCGCCTCCTATCCCGCAGGGCCAGAGCAGTGGCGACAGCAGTCGGTTTGCAGCCATGACGATCCCGCGATTGCCCACGGCTATGGACGATGGGCACCAAGTGCAGCGCGTGACGTCAGGCAGGGTGCCGCCGACGCCGACAGGGCTAACCATGCACCGCGGCCACTCCGCCTCGAATGCAGGTGGCCCTGGAATGGCGTCTGTGCCGATATCAGCATCGCTCGTTCCACCGACACCAACTTCGCTCCACCGGCCCGGATATACCGGCGGCAAATCGGCATTCCTAGCGCCGTTCGAGGTCTTCTACGACGCCCTGAACGACGCGAAGCAGATGAAGACGTGGCTCGAGGACCAGCTCCAGAAATCGCAGGCGCTGATGCAGACGCTGCGGCACCAGCAGGAGCACATGGAGGAGACGATAGACCGCGCGGTCGAGCGGCGCATGCGGGGCGTCACGGACGAGGTCACGAACCTGCACACGCGCGTGGAGGAGCTCGAGGGCGCGCTGCGGCTCGCGCGCTCGGAGGAGCAGATGAACATCGAGGCCGCGATGCACCGCCGGTCGAGCATCGACCCCTTTGCGAACGGCAAAGTCAAGGCCCCGCGGGGCAGCGCCGCGCGCATGAACGGGTTCCCCCCGACGCCCGACCCGCCCGCCGTCGGCTACCAGTTCCCGCCCCCGCCCGATCCGGCCCCGCCGCCGTCGATCGCCAAGTCGCCGTCGGTCCGCCGGCCGGAGGTCGACCGCCGCGTGTCGTCGCCCGGGTGGGGGCACGACGCGGGCCCGTCGCACTCGGTGTCCGCGAGCCGCTACGAGCCGCCGCGCCCGCAGGCGCAGGTGCGGGGTCAGTCGCCCAGTCCCAATGGCGCGGCGCGGCGCGTGCCGGCGCCCGCGGGCGCGAAGAACTCACCGCAGGCGCCGCCGCCGCAGCGGCCGCATCGGCTGCGGAGCTCGAGCTCGGCCGCGGAGATGAACGGGATGGCCGGGGTCGAGGAGACCGGGCCCCCCAGCGCGCCGACGGGGCGGCGGCGCCGCGATTCGGTGGCCATGTCCCCGCCTGTGGACGTGCGCCGCCCGCTCGCGGAGGAGGGCTAGCCTGCCCCCCGCCACCCCGCCACGCCATCCTTTTTACGATGCTTACGCCGCAATATATACCCCTGCAATTGCTCTGCACATACTTGCTTTTTTCACGAAATATCCACTCTCCTTCGCCTTCGGTTTCGATGTCACAGATCTCCGCGCTCGCTCGCTCACTCGCTTTCTTGGGCTATCTATTACAAGAGCCTGTCTACAATCTTTTCCGATTATCTATACCCCCATGTCGGCTATTACCTGTGTACTTGTACTGGATTGTACAAGAATAAAAGAACTGCTCTCTGCTGCATACTTTGTAATCACAAACCGACCAAGCGTCAGCCAGCTCCCGCGGCTATGGACTGGCGAAGCGCCGGTTGGCTGACTGCGGCCATTTGGCGACGCGTCACGTCAAGACAGTCAGTTGTCTTGTTGAATTTGACTTCGAATTCCCTTTGAGGAGGTAAAAGCAGCATTCTAGTGTCACCATCATCCTTAACCCTCATATCCACTCACCATGTCTGCCGCAGCAGAGCCTGTGATCGCCCTCCAGAAGCCATCGATCCTCTACACGGGCAAGACGCCCAATGGATATCAGGCATCGATTCTTCTCGAAGAACTCAAGATCGCTTATGGCTCCTCCATCAATGTTGATTACGAGTACGTATTCACCATCGCATACCAGATGATCGCTCAGGATACTCCCGAGAGCGAATGTAGAGTGCACAAGGTAGAATTTAGCAAGCAGGAGCACAAGGAGCCTCGGTTTTTTAAGATCCACCCCAACGGCCAAATCCCCGCGCTAGTTGACCGCACCCGCGGTGATTTTGCGGTGTTCGAATCGGCCGTGATCCTGCTCTGCCTGGAGCAGCACTATGACAGGGAGCGCGAGTTCACGTTTGACGCCCACAGTCAGCCAGACGAGTATTCAGAGATGTTGCAGTGGATTTTCTTCGCGCATGGAGGTATATCGCCTGCGCAAACCCAAGGTGGGCTGTGTTCTCTTGGATCTATGCTGAAATCGAAAATTGTGAATCAGCATACCACTTCCAACTTCTTGCAGAAGATATTCCTTACGCTCAGAGTCATAAGTATAGGACCACCTACTGGTTGCAGCTATTGGAGGGACACGCCTAGCGGCTGTCGTAGGATTCATTAATGAAACGAAGCGGTTGTATGGTGTATTGCAGCTCCGTCTAGAGAACTGCAAGTATCTTGCCGAGACTGGCGAAGGGTCTTTCAGCATCGCAGACATCAAAATCGCACCTTGCTATGCGTTTTTCCACGATGGATATGCAAAGACTGATTTCCTGCTCGGTTGTAGGGTACGCCGGGCTGTGGGGGTCGAAAATATAGATAAATGGCCCGATGTGAAGGCATGGTTGGAACGCTTTATGGCACGGCCTGACGTGCAAGCTGGAATCCTAGTGCCTCAGTAGCTGAAAGGTACATACACTGGCGGAGTCAGCCACTAATGGGTACGGTCTTGAAGTTTGACGAGAGTTGTCGAGGAAGCTTGAGGGTCATCGTCCAACCCGGGGCCCTCTAGGCCGCTACCACCTGGTATGCACGGCAAGGCCTGTTGGGCATCTTGGAAACCAGTATGGAGAGTCGATGTCGCCCCAATTTCCCATCCAGAAAGATATGCAGCCCGGCATGTCTTGATCCAGGTCCGAACTGTTAAATCATCCAGTCACATGGGAGCACCCCAGGCTTGTTTTAGACATACTGCAAGTAGGTCAAGACACTCGAAGTCCACCAGGACACTTGTCACATTCCTGCTGTCTTACCGAGAATTTTTGATTGATTAGATCTCACTGTTGCAAGCATTCTAACTGGGGGAATGTCGCCTAGATTCTAGAAGTCGTTTGGTGAAACCTCGATCATGCGGGTCGCAGTGGGTGTTCATCCCCAATCGCATATTGCGCTCTGGGTCCTTGAAGGGCGACGGGCGCGGAATCTGGAAACTTGAGTGGATCGTCCCAGCTGCACAGTTAACACCCAGCAAGGTTTTTCTTCCGACTTGCAATCCGGTCACAAATAGGTCTCGATTCCGCTGTTACACAGTAAGTCCTTGATCCAAGTCTTCGAGCGCGTTCTTGATGTTGTATCCTTGAAATATAGCGCGAATGGGGGCCGGTGACCCTAGAGCTAGTTTCGTTTTATGAGAGTCTTGTCGATTGGCAGTCTTCGTCCCAGCCAGGGCACCCCTTGATAGCTACCGCCAAGCAACACGCGGTAGAGCCGCTCGTACGTCGAAAGCTCTCGACCCCAATGTCGCCTATGGATGAAATTGCTTGTCAGTGCCTGATAGTTTGAAGCAGCCTTGTTCCCAGAGGTTTCGGAAGAGCAGTCGTGAAGAGCAACATTGCCAGTATTCACGTCTCCGGGCCTAAACATGTCGAGATCGCACTAGCGATCGCCCAGTACAGCCTCGGTCCAAATATTGATGCAGGTGCGAAAGTCTGAGTGTCCCAGTCAACACAGCTTTGCCTAGTGGTAACTTGACCCATACTTGAGTCGCCCCGAGATCGGCTAGTGCAGCCTCGGTCCCCAGAGTACGAGCATCATTCGAGCGTGAGACTTGAAGCACGGCCAAGACGAAGTGTGGCAATTTAAATCTAGAGGGATCTTGAGTAATCGACCTCGATGGGGCGCTCTTGACGACTACCACCCAACGGCAAGCAAGGCCTCTCAAATGTCTTAATGAGTGATATTGAGGTGCTCTCGATCTCGATCTCGATGATCTCGATCCAGGCCTTGATATCGTCCCCTTGTGAAGGAACTTGAGGGTTGAAGTGCAATGCTTGGGGGTCGTCGTTCCAGCTGGGGTGCTCTTGGGCGGCTACCACCCGGTACACGCGGCAAGGCCTCGTATGGGTGGATAGTCGGCGGGCGGGTGGCAATAGGGGTAGGGGTTAACGTCGACGGCTGGCGAGCCAGGGAATGGTGGTAGGAGAGCCAAGTGAGGGTGAGATAAAGATTTAGAAGGCTGGCCATTTCCTTGAGTGATATGAGAGCTGGAGGCTGACTGGTAGTATTAGCTGCTGAAGGTGGTCGTCCGAGTGCTGACAAGGACGGGAGATTGGCGACAAGATAATGATGGACTAATTGAGTAGCTGGATGATGTTGATATCAGCGGGCTGCTCGCCACGCACCATGCCTCCAGTCGCGTCTACGGTCATGGCGTGTCGGTGGCACTGGACAAGTAATCGCCAAATGCTACGCCGAGGATCCTATTCTGCAACACACATGGTCAGCTATCAGGCATCGTAAATCAAGATGGTATCGCGCACATTATCGACCTGGCGGGCGGGTTGGCGGACGTTGGCGGCGGCGCCGAATAACGGCGAGGAAGACGAGTGGATGGCCAAGCGAGAGCTCTTGAATAGAAACTCAATGCGATCTGGATGTTGTCGTAGGTAAAGCTGGTAGAAATTAGCAGAAGAAGTGACCAAGAAAATCGAAATGAAGCAAAGTGGTATGAGAGTATGGAGGAAAGTGAGAGACAAACGGTCAGCCAGGTACTGGTTATAGGGGCCACCGAGCCGGGTTTTTTAGTGTCAGCCACATGCCACAAAGCGGGTTTAACAGAGCGATCAAAGTTGGGTCAAAGCGCGAAGCTTCTTGAGTTCATTATTCTTGTTCTGCCGCAATCAGTCACTATGATCCATGCTCTGCGATTATATGGGAATACCGACCGCAGGAAGTGAAGATCGAGTCTGCGTGATGGATAGCTACAAGTTGTGTAGCCTACAACATGCAAGGTACGGCGACGCGAGAGATGGCCAGAGATGGCCAATGCTGGAAGGTGCGTGTTGGTGTCCTCCTCGCAAGTCACTCAAAAAAAACAGATCAAATAAGTGCCCACAAGGACTTGCTGCATAAGTATATCATCTCGATCGCTGCATCAGAAAAAACAATCTGGGCCGACCCGCAACGACGGTGACCTTGAACCGACCCGTCACCGCCTCGAGATTTCTTTTGATATTCTGCTACAGTCCAACTTTTATTTTGGGTCAGCACTTCTTGGATATCTCATCGTGCTTAACCATACCAGAACATCCAGGACTGGACTCAGGCGCAACCGCACGCAACTAGTCAAGCGCCCGCCGACTGAGATTCAAGCAAGCCTGCTGACTGAGAGTGACTGAGAGCTCGGCCCACGTTAGCACCCGAAGACAAGGCCGTCCACACGCCAGTCATCAAGACCTGGTAAACAGTCAGCAATGTTTTATTGAATTTGACTTCGAATTCCCTATAAGAAGGTGACGAGGGCCGCGTTCTAGGGCCATTATCTTCATTGCCCATCGCATTCACCCGCCATGTCTACCGCAGAGCCCGCGATCGTCCGCCAAAAACCTTTGATTCTCTACACGGGCAAGACGCCCAATGGATATCAGGCATCGATCCTCCTCGAAGAACTCAGGGCCGTTTACGGCTCCTCCATTGATTACGAGTGCGTATTCACCGGCACATCCATGAGCCCTCAGAATGCTGATGGGAGAAACCATAGAGTATACAAGATAAACTTCAGCAAGAAGGAGCATAAGGAGCCTTGGTTTCTCAAGATAAATCCCAACGGCCAAGTCCCCGCGGTGATTTTGCGGTGTTCGAATCGGCCGCGATCCTACTCTACCTAGCGCAGCACTACGACAAAGAGCGCAAGTTCACGTTTGACCCCAACACTCAGGCACAAGAATATTCGGAGATGATGCAGTGGATTTTCTTCGGGCATGGAGGTCTAGTACCTATGCACACGCAAGGTAGGCTGCGTTTACTTGGATCATGTATGACCTATACTGAGATGCAAATTTCGTGAATCAGCATACCACTTCAAAAGACTTGCAGAGAAGATACCTTATGCTCAGATCCGTAAGCATGTTCCGATGATTGTCTATCTTGAATGGACACGCCTAACAGCTGCCATAGGATACATGGACGAGGCGAGGCGTCTGCATGGTGTACTTCAGATCCGCCTGGAGAACCGCAAGTATCTTGCTGGGGCTGGCGAAGGCTCTTTCAGCATCGCAGACATCAAAATCGCACCTTGGTACGCGTTCTGTTTGCATGACGAACCATGACAGACTAATTTCCTGCTCATTAGGATGAACACCTGGCGCTCGGCTATGGGAGTCGAAAGTTTGGACGAGTGGCCCGACGTGAAAGCCTGGGTAGATCGATGTATGGAAAGGCCTGGCGTGCACGCTGGAATACAGGTGCCGGCGTAGCTGAAAAGTAAGTACATTGGAAGAACCGGCCACTCACTATGTATTCAAACCATTACCCTTGATTCTGATCTTTAACATGTTATGCATATAATTTGCACTATCTTCAAACAAAGCGTCGATTTAACACTGCGCGCCGAACAACACGGCGGACATCTCCTCGTATCAATGTGAGGGTAAATGCATGTTGAACACACTACAGTAATCCCATCCGTGGGATGCTGCTTGACCGGGTTGTCGACGGAAGTGCCTTTCAGCTTTTCGTGAACATTTTCTGGCCTTTGTGAACAAGAGGCAGGCGCCACCCCCATCCTCGCCGATTTTCATACCCTCGATTTGGACCTTTGGTACTCTTCGAATTAAAGAATACCAAGAGATTAAAATCGAGGCTATCGGAAGGTGCGACATCGTTAGATTCGTTGCCTGAGAAAAGGACAAACCAAAATATTAGATAAGCACGATAGATTATGAGATTCCCACGGCGACGATCCTGCATCTAGTGGTCTCCCGATCTCGTGTGAGAGGGTGGAGTTGGACAGTGGCGGAGAGTACAGTGATGCTGAACCTCTCGGAACTTGACAGAGGTGTGAGACTTTTTTTAATATAAATGTTCATAGGCCTAAGGCCTAAGTGATAAGAACCGCCGAAAGATAACCACCATCTTGCCATCATCTGTACTACCAGTAACAACTGGCAAGGAATGAAATAATCTAGCTATACGAGTTCGACGAGATAGGTTATGTAAGCCCAGCGCACCTGCATGTTGATTAGGTCTTGAGTAAGGTAAACTAGAGTCTCCCGTAGGAGGCGTGCGGCGCGGGATGGTGGTGATAGCTGCACCGCGGGCGAGCTTGAGCAAATCTGCAGCGCGCTCTGCAATCACGTAGACGAGGAAGGAGCGAAGGGAAGCTAGACGAGTTCACGACACGGACGCCAGCAACGCGGCCACTGCAACCAGCAAGATGTTGATCGAATTAACCAAGTCATACAAGCGCCCATAAGCACCTTTATCTCGATCACTGCATCAGGAAAAAACATCTGGGCCGACCTGCCCCCCCATCCGAATTTTTGTTGACAGTCCACTGCATTCCACCTTTGATTTTGGTCTGCATCTCTCGGATATCCCCTCTCATCGCGCCTCAAACCTATACTAAGAACACCGCAATGGACAAAGGTACTACTCGCAGCCGCACGGCGCGCGCAGACCAAGTTGCCATCGCCCTCCCTTCGGCGCAAGAAGCCCCTCACAAACCTACCCACGCCTCCGGTCCACCCCCTGCCCGGTTCAAGCCTCGCCAAAAGCCCGGCCCGCCCGACGATCCCAACCAGTACAAGCCCAAAGCCATCCGTACCTCTGTCGCGCTCATCTACAAAGATGCGCCTTTTCCTATACCTCCGACCGCTGCAATGCTGGCGAATGTGAGACGGGTGGACCTCAGTGGGAGCGGGGCGACGGATGTGCGCTGGTTGCGCGGGACGGCGTTGACTTGGTTGAGTTTGGCAGGCTGTGAGGTCACGGAGGGGTGGGCGGAGGTGGGGGACTTGGACATGCTGAGCGGTGAGTCGTTACCAGAGGGTGTATTATGAAAAGACTGGGGCAGAGCTGACGAGGGCCTGTGCTGTAGTGCTGAACATCAGCGGAACCGGCCTGGAAGCGCTGCCAAAGAGCCTGAAGAGCCTTGGCAAGCTCAAAGCCATCGTGGCGATGAACAACGAGTGGGCCGAGTTAGACGGGGACGTCGTCTCGGGATGGAAGGAACTCAATTCCCTCAGTACGTTCATTAGTCCATCTCACATTCCTTTTATTTTTTGCCTTTTTTTTTGTTGTTTTTTCTTTCCCTCACCTCTCATCGCTGTCCGCTTCCCTCAGCTCCCTCAATCAACTTTCCAAACTCACCTTCTCCCACTGCCCCCGCCTCACCGCCGATTCTCTTCCCGACCTCTCCGCGCTGCCCCTCCTCCGAGACGTACGGATGAACAACCTCGCCCAACTCACCTCTTTACCCCGGCATCTCGCCTCCTGGGGCACCGGCGACATGACATTGTCATCCGCCACAAAACGCAAGGCGTCCGGATCTCGAGACCGCGACGCTAGTGGCAGCGCCCGGGAGCGGGACCTGGGCGACGGGCTGGAAGGCTTGGACCTCGGCAACTGCGCCCTCTCCTGGGACGCCGTCGCCGGCATATTCGGTCTCAATACCAAACCGCCGAAAAGGGGCAGTGCGAGCTCCCCCGCCTGGCCGCACCTCAGGTCCCTGACCCTCCAGTCCAACCCCCTCGCGCTAACCCACCCGACGTACGTCGACCTCCTCCAGGCCTCGCCGCAGCTCCCGAACCTCCAGATCATCGATGCGAAGCGGGTGAAAGAGCGGAAGCGGAAGGGGGAGGTGCAGGAAAGCAGGGAGGATAAGAGGACAAGGGAGAGGGCGGGGAAGAGGGAGGTAAAGCCCACGGGAGCGAACGCTGGGGCGGGGGAGGGGAAGATGAGGACATGGGGGACCGAAGAGGCTAACGAGAATGCGGTGGATGTTGAGGAGGACGAATCTAAGGACGCGCCTAAGCCGAGGAAGGAGAAGCGGAAGGAGGAGGGCTCAAAGCCCGCCAAGAGGGCTCTTGATGAACCAGGTGATGCACCGGCACCGAAGAAAGCAAGGCATGGGAAAGACAAGACCGGAAACGTTGAGGCCGAAGGAGATTCTCTTCCTGCAGCCCCCAAGGTCTCTGGAAAGCACCGTCGAGAAAAAGCCGAAAAAGTCATGGCTGTCGATGTACCTCTCTCTGAACTGGCTGCACCTAAGGCCATTGATGACACTGCTCAGGCAGCATCAGTCGACCACACAATAGTCGCGCCAGTGCCGAGCAAGCCATCCCGGACCCAGACATCTGTGGTGGGGATCATTGAGGTCGGGGCCGCTGATGGCAGGCGCTCGAAGAAGAAAGCGAAGAAAAATGACAAGGGGTCTGGCGGGATCAACGCGAAGGCGATGTTTGCGAAGAGCAACGAGGAGGGGAGCGGGCTTGGCCTTGGAGGGTGGTGAGCTATCTCTTCACATTGATTCTTTGCATGCTGCGATTATCTGGCGGTGAGTGACAGAAGTTTCCTTGCATGCATAGGTCGTCATTGCTTCCCCAGCTAGAAAAATCAATTCTGTACGCGAGCCTTGTCTCGGGGGTCAGCTGTCCGTGCACTGCCTATATGTTAGCTCGAATCCGAACACCTCGAACAACTTGCCAAATTGAATTAGCGAGCGAACAAATCAAAATGACATCTGTGATGCACCTGCAGGCGCGCACGTGTCCATCTGTGGATTCTCCACACCGTCAGTTTAGCTTCAAATTCTGTTTGGATCAGTGTTTTGCTTCTATGGGATCTCTCTGAAGTCGCCCCGCCAAAGGCGCCCCATTCAATCTTTTCTCACAGGAAGCTCTGCACATCAGACTTGGGCAACTGGGGCTGATGATCTGTCCTGTCAGCTTTCATCGCAGCAGGGTCTCGATGAACGCTCTGTGGGATCTGCACGATTACGACAGAGGATTGAATTCGAAAAGGTCCTCGTGGCCCATCTGTGGCATCGTGAAACCCTCTCAGCCTAACACTGCGTCTCATGGCCGACTGGCTCGGGCAGTATTCAGCAGATGCAGTCTTTCAGAACTCAGGGCCAGCACCGTCGAGCATCGCCGCTGACAGAGCACGTCGCGTCGCGTCTCCACTGATCCTGTTGCCTTCTGACAGACCGTAATACTTGCCCCACAATGGCATCAGCCAACAGCACTTACCCCTTCGACTCAGATGAGGCCCACGGTCAAAAAATCATATATAAGCAGCCTCCAACCACCAGTCCAACTCACCAAACCCACTCTCAACACCTCTACTACTCCCCTTCATTTCTATCATAATGCAATTCTTCAAGTCCACTCTGTTCATCGCCGTCGCCGCCGCCGCGTCTTTGGTCGCCGCCACGCCCAGCCCTGCTACGGAGGCTTGCGCCGACTATGGCTACAAGTGCACCTACAACACTGACTGCTGCTCTGACGAATGCATCGCTTCCGTGAGTGCTTTTCGAATGTGAATTATTTCACGTACTTATAATTTGCATACAGGTCTGCGTTTGAGCGCGTCGGGCCTGCGCTCATTAAGCATGCTGATTGATACGCCGTGGAGGTGCGTCGTTTCTTCCACTGAGTCGTTCGACCTCTCACATCCGACACAGCACGCTCCGAGGGTTAGACATGACTTGTTAAGAGCCCAGTATGATTATCGTATCTATTCAATGCACCTGGTTTGCTGCCGTATGAAACAACGAACTAGTCCGAGACTCACAATCAACTTCTCGCTGCCCAATTTTCATCCCAGCACCCCAGTCCCCCACCCACCCTATCCATCTACACCTTGATCAGCACGCGCATGATCGTCGGCGGTAGATGGTGAGAAATTGGTCCGGGTTGCGCGTGCGTGGTTGGACCCGCAACACCCTCCAGCGCCATGCATATCGGTACCCTTGGATGCGTCAGGCACGGTGTGATCGCTTCGGCGCGCACAGAAAGCCTCGGACACACCCCACCGGCCGAGCGCGAGCCCGTCGGGGTCGAGGCGCTTCGGTGCGGGGCATACGTGTCTCAGTGGGGTGCAAAAGAAGAAATCGGGGAACGCACCGTCAGTGAGCGAGGTGTAAGCCAGGCTGAGCTCCGTGAGCACGGGGAGCGCTCTGAGTGCGGGCATGGGGGGCGTAAACAAGAGACGGGGTGATAGTAGTTGCAGGCGATGGCGCGCGGGGGTGGTGTAAGTGTACGATTTGGACGTCGCGCTCCATGGCATGTGCGTGGGCATTGGCGGGCGAGCGGGCGGCGGAGAAGCGGGCTCTGACGGTCGATGCAGGGGCTCTCCATGTGGACGGTGCGCTGGGGGCCGCGGTGGAGGGACTGACGGGCCGGTCGTTGGAAATAAAGTGGTGATTGACGTAGCACAGAGGGGCGGGTGTGTCTACGAGAACAGCGACGAAGGCGAGGCTTTGGCACGTGCGGCGTTCCGTGGAATGCGACGGAGTGCGCACATATAGGCTATAGCGCGAGACGAGGCCCGAGCTCGAGGGAGAGTGCACATACACGAGGAACGAGTAACGTATAGAGTCTGTCTATGAGAGACTAGAGTGCACAGCCTCGTGTGGCCACTGTCACTGTGGGATGGGCATTGGTGGTAAGCGGTCAAAAGGCATGAACTGACGCGCTAAGGAAGATCCAAGCTTCGATTGTAGATGAGGACTCCTGGGCAACAATGGTCACTGGTTGATTCTGAGTCTTGAGCAATGTTGGCCTCGGAACCGAGCATCCGAGTACTTATATTGATGTCTGGCGTGAGGTTGCGAGCTTATGGACCCCTTCGAACGCCTCCTCTTGGAAGGCAAGAGCAAAAGGCTATGTAAAAGCGACCAGAGGCGACCGCTAAGTTTAGTAGAGCGGAATTTAGTCGGCAGCCGCCGAACAATGATTGATCGAACTGGCGATGTTGAGCGCGCGATATATCAATGATAGACTCGTCCATTCACCGCCAGAACTGATACGACAATGTCGCAGAACACCCCAAACTTAGCTGGTGGATCTTCCAGCGGCAGCTATGATCTCCAATATATCTACAGGGGAGCCATGGATCAACTACAGAGCATGCGGGATGCCGGTCAGCTCTCATCCGCTGACTACAACATTATCACCAGCACCAAGCCCAATGAGGTCCTGCTTCCAGTGGACGCAGCTAAGGCAATGTCTTCTGAAACACATCTCGGCGCAAGCCGCATACACGCGTCAGTAGACCCACTTCTTCAGCGGCTCGAAAGGTTCGGCGAAGTCATGGACAAGGTTATGGAATTCTCCCCGGCGGTTATGGGTATCAACATCCTTGGAATAGTATGGGGCAGTATCAGATTGATGATGATGGTGAGCCCTTCGAACGACTTCCCGCATTGATTTTTGCTCAAGTAATTGTGCAGGTAGCGCAGGATGTCTCCGACGCGGTCGACACTGTTTTCGAAGTGCTAGATGTCATTCGAAACAACCTTCCGGTTCTCGATGTCTACATAGAACTATTTAGCGCCTCCGGCATCCAGCTTCTCAAGGGTCCTCTGGTCGAGATCTACAAACAGCTGCTGTTGTTTGGAGTTCAGGCGGCAAAACTGTTCAATCACTCGGTGCTCAGTATGTAATGAGTCTCGTCATTATTGTCGGCATCCCCTGAAGTGTATTCGTAGGGACGCTGGCTAAGTCAACTTCGACTTCGCTAATGAAACAGTTTCAACATCAGGAAACGCCAAAAGGGCCGTAACTGCCGCCTTAGATACGGATATCTATGGGTTACTACTCAGGTTACCCCAATCGGCCCAATCGCTACGGTAGGTTCTGGTAGCGCTCAGTAGCAGTACCGTAGCAATGGTCACAAGGGCTCTGTACTAATCGATCGATAATAGGAGCGTATAGTAGAGCAAAATTACTAAGACCTATGTATTACAAAATGCGTGAAATGAATGGATTAATCAGCTAGATAGCGGAACAACACGAAGTCTATGTTTCGGTAATAGGGATTTAAATAGAAAGATATACATTTTTCAAGGACATTATCAGATGTCCAGGTGCGATCCACCGCCCTGCCAAACCTTGGAATGAGTCCTGACTCTCGAAAGGCGCCCATGGATCTTGATCTTGATCTACCTGCCACTCGCGCACCTTCACAAAGTCTGTCTTCCCTATTCCCTTCGTCTCGCCGGCTGACTTTGGGTATGGTTCAACCCAGCGCTTGACTTTATCGTGGTCACCAGGTCCCGGAGAGGCCAATGGAGCGCGAGGAGCTGGAGGAGCTGGGACATACTCTGCCGGTGCGTCTCCTATCGCCTCTCCCATCACAACATCATCGCCATCTGCCCCTGCGTCCGCCCCCGCCGCTTCTCCTGATTTTCCTAACTTCGCAAGGACTCTTTTCCTGCTGTCACGACAACTCTTCCTTCTGGAGATGTGGATGCGCAGAGCAGGGAGGTGGGGAACGACTTGCCACAGTATCGGCATTGCTGTTTTCCCATTCTGTACAGCGGGATAAGGGAAACCT
The DNA here is from genome assembly GCA_001630335.1 of Athelia psychrophila. Classification (NCBI taxonomy): domain Eukaryota; kingdom Fungi; phylum Basidiomycota; class Agaricomycetes; order Atheliales; family Atheliaceae; genus Athelia; species Athelia psychrophila. The sequence continues at coordinate 416,176 of KV417482.1, read as the reverse complement.
GAGCGATGTGGTGGTGGGCAGGGTTTGGATTTCATTGCTGGTTCATTTCCTGCTCGTCGCGAGCTCGTTGCCTGAGCAATGCGGCAGCGCTACAGTTTGGAGCTCGTTGCTTAGCGTGTTGCGAAGTTATCATCGTAAGTTTTCATTTGATATTATATTTTACTTCTCCGCAGTATTCTAATGTCAGGAATGTCAGTGGCGCAACAACAGTAACACGGCTTGTCGCCAAGATCACTAATATACATATACAATCATTTTTATCTGTAGGCAAATCCTCTTTCTTACTCTCTCGCTCACTACCACAATGTCAGATTCTGAGAACTATCCACCTGCTGCTGTCTGTACCCCCAAACGGCACAGAAACGAGGTTGACGTTTCTAATGTGCTGCCTGCAAACGCCAAGAAGAGGCGGAAATCCAGCAGCAAAAAGCAAGCTGACGGTGTGTTTCAATTTTTTTATCCTGTCGCTAATCTAATACAATTCATATTTACTCAGGTTTTATTCGGGAACAAGAAATCAAGTATAGGGATCGCCTATGCAGATTATTTTAACCCACTCCCATTACAGACAATCGCACTGATCGTGGCGGCGGTGAGTGATTTACAGAGCCCTATATTTGTGATGACTGATACATTGTTTATTTACAGATAGGGTTTTGTCTGCGATTGTATCTGAATAATGGTATTGTCGGGGACGAGCAGTTCTCCGAGACCGCCGTCAAACCGTTCTACGACGGCTATCTCTCGGAACTCAAAGAGTGGAGCGCCATCGAGCCCGTTGTCACCGAGAAAGTCCGCCGCAAACAATTCAAGAGAGCCCTGTGAGTTTCGCGCTGTTGATAATATATTAGTTATGCTTACCTATCGTTAGTCGCAGCGCAGGCGCGAGTGTACATAAGGTCACGGGGATGTCGCAAGAGGCAAAGCTGCGTGCCCGAATGAACCTGGTGGGCCGTGAAGTGGACACGGGCTCGGAGGATGAAGACGATCGCGGAATGCAGTCCGAGGAGATTTAATTGTATAGTTGTATATCTAATTCTCAATTTCACATTTGCTTGTCGTTTCTATATTGTGCGGTGATTTGTATGATGGGACGGCATCTGTCTATTGCTCCTACCAGACGCTACAGTACCCTATGGTACCCTACTACATCCTATGTAGACCTACCCTATGGGCCCCTACGGGAGTCGTTATAGCCAACAGCCCCGCTACTGAGCTCTACTGCGTGCTACAGTAGAGCACAGTAGATCTGGCGCTATGCTACGGTAAAGGCAGTACCTCCTTGACTACCTACTGACCTACTATCGCTACCGGGAGCTATGGAGACTGTGGTAGCTGGTCCGTCGTTTCCTGATGAATCGTTGAGCGAAAATATTGCAAAGGCCCGCGACGAGATGGATCAAGCATTGAAAGGTAAATATCAACATGATCAAGTGTCGCGAACCTGCTTTGATTTCTTGGGATATTTGAAGCATCAGGGAACCCAAAGGCGGAAATGGAGCCGCCGGTGAGTGAACTTGTGCCATATGTGCTTGGTTGTACTCAACAGTGTCAAAGATGACGGGAACCGCCGGTGTAGCCAGCGAACAAGTCGCTCAAGCTGTATTCCACACTACCAGGACATTGGGTGGAAGCGTGATCAACGTGGCTGGCAATTACATTGTGCAGGGAGGATATGAGAGACCAGGTGCCGATGCTATAGAGACCAGGCAACGACTGGCCCAAATCGGCGTCGGCACTGAAGTTCATTTATTACCATCACTGCTTCCCTTCAACGATGCACCTGTGGACCTCATTTCTTCTTGTTTCACGGGCCGCCATGAAGATATCCAATTCATCGCCAACGTGCTCGGCTCTCCCACCGGTCGTGCACCAGCGCGCTACGCCATTTGGGGGATGCCTGGCCTCGGAAAGAGTCAAACGGCTCTCAAGTATGCTCACTCATATTTTGAATCAGGACGCTACACACATGTCTTCTGGATCCCGGCTACAACGGTGGAGAAGCTCATGCAAGGGCTGGCCAAGGTGCTCCAGCCAGTGCAGCATTTGGAGAGATATAATCCGGACCAGGCAGTGCAGTTGATGGCCGCCCGAGACTGCTTTGAACACTCCGAGAAATACGGTTTCGTCAAGTGGCTGATCATCTTTGACGATGCAACCTCGGAGACTGTGTCATTCCTCCGCCAGAACCTCCCACGACAGAATGCTAATGGCAGCATACTGATAACTACGCGCACACTTGATGTCGCGGAAGCTCTGACCAATGTTGCTGGACAGCAGCATCCCGTATACGAGCTCAAGGCTCTTAGCCCAGTCCAGTCAGCTGAACTGCTTTTGAAAAGGGCGGGTATCCATGGGAGCAGTGCTACAGCCGATCTGGAGAGCGCCCAGGAGCTAGTCCAACGCATGGGATGTCTTCCACTTGCGGTGGAACAAGCGGGGGCATTCATGAAGGCAAATGGATTTAGCAGCACCAATCGGCTCAACGACATGTACAATCAACATGGATCGGCAGAAGTGAGCCCACAGTTTATTATCCCTTCAATGTCGGCTCACGGTGACTCCAGATCATCCGCTGGAAAAACAGCTTAACTGCGTACGAACAGACGTCAGTACTGGCTGCATTTACAGCGCCGCTTCAACGGCTTGGCACAATCAATCCCAATGTGCTCAGCTTGCTGCGAGTATTGGCATGCTTTGACCCTGAGCACATCCCACTGGATATTGTAGTCCTGGGCGCTGAAAAGGCCCGAGTCGCCCACCTTGCCTCACATGCGGAATCAACATTGACAGTCTCTCAAGCACCTAAAAACAAGCAGTTTGGCTTTGGCAGATTGATTGCCAAATTATCGGGCAAACGAGCAACACCGCGACCGCTCACCGTTCCACAGAGTGATACTTTACCGCTAGAGCTGATACCTTTGCTCGACCCCTTATGCTCGGAAGAATGGCTGCGGGGGGCCTGCACTCACCTGAAGGACCTTTCCTTAGCTCAACCTCTATATGGCGAGAAAACATCACTTCATATTCATGATTTAATCCGACAAGTCATTGTCCAACAAACCATGGTGGCTCATGAATCCGGAGAGAATATGTATCATTCTTTCGCAGTTATTCTCCTTTCGGAGGCATTTTTAACGATAGAGGACCCGGCATCACCGCAGTCTTGGACGGAATGCGAGAGATTTGTGCCGCACTTGATGTCTTTGGTGAACCATGCCGGCGCACTACCCATCAATTTACTGGGTGTGCTGACTGTGCACATTGCACATTATTTCGGGAAACGAGGCCGCTACGAGGAGGCCGTGGCACTGTTTCAGCACGTACTGGCAGGTCAAACACAGCAGCTCGGTGCAGACCACTTAGAGACGTTGGTGACGGTAAATAACCTCGCCGAGATGTACCGCCAGCAGGGAAAGTACGACAAAGCCCAGCCTTTGTACCAGCGAGCACTTGCAGGCCAGACACAGCAGCTCAGTGCTGACCACCTAGGCACATTGACGACGGTGAACAACCTCGCTCTACTGTACAACCAGCAGGGAAAGTACAACAAAGCGGAGCCTTTGTATCAGCGAGCACTGGCAGGCTGTGAGAAGCAGCTTGGTGCAGGCCACCCGAGCACATTGACTGCGGTACAGAATATCGCTGGGATGTACCGCCAGCAGGGAAAGTACAATGAAGCGGAGCCTTTGTATCAGCGAGCACTGGCAGGTCAGATGCAGCAGCTCGGTGCAGACCACCCAGACACGTTGGGGACGGTAAACAACCTCGCCGAGCTGTACCGCCAGCAGGGAAAGTACGACAAAGCCCAGCCTTTGTATCAGCGAGCACTTGCAGGCCAGACGCAGCAGCTCGGTGCAGTCCACCCAGGCACGTTGAGGACAGTAAACAACCTCGCTATGCTGTACCACCAGCAGGGAAAGTACGACGAAGCGAAGTCTTTGTATCAGAGAGCACTTGCAGGTCAAATGCAGCAGCTCGGTGCAGACCACCCGAGCACGTTTATGATGGTAAACAACCTCGCCGAGCTGTACCGCCAGCAGGGGAAGCACGACGAAGCGGAGCCTTTGTATCAGCGAGCACTTGCAGGCCAGACGCAGCAGCTCGGTGCAGACCACCCAGACACGTTGAGGACGGTAGGCAACCTCGCTTTGCTGTACCACCAGCAGGGAAAGTATGACGAAGCGGAGCCTTTGCTTCAGCAAGCACTGGTAGGTGTTGAGCAGCAGCTCGGTGCAGACCACCCAGACACGTTGAGGATGGTGGGCAACCTCGCCGAGCTGTACTGCCAGCAGAGAAAGTACGACGAAGCGGAGCCGTTGTATCAGCGAGCACTTGCAGGTCAGATGCGGCAGCTTGGTGCAGACCACCCGGGCACATTGACGACGGTGAACAACCTCGCTCTACTGTACTCCGGGCAGGGAAAGTACGACAAAGCGGTACCTTTGTGTCAGCGAGCACTGGCAGGATGTGAGCAGCAGCTTGGTGCAGACCACCCAGACACGCTGGGGGCGGTAAACAACCTCGCTTTGCTGTACAGCCAGCAGGGGAAGCACGACGAAGCGGAGCCTTTGTATCAGCAAGCACTGGCAGGTCAGGCGCAGCAGCTCGGTGCAGACCACCCAGACACGTTGGGGACGGTAAGCAACCTCGCTTTGCTGTACCACCAGCAGGGAAAGTACGACGAAGCGGAGCCTTTGTATCAGCGAGCACGGGCAGGCTTTGGGCAGCGGCTCGGCGCAGGCCACCCGAACACATTGACTGTGGTAAGCCACCTCGCTTGTATGTATGACGAGCAAGGGAGAGCCGGGGAAGCAAAGAATTTGCGCGCGCGTGCCGAGGAGGTGGAGAAGGTTCAATCATCCAAGTAGTAGCAGCAGCATTGCAGTCCCGATGAATATTATGTATCGCAGCCCTTAAACATGATTGTTATCTCAAGATGGCAGCACCGTGTTCAAATAGAGGCCAACTGAGATAGATTGGCGAGATCGCACGATATGGAGGTCAAATGTAAAAAAAACCCAGGAAATGAGAATCCCATCCTGGGCCATAACAGGCCGTAATGCCGTGTGATGAAATACATCTCATGTTCGATTCCGGTCGTCTTTCCCAGTTTGAAGAGTGTCTGATGTTTCGAGTGTTATTTTAGGTGAGCGGCATGTGGTGCACACCGAGCATGCAGAGTACAAATAGGATGGGCATGGCATGACTCATAAGGGGACCAACGACGCGACAGAATCGATTATTTCTGAGGTAAAACCAAATGATCACCAGACAGTTTTGATAAACGACAGCGAGGGGCGACTCACCAGGTTGAGACCATCGAAACGCTGCTTGAACCATGCCTGCGTGGCGTCCTTGTTTACTCGGTAACCGAACCCAATCCGGGCCTTCTTTTGCTTCCTCACCACTCTTGCCCCCGGCGACCCATGATAATGTAGAAGTCCACCCCGAAATAGAAGATACCAATACCCGGATCGTACGCGTGCCCAAATAGATGTGCTCATGCCCCCCGAACCAAAAGTTGCTTGTCTGCGAGAAATTCTGGCGGCGCAGCTTGTACTCCTTGCCCTTCAAGCCTCCCTCGAGGATCTCCCCGGCCTTGGTCCCGTGGATGGTGACGTGTACGGCGATCTTTTCGCTGCGCCGGATGTCGAAGGAGCACCCAGTGCAGCACACGTCGTAGGTGACGGGCGTTTGGCCGGTGAGCTGAGGCTCGGGTGAGGCTATCGCCGGATTCGGCCACGGATATGTCTGTGCAGTGTGCATAGTTGTTGGGGGATTGTGGGACGCAGTGATGACGAGCTCCCGTTGAGGTCGAGGCGCTTCGGTGCGGGGCATACGTATCCTAGCGGGGTGCAGAATAAGAAATCGGGGAACGCGCCATCGGTGGGCGAGGTGTACGCGTTGAAGGCGATAGCGCGCAGGGTGGAGTAGCTGTGCGCGAGAATAGTAAGCAGCGCGTGGCTCATCTGGACGTCGCGCTCTATGGCTTGTGCACGTGGGTGTCGGTAGGCGGACGAGCGGCGGAGAAGCGGGCGCAGTGGAGGGACTGTCGGGTTCGTTGTTGGAGATGAAGTGGTGGTTGACGTGGCGCAGAGGGGCGGGTGTGCCTAAGAAACGGCGACGAAGGCGAGGTCTGGCGCGTGCGGCGTGCCATGAAGTGCGCGCATATGGCGCGGGACGAGGGAAAGTGCACAGCTCGTGTGGCCATCGTCACTGCGGGATGTAGCATCTGTTTGATTTAGGAAAATACTCAAAAGCCGGGTTCCTGCACAGCCTGAAGACTGTGCAGTCTGTGAGCCATCTCAAACTCCAAGTGTTCTTGGCCCCTTTTGCCGCCCCAAATATCCGACCTCGACAGATCCATCATGCCATCGCCAAGCGCATCCTCGTAGTCCCAGGTGGGCTCACCGGTGCCCTTCATATTCTTCAGCACGCCCTGAAGAAAATGATCACGGAAAAGGTCATCAAAAGGGCGCAAGTTGGAATCGGCGATGTGATCGAGCTTGAGGACATTTCCAGCAATATCATCGTAACCGGGAACAAACGGAATCACAGCATACCCGCGCTGTGGGAGCTCACGGTGAGAGCTGATACCATGGATAGAAAGAAAAAATACAAACATCGGGATTGACACCAAACTTGTAATTATCCCATGCATCGTGCAAATCTCCGCGAAGAAGAATCACATTCTGAATCGAGTCGATCTTGGTTGGTCCGCCGAGTGCAGCAAGAGGTGCAGGATCTGTGATACGACTTGGATAACCCCTACGGATCCACTAGATGCGTAATAAGCTAAATGAGAATGAAATAGGCGTGACGGACGTACCTCGTTCTCGTGCGCGCGTGGGTATATGTGGGCCGCCTTGAAACGGCTGTAGTCACCTCGAATAACAATGTGGCCAGATATGAGGCAACAAGTATCGCGATGGCGCACGCGTGTTCGATAGTCATCTGTCTGAGAAAAACGGCTGTGAGTACCTGAATGTGGTGTGCGTGCGTCTTGCGGAACGGCGGCGACATACCCCTGTAGGAGTATTGGAGATAGTTGGATGGCGGGGACGAGTCGAAAGAGGTGTCAAACCAACAGAGATCCGGCCACCATCTTCAATACAGCACGTGAAACAACGCCGAAGATTAATATGGCCAGCACATACCTGGGCGGAGAAGTATGTATGTTCCCGGGTCGGGGAAATCCCGGCTTGGGGGATAAGAAGCCCCCTGTCCCTCGGGCAAGTTCTCGTCGTACCCGAAAACCGCCCAACTATCAGGGGAGGAAATTATCGTGCGCAAGCAGCTGTAAAACATGTCCCAGTCAATGAGGCCGTACTGCCAAAAGCCTAGAATAAGTAGAAGGCGTCAGAGGAATAACGTCGAAGTCTAATCCCATCCTATGCGCACTGGACAGGGTGTTGCCATCGAAATCGCGCAGGATAACGTCCCCCATGATCAAGGAAGACGATCGAGAAGGGTGAGTGTGCCGAATGAAATATTAATGACTCCATACATTCATTTTGTGTGGGCGTGGGAAGTCCCCGCAACGCCACAACACCACCAAGCCGCCATTTCTGCTCTCGATCTCAGTCACGGCGCAGTCACTCAGTCTACACTTGCTGACCGCGGCGAGAGTGAGTTAAGCACACTCAACGTTACTGCACACACTGACAGGATCTAACCAGTCGCGATTCATATCCTCCGGATTGCAGGGGAGCTCGGATGGAGTACAGCGGCATTCTATACCGCTCAGGACGCCAGCGAGGCTACAGTCGCGGACGAGGCCGTCAAGCTGGACGACCCATCTTGGTTCGTGAGTCCCAAGCGCATTGTTGATTTCGCAAAGAGGTACGTGATACGTCCGCCATTATTGAATATGCATACGCACAGCGCTGATGTATAATCCACTTCCTATCGCAGATTCGCCCAGGTTACGCTTCGCGCTCGCCTCAACCTTCTCTCCCCACACACCTGGACGACCAAATGACACATTCGTTGGCCCTACCCCGGAAACTCTGCATCGCGGGGGACAAGATGCTCTCCAATCTGCAGCGGATATATATGCGCTTGTTGAGTGGAATCAGATATCCAGTGATGATAAAGACGCTGGACGGAGGTGGTGGACGTGGTATCCGGGTGGGCAGCGCGCAGGGTCGAGGAGGTGTTCAAACGGTTCGTTAGATTCTTTCAGTATTGCATCGTGCATATACTGATTAGGGTCGTTCCAGACGCATATGCGACACCCAGTCAGGCCAGTTTCCTTCAGAGAAGGTGCTGTTTGGACCGGAATGAAAGCGCAGCGAAGCTCAGATTGCCAGCAATGGTACGGGAGACGTGGCCCCGAGTACATATGGCAACGAGAGCGCAGCGTGCAGCGGCGATTCCAGAAGCTCGTCGAGGTGAGTATTCTCTTCTTCTCGTTTACGATGTCAACTTGAATCTAACGGATAATGAGTATGTGCAGACGGCACCCTCCACCGTCACCCGGCATCTAGTTCAACTCTCACTCGCCGGCTCGACGACGATGGCGCGTGCTTTGCGGCATCAAGGCGTGGGCATTGTCGCATACCTCGTAAACTCGCTCCCTGGCGAATGGGCGTTCCTCGAGATCAACCCCCGTACATAGGGCGAGCATGGTGGCCTCATCGCGTGGCCCGCAGGGCGCGGAGTGCATATCGATACGTGGCTCCGCCGTGCGGGTGTGCGAGTGCAATATGGGAACAGACCTTGATTCGCTTCTGGCGGAGATTCTGGTGTGCGGGCGGGATTTGGGGGAGGTGACGCAGCAGGCTGCGCGAGCCCTGCGGGAGACAAGCGTAGGGAATGAGGAGGGCGAAGGGAAGACGAATATTGGTCTGCATTTCTGGGATCGCCGTCACCCTACCTCCGTCGCGCTCATCTACAAAGATGCGCCCTTTCCTATCCCTCTGACTGCTGCGATGCTGGTCCTCTGACTGCTGCAATGCTGGTGAATGTGAGGCGGGTGGACCTCAGTGGGAGTGGGTGACGGCACGGCGTTGGCGTTGTTGGGTTTGGCGGGCTGTGAGGTCACGGAGGGGTGGGCGGAGGCGGGGGACTTGGACACGCTGAGCGGTGAGTCGATGCCAGAGGGTGCATTATGAACAGGCTTGGGACAGAGCTGACGAGGGCCTGTGCTGTAGTGCTGAACATCAGTGGAACCGGCCTGGAACCGCTGTCAAAGAGCCTGAAGAGCCTTGGCAAGCTCAAGGTCATCGTGGCGATGAACAACGAGTGGACCGAGTTAGACGGGGACGTCGTCTCGGGATGGAAGGAACTCAATTCCCTCAGTACGTTCATTAGTCCATCTCACATTCATTCTAATTATTGACATTATGTATAGTCGTATCTCATTCACCCACCTATCATCACTGTCCGCCTCCCTCAGCTCCCTCAACCAACTGTCCAAACTCACCGTCTCCCACTGTCCCCGCCTCGCCGCCGATTACCTGCCCGACCTCTCCGCGCTGCCCCTCCTCCGAGCGGTACGGATGAACAACCTCGCGCAACGCACCTCTTTACCCCGGCATATCGCCTCCTGGGGAACCGGCGACATGACATCCGCCACAAACTCAAGGCGTCCGGATCTCGAGATCGCGACGCTGGTGGCAGCACCAGGGAGCGGGACCTGGGCGACGAGCTGGAAGGCTTGAACATCGGCAACTGCACCCTCTCCTGGGACGCCGTCGCCGGCATATTCGGTCTCGCCACCGAGCCGATGAAAAAGGGCAGTGCGAGCTCGCCTGGCCACATCTCAGGTCCCTGACCCTCCAGTCCAACCCCCTCGCGCTAACCCACCCGACGTACGTCGACCTCCTCCAGGCCTCGCCGCAACTCCCGAACCTCCAGCTCATCGATGCGAAGCGAGTGAAAGAGCAGAAGCGGAAGTGGGAGGTCCAGGAAAGCAGGGAGGATAAGAAGACGAGGGAGAGGGTAGGGAAGAGGGAGGTGAAGCCCACGGGGGCGAACGCTGGTGCGGGGGAGGTGAGGATGAGGACATGGGGGACTGTAGAGGCCGATGAGACTGCGGCGGATGTTGAGGAGGACGAATCTAAGGACGCGCCTAAGCCGAAGAAGGAGAAGCGGAAGGAGGGCCCAAAGCCCGCCGAGAGGGTTCTCAATGAACCAGGCGATGCACCGGCACCGAAGAAAGCAAGGCATGGGAAAGGTGTGATCCCCGACGCGCAAAGAAAGCTGCGGCGCCACACTCCACCGGTTGAGCGCGGGGCATGCGTGTCCCAGTGGGGTGCAAAAGAAGAAGTCGAAGAACGCGCTGTCAGTGAGTGTGTAAGTCAGGCTGAGCTCCATGAGTACGGGGAGCGCTCTTGGTGCGGGCATGGGGGGCGTGGTGGTGGCAGTTGAAGGCGATGGCGCGCAGGGTGGAGTAAGTGTGCGATCGGAACGTCAGATCTGACGGTCGATGTGAGGGCTTTCCATGTGGAGGGCGCGCTGGGGACCGCGGTGGAGGGACAGGTTCGTCATCGGAGATGAAATGGTGGTTGATGTGGCGCAGAGGGTGTGTCTACGAGAACAGCGCAATGTTGGCCTCAGGACCGAGCCCCGAGTATCCAAGTATTTATATTAAAGCCTGGCTTGAGCTTGCGAGCTCCAAGTATCATAGTTAGATACATGCTGGTTCAAAGAAAAAGATAGGGTCCCGGTACTTATGCGATGAAACAAACCGATGTCGACATATCTTCGGAAGGGGCAGGCGCGCTGGTTAATCAGCAGGCATCAGAACCACTCGCCACGTCGCCGCGTCAAGAAACCTGTTCAGACACTACTAAATGTATAGTCTCCCGTAGGAAGAACTCCGATATTCGAATGTTTTTGAGAATGGGGAGGACGATTCGAATATGGAATATGTCTTGAGTACCTGCTTGCAGAGATCTCGTCCGGCTGCTGAGTCGTACGGAACGGGAAGCACGGGAGATGAGCTTTTGGAAGTCATGGGTTGATTAATTGAAGCCATTTAAATAATACATAAATAGGGTCGCGGGGAACGAAGCTGAGTAGTCGAGAGCTGGGGGAGGAGAAGGGACAGGGGTGCTATGACCGATTCGTGCTACGGATCATCGCCGCAGCACTCCGACCTTCCTTTCTGGGCGCACAAGCACCGAATATCCCAACTACGGTTCAGGGCAGTCTCTCATAGACAGACTCTATACGTTACTCGTTCCTCGTGTATAGAGGTTCAGGGTGTGCCATCAGGAACATACTACTAAATGTACACTAGTGATTCTCCATCCTTGTCCACCGGCCAAAACTCGCAAACATTATTGGTGCAAGCAACAGCATTGATATGTGGGTACGTATATCGCACAGAAATGTTGAATCAAAAGATACCATTTGGATGAAAAAGCACTAGTGGTAGCCTTGAGGCTTGAGCGTGAATGATGTGCAGGGTAAGTACACGAGGTTGGTGCGAGGTTGAGCGCTATATCAACGACAAACAGGTCACCTTCAGATCTGATACGACAATGTCGCAAAAGACCCAAAACTTAGCTAGTGGATCTTCCAGCGGCGGCTATGATCTTCGATCTATCTACAAAGAAGCCATGGATCAACTCCAGAGCATGCGGGATGCCGGTCAGCTCTCATCCGCCGATTATGATATTATCACCAGCACCAAGCACAATGAGGTCTTACTTCCAGTGGAGACAGCGAAGGCAACGTCTTCTGAAACACATCCCGGCGCAAGCCGTATACGCGCGTCAGTAGAGCCACTTCTTCAGCAGCTCGAAACGTTCGGCTCGGTCATGGACAAGGTCGTGGAATTATCTCCGGAGTTTATGGGTGTCAACATCCTTGGAATAGTATGGGGTAGTATCAGGTTGATGATAACGGTGAGTCCTTCGAACGACTTCCCGCATTGATTTTTGCTCAAGTACCCACTCGTACCCGAACCGTGCAGATAGCGCGGGATATCACCGACGCATTCGGCACTGTTCTGGAAGTCCTGGATGTCATTCGAAACAACCTTCCGGTCATCGATATCTACATAAAGCTATTTAGCGCCTCCAGGATCCAGCTGCTCAAGGGTCCTCTGGTCGAGGTGTACACACAGCTGTTGCTGTTTGTAGTTCAAGCGGTGAAACTATTCAATCGATCGATGCTCAGTATGTAACGGGTCTGTCTTGATTACTGTCACCCCCTGAAGTCTATCTGCAGGGACACTGGTTAAGTCGATTTCGACTTCGCTGGCAAAAGAGTTTCAATCGTTGAGCGAAAAGATTGCAAAGGCCCGCGACGAGGTGAATAGGATCGCCAATGTCGAACACATGCACAAAGTCGATGAAGCTTTCCAAGGTACATGTAAACACGATTAAGCGTCGCGAATTTGCTCTGACAAGCCTTGGAAAATTCAGAGGCGAAGTCATTACAAATAGGTAAGCAGTCTATCATCAAATTTACACATATCAAGGCTGACGATGCTATAGAGACCATGAAGCAACTGACCCAAATCCGTGCCGGCACCGAAGTTCATCCATTAGAATCACCGTCTCCCTTCAACGATGCACCTGTGGACCGCCTCTCCTCTTGTTTCACGGGCCGCCATGAAGATCTTCAATTCATCGGCCACGCCCTCGGCTCTCCCACCGGCTACGCACCAGCGCGCTGCGCCATTTGGGGGATGCCTGGGCTCGGAAAGAGTCAAACGGCTCTCAAGTATGCTCACTCGTCTTTCGAATTAGGACGCCACACCCATGTCTTTTGGATCCCGGCAACAACGGTGGAGAAGCTCACGCATGGCCTGGCCAATGTGCTCAAGCTAGTCGGGCATCCGGAGCGGTTCAACTCGGACCAGGCGGCGCAGTTGACGGCCGCACGAGACTGCTTTGAACACTCTCAGAAATATGGCTTCGTCAAGTGGCTAATAATCTTCGACGATGCAGCCGAGGCGACCGTGCCATTCCTCCGCGAGAACCTCCCACAACAGAATGCTAATGGCAGCATTCTCATAACTACACGCACATTTGATGTTGCGGAAGCTCTGACTAGTGTTGCTGGACAGCAGCATCCCGTCTGCGAACTAAAGGCTCTTAGCCCAGTCCAGTCAGTCGAACTGCTTTTGAAAAAGGCGGGTATTCACAACAGCACTACGGCCGAACTGGAGAGCGCCCAGGTGCTAGTCAAATGCATGGGATATCTTCCACTTGCGGTGGAACAAGCGGGGGCATACACGAAGAAATACGGATTTAGCAGCGCTAATCAGCTCAACAACATGCACGATCAACATGGATTGGCAAAAGTGAGCCCACAGTTTGTTACATCTTCGATATCGGCTCACCGTGACTCAAGATCATCCGCTGGGAAAACAAGTTAACCACGTACGAACAGGCGTCAGTGCTGGCTATGATCACAGCGCCGCTTCAACAGCTTGGCACGATTGATCCCGATGAGCTCAGCTTGCTGCGAGTATTGGCATGCTTTGATCCTGAGCACATCCCGCTCGATATTGTAGTCCTGGGCGCTGAAAAGGCCCGACTCGCCCACCTTGCCTCACATGCGGAATCAACATCGCGAGTCTCTCAAGCACCTAAAAAGAAGCGGTTTGGCTTCCGCGGGTTGATTACCAAATTATCAGGCAAACAAACAACGCCACAACCGCTCACCGTTTTACAGAGTGGTACTTTACCGCTAGAGCTGACACCTCTGCTCGACTCCATATGCTCCGAAGAATGGCTGCGGAGTGTTTGTGGTCACCTGAAGGAACTCTCTTTGGCTAAACCTCTATACAGCGAGAAAATATCACTTCATATTCATGATTTAACCCGACAAGTCATCGTCCAACAAAGCACAGCGGCTCATGAATCCGAAGAGAATATGTATCATGCTTTCGCAGTTACTCTCCTTTCCCAGGCATTTTCAACAATAAAGGACCTGGGGTCACCACAGTCTTGGACTGAATGCGAAAGATTTGTGCCACACTTGATGTCTTTGGTGAACCACGCCGGCGCGCTACCCATCAATTTATTGGGCGTGTTCAGTGTCCGCGTTGCACAGTATTTCATGAAACGAGGTCGCTACAAGGAGGCCGCGGCACTGTGTCAGCACACATTGGCAGGTCAAATGCAACAGCTTGATGCAGACCACCCGGACACACTGACCACAGTGCACCACCTCGCTGGCGTGTACCAGCACCAAGGAAAGTACAATAAATCTGAGGCGCTATATCAGCAAGCTTTGGCCGGCCGTGGGCTACACCTGGGTGCAGACCACCTGGACACGCTGGACACGGTAAAGAGCCTCGCCCAGTTGTATAGCTATCAGGGAAAGTACGGCGAAGCGGAGCCTTTGTATCAGCGAGCACTTGCAGGTCAGACGCAGCAGCTCGGGGCTGACCACCCAGACACGTTGGAGACGGTAAACAACCTCGCTGCGTTGTACTACCAGCAGGCAAACTACGACAAAGCGGAATCTTTGTATCAGCGAGCACTTGCAGGTCAGAAACAGCAGCTTGGTGCCGACCACCCGACCACATTGACTACGGTAAACAACCTCGCCGCCCTGTACGACCAGCAAGGAAAATACGACGAAGCGGAGCCTTTGTATCAGCGAGCACTTGCAGGTCAGACGCAGCAGCTCGGTGCAGACCACCCAGACACGTTGGGGACAGTAAACAACCTTGCCGAGCTGTACCGCCAGCAGGGAAAGTACGACGAGGCAGAGCCTTTGTATCAGCGAGCACTGGCAGGTTGGGAGCAGCAGGTTGGTGCAGACCACCCGAACACATTAACTACGGTAAACAACCTCGCCTTATTGTACTACCAGCAGGGAAAGTACGACGAAGCGGAGCCTTTGTATCAGCGAGCACTTGCAGGACAGACTCAGCAGCTCGTTGCGGACCACCCAAGCACGTTGTTGACGATGAACAACTTCGCTTTGCTGTACCGTCAGCAGGGAAAGTACGACGAAGCGGAGTCTTTGTACCAGCGAGCACTGGCAGGCAGAGAATTAAGCCTCGGCATTCGCCATCCGGACACAGTCATGACGATGAAACACCTCGTTCGTTTATATGACGTGCAGGGGAGAGACGGGGAAGCCAAGACTATGCGCGCGCGTGCCAAGGAGGCGGAGAAGGCGATTATCCAGGTAGCAGCAGCATTGCAGTCCCGATGAATGTTGTGTATCACAGTCCTTGGACATGATTGATATTTCAAGGTGGCAGCACCGTGTTCAAGTAGAGGCCAGCTGAGAATGGCGAGATCACACGATGTGGAGGTTAAATACAAGAACCCAGGCTGAGGAACTGAGAATCCCATCCTAGGCTGTAACGCCGCGTGATTAAATCCATCTAATATTCAACTTCCAGTCGTCTTTCCCAGTTTGAACGAACTTAAGGGACCGTCTGAAGTTTCGACTGTGTATTTTGAGTATGCGACGTGTGGTGCACACAAAATACGCAGAGTACACATGTTTATGGACACAGCATAACTCATAAGGGAATCAACGACACGACAAAATCGATTATTTCTGAGGTACAAACAAACAATCAGCAGCCAGTCTGATAAACGACAGTGAGGGGCCACTCACTGGGTTGAGGCCGTCGAAACGCTGCTTGAACCATGCCTGCGTGGCGTCCTTCTTCGCCCGGTGCCCAAACCCATTCCGCGCCTTCTTCTGTTTCCTCTCCGCCACTCTTGCCCCCGGACGACCCAGGATAATGTAGAAATCCACCCTGAAGATGCCAATACCCGGATGGTACCACACGCCCATATCGATCTGCTCCCGCACCCCGAACCCAAAGCTGCTCGTCTCCGAGAACTTCTGGCGGCGCAGTTTGTACTCCTTGACTTCTAAGCCTCGCTCGAGGATTTCCCGGCCTTGGGCCCGCGGATGGTGACATGCACGGCGATCTTCTCGTTGCGCCGGATGTTGAAGGAGCACAGTCACCAGTGTAGTACGCGTTGGAGGTGACGGGCGTTTGGCTGGTGAGCTGAGGCTCGAGCGAGGCGACCGCTGGATTCGGCCACGGATATATCTGTGCATAGTTGTCGGGAAATTGTGGGGACCTGGGGACGACGAGCTTATCGATCATAAGCTCCCGCATGGGGTTCGTGGGTTGTCTTTTGGTTAGCCCTGGCCATTGCTGTGGTTGTCCTCTCGCTACGTCCAGCCATCAACTTCGGTGCTGTTCGGTGGCGGATTGACAGTTGTACGCGTCGCCCGCAAATGGTGCATATCTGCATCATGTCCTTAGAAACCCTTGCGATGAAAGCAAATAGATGGTAGTCAAGAGAAGAGATAACAGAAATCCTGCCTTCGGCTACTAAGTAACCAAAACCCTGGAGTACAGCATATCTAGTTCCCATTAGCGTACGGAATTTGACCCCAAGCTATACTGTTCTTACCAACTGACGATTTCGTACACGGTGCATCGATGCCTGAGCGCCTTCACCCTGGCATTGATGGGAGTCACGCATCACGGCGGGTTAAACCGTAACGGCTTAGGGTAGCTTAGATGTATAGCATAGGCAACGTGAACGACGCTGTGGACCTGGAGCTGCAGTCAGTCCTCGGATATCAATGGGGATCGGTAAGCCTCGCGCGGTCGTTCATTGATGTACGCGGAGGACCTGTACAGGCGGCAACGCATGAGGCCACTGGTGTGTTTCTCGCTTGTGGCTCCTAGCCTAAGCGCCAGTGGGGCACAGGAAGAGGGGCGAGCCGCCTTACAAGAACGTCAAGTGCAAATTTGAGTACTTACAGAGGCGACCCAGACCTGGCTCCATGGTCGTATTCAATGCGTAAAGAATATAAGAAGATCACTGCGCAAAGAATGAGTGGTGCTTATGGCGGAGATGAGCGCCGACTCGATGTTGGTGGGGAATAGAGCCAGGTAAGGAAAAGACGTCATTTGCTTTGGTGATAGAATCGGCGCACGGGAATAGGGTTCAAGAATGCAAAATGCGTATTATTATAAAGACGATAACCTATCTGGAAGCGCGTCAGCAAAAGAGAAAGCCCCTGGACGACGTCGAGACTGACCTGCTCAGTGTATCACCAGAAAGTCTTCCGCTTCGCAGCAATCTCCCGAATCAACGTCTTCCTATGCCCCCATTGCTCCTTTACAGCCTCTATCTTCGCGTCGAACTCCTTGTTCGCCTTCTTCCGCTGGCTTGGCTGCATGGCGGCCTTGAGCGCGACGAAGTGGCTCGTGCAGTTGAACTTCTCCGCCAGCCTCGAGCGCGTCCACTTCTCAGGGTCCAACGCGCGCAGGCGCTGCAGCTCCGCGAGCTGCTCGTCACTCATGCGCGGGGGCGGAGCCACGTACTCCGAGGGACGCAGCAGCGGTGGGAGGCGCACCGGCCCCTTCGCGACTGTCGGAGGTCGCAGCAGCGGCGAAGAGGGTGCCATAGTAGTTGAGTGCGGCGTGGGCGCGGTGGGAGGGGCGCGGTGGATGAAGGTGAGCTCGCCATCGTCGAGTGACTTGGTGGTAGTGGCTTCAATGAGCGGGTCGGTGGGGCGCGTAGGGGGCTTCTGTGCTATTTTCGTGCGGGGCATGTTGCTTGTGTTTTTGCGGGAGCTGCTGCCGCTGCGGGTAGCATAGCTGCGCTTGGCCAGCAGCCGGAACGACGAGACGGCAGAGGACATAGTCGTGGTGGATCGAAAGGTGCAAATGAGCCCGAAGGAGAGCCGACTGCTCTTCTCGACCCACACCTCGAGCTCACCTCTATTGGTATGACTTCCCTTCGATCACAAATTATAATATCATTATATTATCTGTCTACACCTTGCATGCACACGTCCTAAGTACAGCCTTTCCTCTTATCCCCCGTGAGCAACAACATTCCCACTGGCTTAGTATAACCTGCTAACACATTATTGCTTCGCCTTTAGCCTTTCAACCATGCCCAATGTGATCGCCAACCCGACCCCAGAGCCTACGACGTCTTCGCAACCGTATGGACCGACGGTGTCGTTCCAAACCGCGTTCACACATGATTCTGTGGTCAACAACGTTAATGGTGATCAAAATATTGTATATCAGTGAGTATCATTGAACGTAGCATGCAAGTCCGCTTGAATAATATATGAACAGACAATCTGCTCCCCATGCTCTCGATCTCCTCAAATTTCTTGATCCAGCTGTGATGGATGCCACTTCACGACCTCTTTGCTTGAATGGCACACGTGAAGACATCCTGCATAGCCTGATTTGCGACCTCACAGCAGCCACGCTCGAGACGAATGTCATTTGGCTGTATGGCGTGGCAGGATCTGGAAAAGTACCATCGCGACAACGATAGCGGAGAAGCTCGACGATCGTGGTCAGCGTGGACCGTTTCTCTTCTTCGATCGGAACTCCCCAGCCCACAGCGGCCCCAGCGGAGTCATTCGCACACTAGCATGCCAACTTACCTTCTCAAATGATGTTCTGAGGGACGCAATATGCGACGCGATAGAGCGGGACCCGCAGATTTCCACCAGGCCCCTCGAGTCCCAATTCAAAGCACTCGTGCTGGCGCCGCTGCACTCGTGTTCATCCAAGATGCCGAGGCCAATAGTCATCATCCTAGATGCCTTCGACGAATGCGGTGATCCCCGGTCTAGAAAAGCCCTCGTGCATCTGCTCAGCACAAATCTGCCCCAGCTACCAAATCACTTCCGCTTCCTTGTCACCGGCCGTCCGGAGCTTGATTTGATGAACGCGTTCGGTTCTCACCCAGCAATCAAATCGATTTCACTCAGTGCTGCGGAGTGGTCGAGCTCAGCAGATGTGCTACGCTACATTCATTACGAACTTGATGGGTTGTATCAAGCGAGACGATCCAGTGACGAATTGCCTCCTGGTTGGCCAGGGACACAGAAGCGGGAGAAGTTCGGCTCGCGTGCCGCCAATTCATTCATCTGGGCTGCGACAGCCATCCGATACCTGGAAGCCGGTGATGATCTAGATGAACGTCTGGATCGGCTGCTCAGCCAGCAGGCTTTCTCGCTAGGCGATTTGTACGCCACGGCCCTCCGCTCGGCGAGCGAGTGGAATCCAGACGAAGTATCCACAGAAACTTGCCGCAGGGTTCTCGGAGCAGTCGTCGTGGGGAGAATCCCGTTGACCGACGATGTAATGGATAGCATGTTGGGATTGGAGCACTCGAAGTCATGTCGGCGCATCTTGCGGAGGCTTGGTTGCTTGCTGCAGTGGTCAGAGGGCTCTCCCATTCGAACCCTCCATGCTTCTTTCGCCGATTACCTCACCGACGCTCGTGCGTGCGGCGACCAGCCCTGGTTCATTGACGAGTCAAAACATCATACCGACTTTACCATTGGATGCTTCCATGTTATGAAAAAACACCTACGCTTCTATATGTGCGGGCTAGAGACTTCATATCTGATGGATCGTGATGTACCATGTCTTACTGAACGCATCCTCACACACATTCCCCATACCCTCCGATATGCGTGCCTGTTCTGGCACGAACATCTTCGGCACGGCAATACGTCTCGGGATGTTCAATCTTTGATTCTGGTGCAGGTACCGGGATTTGGAGTGGCTGGTGCCCATGATGGCGGTGAGATACGGCATATACGGCAAGTATAATGCTACCCACAGATCTTGTGGAAGCGCTGGCCCGTCGTCTAACATGCTTTGCGAAGGCGTCCATCAAGACAACGAGTGCGCGACTCAGAGCGTCGGCACAGACGCGTCTCGTTAGCAATGAGCATGTCGATCCCGACGGCCTTGACGGCGCCTGTCGGATTGGACGTCTCGGCGTGATATACTTACCGCGAGAAGTGACAAATGAGTGCGACAAATGCCTACAAAAGCGTGGAATAGGTAGCCCCATATGTGTACATTTGAGAGTAATAGCCAACAAGAAAAGTGTATATAGGCAAGACATGGCAGAACCATCCGCTAAATATTGGGCATGTACGTAGACCAATCTGGTACCTCATAAACAGCGGGGTCTTGTGGATTGTTGAAAGCTTCAAGCGCCAAAAAAAATAAGGTAGATCGAAACAGCCGGTAGATACCCATCTGCAAAATAAAAGCAACTATAAGCAACCACTGCAATGCACGAACGACGATGTAATCTTGGCTGTTCCCTATCGAAGTGAGGGCTCCAAGCGTGGAGCATACTCCCATGCCGACGGGCAAGAATGTGATAGCAATTGCGCTGTAGTTGAACCATGTATCCTGGTCGTGCCAATGAGTAGACGAAGTCCACCAATTAATACAGTGGATGGCCCCGAACGCCGACGTCAACGCCACGGTGGCTGTGATTAACAGCAAGCGGACACCGATTTCTACACCTGGCCTCTGGGTAGTAAAGAGCAA
Organism: Athelia psychrophila; assembly: GCA_001630335.1. Classification (NCBI taxonomy): domain Eukaryota; kingdom Fungi; phylum Basidiomycota; class Agaricomycetes; order Atheliales; family Atheliaceae; genus Athelia; species Athelia psychrophila. The sequence continues at coordinate 395,877 of KV417482.1, read as the reverse complement.
TGGTCGCCATCCATCAACGAGGCCCTTCCAGCCGAAGATGTTGAAGGTGGTACCTCCATTTGACCTATACTTTCCAAATCCAGTGGGGCATTCAAGCACCACCCGAACGGGGCTGCCGATGCTCACCGGTTTCTTCCACCAGATAAAGTACGCCAGTACGGTGATCGTGGTATAGGCGAGCGCAGTGAGTTCTAGCTCTGTGGTGGGCATGTGCAGTGCCAATCTTGCAACGCATTGCGTCGCAAACGAGGCTGTCTGTATGATGGCTAGTCCTTTTGTTATCCAACTCGCTTTACTCCGGTCGTCGATATCATCTGGGCGCGGTATTAGGAAGATACCACGCTCGGCGAGGTCTGTGACATCCTTTGTTGTAAGGGGTCGAATGGGGGTATTGTCGCTGTCGTAGAAATGTAAACCCCTCATGACAACGAAGAACCCGTCCTTTCTGGTGTATTCTATCATTGAGATGAGTAGACCACACAATGCTATCGTACTGAAGATCTACTCACTGCGTGGCTCTTCAAGGGATGCCTGTGGATTCATTCTGTCATGCCGCTGCCGGGCAAAATCAAGCATAGCTGTGTCACCCTCTTCGCTGTCACCATATCCCTCTTCTTTGTCACCGTATCGCTCGTCGCTGTCCGCATCTCCCTCTCCCGCTTGAGCCGCCTTCTCTTCCTGCTCTATTTTGTCGCGGATGTCATTCAACTTCTCCGCCACTGCACCCGCGGATATGAACTGTTGTATTGCCTTGACTAGCATCAAATCCGGCACGAGCAAATTATAAAACGTGGTGATTGCAGCAGAGCCTAGCTTTTGCAGCCAATTCGAGCTCGGAGGAGGAACATCTGGGTGCTGTGCAAACCATATGCAAGCGAAGATGGTGGTGAGGCAGCTCCGGATAATGCTAGAGAGCTCTCGGCAGGAGGCTATGTCCCTGCACGAGGGAGAGATGTTGACAAAACCAGCTAAAACGGAGACGTTGGCTGTAGGTGTCGGTAGAGCGTCGGCGTGCAATGTAGCTAAACAGTGAAGGAAGAGAATAATGAAGATCATGATCGCGCTGTATGCAGGCGATAGATATTTTCCCACTTCAAAACAGCTGCTTGATTTTAAACAACGGGCGGTGGGAAGGACCCTTGATCATAAGTCAGAATGCATGTTCCTTGGAGGCCTTTTGTCCGGTGCGGATATTGCGACCCAGACCTACGGGCCTGATCAGATCTTATCGCAAGGTGTGACGCCCAAGTATACTTACCACAGGGGGCCTGATTGCGACCCAACTTAGTTCCGAAGTCGGCCGTTTGTCTGGAACTTGAAACAGGGGATTTGGCTTTCAAACACGAGTCAGATTTAGGCATAATACCTTATGTGGCATAACCAGGTGTGACGGGTCTGCGGCAAGTCTACGGTGGGAGCGCAGCTGACCTAGAAATCCCAATGTTGCGCCCTGTGCAGTATGCACCGATCAAACGGTGGAAGCGATAGAGTCAAACAGCTGGGTCTGTTGAAACATTCGAGAACCCTCGAAATCATAGCCCACGACAAGCAAGGCTTCATCGACACATGATTCACATCGGACAGGAAGGAGAGGTATAGCGAAGATTGCTCTGATCTGCTCTGAGGAGATTCCACACCGCATGAAAGCAAGCCTCGGTAGATACCCGACACAGCCTGCCATAAATGCAAGGTTGCTTATTGGTGATACGCCCAGTTTATCGCCGCAGCCGCAAGGCTTTCCCTGAGCTGGAATAGAGAAACTTCTCTGGGCAGGCACCCAGGGCGAGGAAACACGTCAAGATGATGGGTGAGATACGCCACAGGCTAACCAGAGCACGAGTCACACTGCGCAGTGACAGTAGAATGACCAGTAAGGAATGCATGAATATTGGGGGTGGGCAACGCCCGCCAGTCAACAGGAAGTTCTCACGCACGAAGCGTGGCCACAAATCTGGCTTCCACTGCCACCAATTGTGGCGGAAACCTGTCCGCGACAAACATGCAAATGCATTTCAAGTTTTTGGGTTTACGCAGCGCCCGGAACGCCTACATTTACAGCTCGATAGGGACCATCTGCAATTCGAGACCAATGATCTTTTTGGTGTCCAAACAAGCGGCGCTGCCAAATTGAGTAGGCGATCACTGTTTGCTCCCGGCCTCCCAGCTTCACCTACAGCAGCCTACCGTCCTCAACACATATAAAAAAATTGAAAATTGAATCCCTCAACTCACACATATCCTGACCCGTAACCGTCGACGCACTCCCAGCGAGTAAAAACACTGTCAGCAACCATAAACACTGTGATAGCTGGGCCGGATGACCTGCCTATTTTGGTTTGTGCCACTTCGGCGATGTACAAACGAAAACATCATAGATCTCGAATTGCTAAATGTCCCTATCGTTCCTGAGTTAGCTGTACGCAGAGCATTATTTCTCTAAAGGCTATCCAGAGGGATTGTTCAAAACAAAATTTGCATAAGTTGTCATTTGCGAAATTTATTGGTGAATCAGTCCATTTTCACCTGGGTAACTTCAGATTAAAAGCATTAGAGCGTATCTGTTAAGCTATTTATGAGTTTTCGCCAATATATATCAGGTCCCACTTAATGCAAAATGACGACCTAAAATGTCATTCTTTTGCACTATCCCGCAGTACATTTTGCATCATCGCGCTTTCCATAAATTCATATTGTTCTGCAAGTCACAGCTCCATACATACACTTTGAATGTGTTTCGAGTTAATCCAATCCAACTACCTCCCCTACCATGGTTAAATTGAAGCCCCTACTGTTTGCGCTACTACCAGTGGTCACAACCCCGCCAATGGCCTGTGTGCAGGAAGTGAACAATGTGGGCTGGTGCGCTCAGAGTCACACATTTGCAGCATTACATAAGATCATTTTGCATTACCGCCACAGTCAAAATTATACCAGCCACTGGCTCCACCAAGTATGTATAGTGCAAATTGGAAGTGGCTGTAATGCAGAAAAATGGTAATTTTGCATCTAACAGATACGCTCTATTGAGAGCAGTTCTTCTTGGAACAAACCCTATATATTGAAACATAATGAAAAGTACGTCTGCGTTGCAGGTCGTGAATATGTGCCCGAATGCCAGCAAACTTGAAATGCTTTCTACAATCAACAATCTGCCGAATCAGCTTTGGGCTGAAAACGGCAGTAATACCTGCGCGGGCCGCGCAGCCCGAACCGACCGAAACTTTGCTCTTCACGGTCGACACCCACTGCCTCGAGCTTTGTGACTGCTCTTTGATGGCAAATTATCACAGCATTCCATTATCATCTGTCGACTCCTCTCCACCCCGCATATCCCTCCAGAACTTTGCATGCACACGTCCCGAGTACAGCCTTTTATCTGTCCTTCACGAGTGGGGCTACAGTTTGCAAGTATCACCGGTTGATATAGTCTTGCTTTGTTGTTAGCTTTTCAACTATGCCCAAAGTTATCGCATCCAAGGCCACCGGCCAGCCGACGGTTAACCCATATCCATCGAGACCGTCGTCAGCGCTGTCCCCAGAGCCTACGACGTCTTCGCAACCATATAGGCCTACAGCGTCGTTCCAAACCGCGTCCACATATGATGATTCCGTGGTCACCAACGTTAATGGTGATCTAAACGTTGTGTATCAGTGAGTATCAATGAATGTTGCATGCTAGTCCGCTTGAATAATATGAACAGACAATCTGCTCCCCATGCTCTCGATCTCCTCAAAATGCTTGATCCGGCTGTGATGGATGCCACTTTACGACCTCTCTGCTTGGATGGCACACGCCAAGACATCCTGCACATCCTGATTTGCGACCTCACAGCAGCTATGCCCGAGACAAATGTCATTTGGCTGTGTGGCATAGCAGGGTCTGGAAAAAGCACCATCGCGACAACGGTGGCCGAGCAGCTACACGATCGTGGTCAGCGTGGAGCTTTTCTCTTCTTCGATCGGAATTCCCCAGCCCACAGCGGCCCCAGCGGAGTCATTCGCACACTAGCATGCCAACTTGCGTTCTCGAATGATGTGTTGAGAGACGCGATATGCGATGCCATAGAGCTGGACCCGCAGATTGCTACCAGGCCTCTCGAGTCCCAATTCAAAGCTCTGGTGCTGGCGCCACTGCGTTCGTGCGCATCCAAGATGTCGAAGCCAATGGTCATCATCCTCGATGCCTTTGACGAATGCGGTGATCCCCAGTCCAGGAAAGCCCTCGTGCATCTGCTCAGCACACAACTGCCCCAACTACCAAATCAGTTCCGCTTCCTTGTCACCAGCCGTCCGGAGCTCGATCTGACGAACGCGTTCGGCTCCCACCCAGTGATCAAATCGATATCACTCAATGCTGCGAAATGGGCGAGCTCAGCAGATGTGCTATGCTACCTTCATCACGAACTTGATGGGTTGTACCAAGCGAGGCGACGCAGTGATGAATTGCCCCCTGGTTGGCCAGGGGCAGAGAAGCTCGAGAAGTTCGGTTCGCGTGCCTCCGATTCATTCATCTGGGCTGCCACAGCTATCCGATTCCTGGACGCCGGCGATGATCTCGATGAATGTCTGGATCGGCTGCTCGGCCAGTAGGCCATCTCGCTAGGCGGCCTATACGCCACGGCCCTTCGCTCGGCGAGCAATTGGGATTCAGACCAGGTATCCACAGAAACCTGCCGCAGGGTTCTCGGTGCAGTCGTTGTGGGGAGAATCCCACTGACCGACGATGTAATAGACGGCATGTTGGGATTGGAGCACTCGAAGTCATGTCGGCGCATCTTGCGGAGGCTAGGCTGCCTGCTGCAGTGGTCAGAGGGCTTGCCCATTCGAACCCTCCATGCTTCTTTCGCCGATTACCTCACCGACGCTCGTGCGTGCGGCGATCAGCCCTGGTTCATTGACCAGTCAAAACATCATACCGACTTTACCATTGGATGCTTCCAGGTCATGAAAAGACTCCTACGCTTCAACACGTGCGGGCTAGAGACTTCATATCTGATGAATCGTGATGTGCCATGTCTCGCTGAACGGATTGACGCTCACATTCCCCCTACCCTCCGATATGCTTGCCTGTTCTGGCATGAACATCTTCGACACGGCAATACGTCTCGGGATGTCCAACGTTTGATTCTCGAGTTCTTTCGAGCTTCGTTTCTTTATTGGCTTGAGGTTCTCAGTCTTATGGGAGAAGGACGTGTTGCATGGGAAGCTATGGTCATTGTCAAGAGACATAGCAAAGTGAGTACTCTACTCCCCGAATCACCAATACAAGTATATTGACAGATATGCAGGATGGTTATCATGATCATGATCATAATGAAGTGCAAGACTTTGCGGAGGACGGTAGTAAATTTGTGCGTGCATTTGCGAGCATCATTTCGGACAGTGCACCACATGTGTACCTCTCGGCCTTACCTTTCGCTCCTTCCACATCAATCATCCGTCAGCATTATTCTTCCGTCATCAAAAACACATTGCACGTTGATAAGAACGCAATAGCCCACTGGCCATCTTGTGAACAAGTCATTGAGGGACGGACTGGGCCTTGGACTCGGAGCCCAGGAATTGAGTTAATAGTATTTTCACCTGATGGCGAACACATTGCGTCGGGCTCGCAAGACAATACCATCTGCATCTGGGATGCGCACACGGGTGCACTCGTTGCAGATCCATTCGAGGGGCACACCGAGGTTGTGAACTCTCTGGCATTTTCGCTAGACGGCGAACGTGTTATGTCGGGCTCTGACGACTGTACCATTCGCATCTGGGATGCAACCACTGGAAAGCTTCTCGTGGGGCCATTGGAGGGGCACAACGAGGGTGTTCTGTCTGTGGGCTTTTCACCGAACAGCGAGCAAGTGACATCGTTCTCGAGGGGCAATACCATCCGCGTCTGGGATGCACGTTCAGGAAAGCTTATTGCAGGGCCGTTCAGCGTCGGCGACTTCGCTGTAAGCGCGACAGCCTTTTCGCCGGATGGCAAGCAAGTGGCCTTGGGCTCGTGGGACGGTGACATCTGTATCTGTGATGCACGTTCGGGCAAGCTCATCGCGGAGTCAATGGAAAGACACTGTGCAAAGGTGAAATGTGTGGCATTTTCGTTGGACGGCAGCCACGTTGTGTCGGGCGGCAATTCCCGCACCGTCCACGTCTGGGATGCAAGCACGGGCAAGCTTGTTGCAGGCCCATTCAAGGGACACACCGATGCTGTGCGCTCGGTAGCGTTTTCGCCGGACAGCGAGCTCGTCGCGTCAGGCTCATCTGACGCAACCGTCTGCATCTGGGATGCACGCACGGGTGCACTCGTTGCGGGCCCACTCGAAGGGCACACCGCTCGTGTGCGCTGCGTGGCGTTTTCACCGGATGGCAAGCGTGTTGTGTCAGGCTCTAAAGACAATACCATCCGCATATGGGATATACGCGTGGCAAATGTTGTCCCAGGTCTCAAGGGGGGCATTAGGTGGGTGCACTTGATGGTGCACTCGGCGGATGGCGAGCGCATTGTGTCGATCGCGAAAGACGGAGCCGTCTACACCTGGGATGCATGCACTGGCGAGCTTGTCGCAGGGCCATTCAAGACAACCACCGTTAATATGCAATGTATGGCCGTTTCGCCGGATGGCGAATGCATCGCGTCGAGGTCATCATATAGCACCATTCATATCTGGACTGTGCGCTCGGGGAAGCTTCTCACAGGCCCATTAGAGCACACCGCCCGCGTGACTTCAGTGGCATTTTCTCCCAACGGAAAGCTCGTCGCGTCGGGTTCATCAGCTGGCATCTGGATCTGGGATACCCGCACGGGTGAGCTTGTTGCGGGGCCATGTCAAGGACACTCTCGTGATGTGACATGCCTAGCGTTTTCACTGAATGGCGAGCGCCTTGCATCCGGCACGGATGACGGCACCACCCGAATCTGGGATGCAAGCACGGGAAAGCTTGTCGCAGGCCCATTCAAGGGGCACATCGGTGCTGTGCGCTCGGTGGCATTGTCGCCGGACGGCGAGCGCATGGCGTCCGGCTCGCAAGACAAGACCATTTGTATCTGGGATGTACATACGGGTACGCTCGTAGCAAGCCCATTGAAGGGACATACCGAAGCTGTTCTATCAGTGGCATTTTCTCCAGATGGAAAATATGTCGTGTCAGGCTCACGCGATAAGACCGTGCGCATCTGGGATGCACACACGGGCAAGCTTGTCGCAGGACCATTCAAGGACCACATTGGCTCGGTGCACTGCGTGGCATTTTCAGCAAACGGAGAGCGTGTTGTGTCGGGCTCCGTAGATGGCACCATCCGCATCTTTGACATGCCTCGTGACTCTGAGGCTAGCCCCTCTCGGAAGGGTTACACAGCCAGCTCGCAGCTTGACAACGGCTGGATGCGAAATTCCCCCACTGAATTGCTTTTCTGGGTGCCACCTGCGTACCGGGCAGGGTTGTGGCAGCCCTATGATACCCTTGTACTCGGCCAACCATCCACTCGCCTGGATCTCACTGATTTTGTTCACGGAGAGAATTGGGCTCAATGTCATGTTTAGATAATTCCCTTCCCGTTATTCTCAGCAGTAGTTGGCCTCTAGCTGGCGCGAGGACTTTATTTATAGATCGGCTTCAGCAGCTCCCAGCACTCCCTCGGGGCGGTCTTCTCCACGTACGCATCGCTACAAATGCAGAATGCATATTATTGTAAAGCCCATAACATATCTAAAAGCGTGTCAGCAAACTAGAAAGCCCATGGAAGACGTCGACTGACCTGCCCAGTGTATTACCAAAAAGTCTTCTGCTTCGCAGCAATCTCCCGAACCAGCTTCTTCCCCCCCATTGCTCCTTCACCGCCTCTATTTTCGCGTCGGACTCCTTGTTCGCCTTCTTCCGTTGGCTTGGCGGCATGGCAGCTTTGATCGCGACGAAAGTGGCTCGTGCAGTTGAATTTCTCCGCCAGCCTCGAGCGCGTCCACTTCTCAGGGCCCAACGCACGCGGGGCTGCAGCTCTACGAGTTGCTCGTCGCTCATGCGTGGGGGCAGAGCCTGTACTCCGAGGGGCGCAGTAGTGGTGGGAGGCGCACCGCCCCCTTCGCAACTGTCGGCGGCCGCAGCAGCGGCGAAGAGGGTGCCACGGTAGTTGAGTGCGGCGTGGGGAAGGTGAGCTTGCCATCATCGAGTGACTTGGTGGCGGTGGCTTCAATGAGCGGGTCGGTGGAGCGCGTAGGGGGCTTATGAGCTATTGTCGTGCGGGGCGTGTTGTTGCTTGTGATTTTGCGGGAGCTGCCGCCGCTGCGAGTAGCATAGCTGCGCTTGGCCAGAAGCCGGCTTGGAGGGACGCGAGGATTGGATGTCTCGGTTTGATCTACCTACCACGAGCAGTGACGAATGAATGTTAACGGGCG
>KV417482.1:344908-387465 GCA_001630335.1 Athelia psychrophila | reverse complement strand
ATGATCGTGCGGGGACATTGGTTCTTGCTTCGCCGGCGGTCATCGGGTCCGCATGCGTTGAGGGAGGGTCTGATGGTCTTGTTCCGGAGCTGAGAGATGGTTTGGTTTCGCATTCTCGCACATGCTTTACAAGTGTGGCTGCAGACAACATGCCTCGAGCTCGGCTTGAAGCCTGCGAGATGCCTGCATATTTTCAATAGTGTACATGTGTATGTTGGAATATGCTATCCGAGTGTATATAAGTCAATACATCGAGTTTCCCGGGATATTCGCACATGTGCCGGCACACACATAGCGCCACAGCCGCCACATCCCTACTGCATACTCCCTCCGTCGCTGCCTTCACAATAGGGGCGTTCAAAGTAGACCTAAACGACGTTTCTCGCTTTTCGTTTAAGGTGGCGTGGTTCCTAAAACGGACGCGCCAGCGACACCACGTCTTGAGACTGTCTCGAGACGTAGGCAGGAGTATGTACGCCTCGATAATATTAATGTGGTCTATGGACTCTGGAGGGGCTGAAATGTATCTTATTTCTGCATTTACATTGTCCTAAGTAGTTGTTGCCTAGCCATGGTAGAAAACGATGAAAATGGGGTATACAGAAGGGATTGAGGATGGTATATCAAAGAAAGTGGTCTATAGTACATGTAAAGCTCGTCAATCTAAGCAGAACGAGCTGCTGCATCTTCGGCTGTCCATACTAAACTTCTGCGTGATGCACGCACTCGCAGGAACTCCTCTATCCAATGGTCGGGCACACCCAGAGCACACCTTCAATCAGCACCCCAAGCGGACACCGTAACACACCTCTGGCCCATGCCCCGAGCACTCAAAATCTCAATAGGTGGCATATCAACTCCTTCCAACGTCTAAGAGCGGTGATAGGGACAGAGTAGTGTCAAATGGTGAAACTGGAGCGATCAAATTGTCTGAGCAAGTCGAGGGGCTAGTGTGATCGAGAAAGCATGTTTTTGAAAGCGGGAAAAGGGTAGAGGATGTCTCTGAAGCCCTTATATCGATTTTATGATCAGCGAGTGAATGTGGAAACGGCAAGCATAGCGAATTGGTATGAGCAGGTTGGGTGAGGTTTTGCAGGCTTTACCGGGGGATGTCACATGTACATGCGTCCGTTTTGGGAACCACGCCACCTTAAGCGAAAAGCGAGAAACGTCGTTTAGATCTACTTTGAACGCCCCTAATGCCTTTTCTTTTGTCCGTCCCTCTATTATGTGCCACCCGGCGCTCTTACCAATTGTCTTCCGCACAAGGGGCCATACAAGAGCATACAAGCCCATACAATGTACACATGTATGACCACTGCATCATGCCACCAACACTTTCTTTTCTTCAACAATCTTGGGGCCTCTCAATGATCTCGGGCCTCTGTTTTGTGCCGAGCAATGTTATGGTATATAGGGCTACTAATAAAATTACATTACTGTGTGCTCATCTTCCTGTGTCCTGTGTGAACAATGAACTCGCTATCTCCACCTCACTGGCAGCAAAATGTTCTTCATTAAATCTTATGTCTCGCTAATAACGGCCCCAGGCCCATTGTCCCGGCGGTACGCCCACGCCACTACCACTTGCACTGCCACTCATACATGTGTCGCACATGTGCAGGCACATGTGTAATTTTCCCGGAGAATTAGATGTTCTCATATAAGTAGTAGTCAGGAAAATTCAAATACGAGTGACCCCCGTGTAGAGATGAATGATCACCGGGACCAACCGTGATGATACTGCTTTCCATCCGATGCAGCAAGACTTGTAAAGTTGTGGTTGTTTCCAATGGAAGTCTTTTGGGAGCTTGCTCAAATAGCGCCCTGAATTAACTTCCACAAAGTATCCATCCTCTCCCAACCGCACCAGGGCCTCATCTGGATTACAAGCATGCATTGTTGTGTCACTGTGTTTGCCACTGAAATCTTCACCTGTCAAGGCATGTTGCTGGCCGGTGAAGGCATCCCAGACTCGAATGGTGTTGTCCTCAGACCCCGAAACAATCTTCAACCCGTTTGGTGAGAATCCCACAGAGGTGATGGAGGCCTTATGGCCTTGAAGTGGTAAGAGAAGTTGGTTTCCGGTGATGGCATCCCAGACTCGAATGGTGTCCCATGACCCCGAAACAATCTTAAACCCATCCGGTGAAAATCCCACAGATCTGACATAGCCTCTGTGACCTTGAAGTGGTGGGAGAAGTTGGTTCCCGGTGAGGGCATCCCAGACTCGAATGGTGTTGTCCTCAGACCCCGAAACAATCTTCAACCCATTCAGTGAGAATCCCACAGATGCAACAAGGTCATCATGACCTTTAAGTGGTGGGAGAAGTTGGTTCCCGGTGAGGGCGTCCCAGACTCGAATGGTCTTGTCATAAGATCCCGAAACAATCTTCAACCCATCCGGTGAGAATCCCACAGATGCAACGCGGCTGCGTCGTGACCTTGAAGTGGTGGGAGAATTTGGTTCCCGGTGAGGGCATCCCAGACTCGAATGGTCTTGTCCCACGACCCCGAAACAATCTTCAACCCATCTGGTGAGAATCTCACAGATTCAATGGCCTCGTCGATGGCCTTGAAGTGGTGAGAGAAGTTGGTTCCCGGTGAGGGCATCCCAGACTCGAATGGTGTTGTCCCATGACCCCGAAACAATCTTCAACCCATCCGGTGAGAATCCCACAGATGTGACAAGGTCATCATGGCCTTGAAGTGGTGGGAGAAGTTGGTTCCCGGTGAGGGCATCCCAGACTCGAATGGTGTTGTCCCATGACCCCGAAACAATCTTCAACCCATCCGGTGAGAATCCCACAGATGCAACAAGGTCATCGTGACCTTAGGACAAGTGGTGGGAGGAAGTTGTGTATTGCCGGTGAAGGGGCGTCCGAGTCTACATGAGTGGTACTCTGATCATAAGATCCCGAAACAATCTTCAACCCATCTGGTGAGAATCCCACAGATGCAACGCGGCTGTCGTGACCTTGAAGTGGTGGGAGAATTTGGTTCCCGGTGAGGGCATCCCAGACTCGAATGGTCTTGTCCCACGACCCCGAAATAATCTTCAACCCATCCGGTGAGAATCCCACAGATGCAATGCGGCCATTGTGACCTTGAAGTGGTGAGAGAAGTTGGTTCCCGGTGAGGGCATCCCAGACTTGAATGGTGCCATCCTGCGACCCCGAAACAATCCTCAACCCATCCAGCGAGAATCCCACAGATGCAACGCGGCCGCCATGACCTTGAAGCGGTGAGAGAAGTTGGTCCCCGGTGAGGGCATCCCAGACTCGAATTGTGCTGTCATCCGACCCCGAAACAATCTTCAACCCATCCGGTGAGAATCCCACAGATGCAATGCAGCCGCCATGACCTTGAAGTGGTGTGAGAAGTTGGTCCCCGGTGAGGGCATCCCAGACTCGAATTGTGCGGTCATCCGACCCCGAAACAATCTTCAACCCATCCGGTGAGAATCTCACAGATGCAACACGGCCGTTGTGACCTTGAAGTGGTAGGAGAAGTTGGTTTCCGGTAAGGGCATCCCAGACTCGAACGGTGTTGTCCTCGGACCCCGAAACAATCTTTAACCCATCCGATGAGAATCTCACAGATGCAACGGAGCCGTTGTGGCCATGCATTACCTGCAGGAGAGGAGGCCATGTTGGCTCTATGCCAGAAACAACGTGTGCTAGCCTGTCGTGATGGAATGTTTTGTAGATGAGAGTGTCATGAGGGGTGAATGGCAATGCTGTGGCATAGATCAACAAAGGGTGTTCCTCAATGGTATTTGAGAAGTATTGCGCAAAGCGATGGGCGTCATTCACGAAGGGATACAATTGACCAGCAGGCAGATATTTCTGAATGATGCTTTAGTATGGGCGCGGATGCCTTATGACAGAGACGAACCTGGATCCACTTGAGTAACATGGACAGGGACCAGGTGACCACATGGTAGTTCTTCATAATGGCGAGAGCCTCCATCCAATGAAGCAGGTGTATCTTCATGAATGCGAATATGACGGGACCGAGACCTCCCGCCTCCGCCGTATCTGCGATCAAGCAGACGTGCTCAATCCAAAACATGGAGGCATACACCACGGATTCGGGTAACTTCTCGTCCTGGACCGGATGCGGAAGCGTGAGATTGCACATGTTTTCCTCCAGCTTCTCCAGATGTGTGATGCATCGACGAGCCATCTGTACATTGGAATGCTCAACGCTGATAGCCCAGGACTCGTTGAGGTCGGGAAGAGTGAGGTAATCAAAGAAGGTGGTATGTATAAGTTGTATTGGCTCGTCCTTTCCCCCGCGAAGTACACTTCCAAGGCGTGATACTGTCTGCACAGAAGGTCGAGTCAACCCTAGGAGAGTATCTATTGTTGTGCACGAGAGCGGAACTCGTGCGGCAATAACCGCCCCAAGGATGGTCCTAAAATCACTGCAAAATGCCTCGTTACTCCATTTGCCAGCGGGTTTGAGTGCGGTCTGGTACAGCTGGTGGAGACCGGAAAATGGGTTGGCATGTGCACCCGGTTGGTACTTGACAAGCTCGTCCATACTCTCCTTGGGGTCTTGGCTCTCATCAATCAACCGACACGCAGTCGCTGCCCATATGAAAAGACCTGCGGCCAAAATGACCAGACGTATGACATCCTCCTCGCTGGGCCAGTCTTGCAGGGCAGGCAGGTACTCGATGTTGACTTCCCGTATCTCATTCAAACGGATTCGGATAAACTCTGTGATATCTGCTTGACTCGTCTCGGAGTCAACCCTCAGTTCCTCGTGACGCATGAGAGTGTGCTTGAACTGGTCCAAAATGTCTCGCTCGGGGCGGCTAACAATGAGAATGCGTATGAAGCTAGGGAGCTTTAAGAATCCCTCTGAGAGAGCTTGCATCAAGTCCTTTCGGTCCGCCACGCTGCCTGCCTCGTCAAGGGCATCAATAACCACCAAAATGGGACCCCTAGACCATGGTATGTCCCCCAGAGCCGCGGCGCTCAGCAATTTCGCGAACTGAACCGCCAGAGGCTGGTTTGCGATGTTGGGTGTGACCCGGATGACTTGTTGGACTTTTGCGGCAATGGCTGCGTCGAAATGAGCGAGCTGATGGGCTAATGTGGGGATCAACGTCGAGGAATTCCGTTCGGTGATACCCCGGTCAAAGAAGAAGGAGGCGCCCAGGAGGCCAACGTTATTCATCATTCGAGCTATGGTGGTGGCCAAGGTGCTCTTACCCGTCCCAGCCAGCCCATAAATCCACATCACGCTCTCGCGGCCGTCCGTGTCGTCCGAAAACCAGTCCATGGCAGACTTGATAGCACCTAACCGGGTATTGGGGAGGCACACACCACGTGTGAATTCATCCATGATTGCGGGCCTCAACTTCTCGAAGAGCTGGTCAGATCCTGCGTGTACGTCAACTACGGTTGTCGGGAAATATATCAGTCGACATAGACTTACTGATTTCATCCACTGTCGCAGAGACATCAGCTGTGACCAGGGCTGTCTGGGTTGCAATGCGCCCCATGAAGTCCTTCCGCAGTTGCTTGAGCGTATCTTGATAACTACTTATCAAAGTGTCCGTTTTTGAAAATGGTCCCTTAAGGGCCTTCCCTGAAAGTCGGTGAGTGGAAGCACCTCGCACGTCTGCATGTCACTGACTTGCAAATCCGCCACGGCGCACATAATCCTGAATGAAGTAACCGCAAACGACCGTCTGCTTCAAGATAAGACTTAGCACGTCTTGCAAGAGCAGGTCGCCCTTCAAGGTCTGCGAGCCGACTACGGTTGAGTACGTAGACCGCATTGTCTCAACGAGCTGCGCGATTTTGGCGTCTCGCCTGTTCTGTGCTTGCACCAGCTTAACGCGGGAGTTAAAAAAATGCCGTTACATACAGTACAGGGTGGCTTACCTTCAGGCCAACTGACAGCACATTCCACGCAAGGTGGACCCAGGGGTGTATCTGAGAAGCGAAGAGATCATTGGGTGGAGATACGAGCGAACGGGAAGGCGTACCTTGGATATCTCGTCCCCAAGCTTGACCACAATGCTCAGAGTCTTCATGAGCGAAGCAAAAGATCCCCAAAGATCTGATGGAACAACGCTCGTTACCGCATTGCCGGCAGTGGTGATAACATCGGTAGCAGTGGTGATAGCATCGACAGCCGCTGCGAGTCGCGGTGCTGTTGAGTATTCACTGGGTTCTAGGAGATGATCGATTGCGCTGGTGAACGCAGTGGTGGAAGGGTCATTGACCCGCACTGTCAGATTGCAAGTGGATTTTCCTTCCGCTTCCAACGATAGAGAGATGTCTGATAAATTAGCTATGTCAGCCAGAAAGTTGTGGATTACAGCTGTACATAACTTCACCTTCTCTCGGTCGATGAACACATTGTTCAAGGAGTTCGCCCAGTTCAATGTCGAGTTTTCCGACTAGTACTGGCTTATTGGACGACTTGAATCTGCTGTTCCTGAATACACTGAATGTTATCTTTGCCGAGCTCGATAAAGGCAATCTATGGCGGAAGGTCAGCTCATCTACCCATCACAGTCCTGCGTCAGCACTCACAATGTAAATGCATCATCCCAACGGAGGTCTACATCGTCCTTCCAAGCTACGCCTTTGGTCCTCCACGAATAGGTTGCTGCGTCGATTTGAACGTATGCCCTTGTGGATTTTCGTGTGAACTTAAGTCGCTCGAGACCTGCCACTTGAGCAACTGCAATGCTAATTAGTTCCCACATACTCTGGAGGTACGGGTTAACGCACCTGCGATCTCATAGGTCTTTGTTCCGGAGTCACCGCTTTATCACAAATGAGCACCGAGGTTCCGCAGTAGAACTAATGCACTCACGCAGAAGAGGCCATCAAGTTCACTACTCAGTACTCAGACGCCAACGACGAGAGCGAGGGTATGATTGCCCGTACCGGACAAAACCCTTAAAATGAAATTGAATGTTGTGAACTTGTGATCATCGATGAAAAGTTGTGAAAAGTTGTGAAATTTGTGATAATCGATGATCACAACTTATCACAACCTGCAGAATTGCTTTTATTTCGGCATCAGTGGTGAACTTCCAAAAAATGTTGTGAACTTTTTATCGATGATCCTCGATGATCACAACATTTTTTAATAGTGATTCTGACGTTCCTGACCTCCGCCACCCCCTGCTGCCGCCAAATGCCAAGACTTTATTTCTGTACCTGGGCTGATGAGGATCAGGCCCATCAATGCGCCATAACCCCGGATGGCCATCATCGTGCTATGCTGAGTCATCTTTTCTTTCCCATTCCAAACAGTCTCAGTGACTCCCTCGTCGTTCGCTGAGTCTGTGATCGTTCGACTAGGCTCTCATCTGCCGTAGTCGGAGTAGCATCCCCAGCAGTCGACCACGCATTCTTTGACGGCAGCAATGTCTCTCGCATGTGGCACTGCTCTTTGTTCTGTTTTCTACGAGGCCCCATTCGCCTCGGTGCTCACCATCGACTATGGCTCGGATTAGATCAAGGCCTCGCTGATGAAGCCCGGCGTGCCTTTCGACGTATTACTCAACAAGGACTCGAAGCGGAAGATACAGTCTTCTGTAGGCTGGAAGAAGACCGATCGACTCTTTGGATCTGATGCATACAACATTGTGAGTATATATCTGGCCTTCTATTGACTCTTGAGGCCACTGCTCAAAGGTCTACCCTACAGGCCGGCCGCTTCCCCCAAGACTCCTTCTCCTCCCTGCAATACCTTCTTGGCAACCCCCACGACTCCGAGCCTGTCTCCTACTTCGCCAAAATCTCCACGGCCGAGACGGTCCCGAACGAGGACGGCCGGACCATGCTCAAGCGCAGCGACGGCGTGGAATGGAACGTACACGAGTTACTCGCCATGCGATTCGGCTACATCAAGAGCCTCGCCGAGGACCTCGCCGGCGAGAAGGTGCTGGACACGATCCTCACCGTGCCGCCCTTCTTCAACCAGTTCGAGCACGACCACATCGTCGATGCGCTCGAGCTCGGCGGGCTGCGCATACTCGCACTCATCAACGACGGCACGGCGGTCGCGGTCAACTACGCCATGACGCGCGTGTTCCCCGCGCCCGAGTACCACGTCATCTACGACGCGGGCGCATCCTCCGTGTGCGCGACCGTCGTGCAGTTCTTCTCGGAGGGCGCGGGGAAGGGGAAGGCGGCCGACACGCAGGTTGCGGGCGTGGGCTACGACCGCGAGATCGGCGGGACGGAGATGGACCGGCGGCTGCGCGATGCGCTGACCCAGCCTCAGGCCCTCCTCCAAGCAGGCGCTAATGCCATAGTGGTATCGCGCCCGGCGTCCTCCTCCGGGAAAGACCTGCCCGCAGAGGCCACGGTCGACTACGTCGACACACCCGCCCTGGCCGCGCTGTTCAGAGCGCACGCCACCGAGGTCGTCGTCTCCGCCGTCGGCGGCCCGGCGCTCGGCCTCCAGCGGGGCCTGGGCGACGCGGCGAAGCAGGGCGGTGTGCAGCTCTTCGTGCCGTCCGACTTCGCGGTGGACACCCCCGCGTACAGGGCCGCCCTGCCCGTCAAGACCGCGGTCGCGGCGCACCTCAGCAGCATCGGGCTGCCGTCGCTGCGCGTCTCCGTGAGTCATTTTGCGCTGCGCTCGTCGGCGCGCACGTGGTACTCAGTACTCACCTGCCGTCCGCAGAATGGCCTGTTCATTATGTTCATCCCGTGGCTGCTCAACGTCGACTCTGGGAAAATCCACCTCGTCGGCACGGGCGACGGGATGTTCAGCGCCACGCACATCGACGACATGGCTGGATTCGTGGGGCATGTCCTGACACACCTTCCTGGCAGCTGCGTTCGATTACGCGGTGTATTTCTCCCGGTAATTTTGTATACATACTTGTATTTTCAGAACACCGGCACCTGCTTTCCGACATTCATGCACCGTGTCTTTCTGATAGAATTCCCAATAATACTAGTACGACGGAATAGAGTCTAGACAGAGGCCAGATCAGCAATCATTACTTAGCGGAACCACAACGACGGGCGCCCGGATTGCCCGATCCGGTAGTCCGTGGCGCGTTGTTCGTTCATCGTTGTTCGCTCAATAGCGAGCTCCGAAAGGCGAATTGGATTAGATCTTGAGGTCAATATGTGGATACCATACTATATTATATGTTGCATGTTTTAGAATGAGAATTAGAGGTAGGTTGAGTGTGATTGAGGCGATATATGTGTGATAACCCCAATCATAGTCTTATCTCGTGATTTCGCCATTTGCTCTATCTGAAGGGATGTGAGCCTATTTTAGCAGATTAGGAACCGGAAAATTCAACTATAGCACGTAGATAACAGCCTCCTGGTGCCCGAATTTTTGACTTCAAATATATAAGGGTCCGTTAGTGTAGGTATGTAGTTACTGTGCGTACCAATCATCAAACTCTGTTGACATCCTGGTCTTTCTGTGTATTCTGTGTGCCCTCCTTTCCACATTCTCTCTATTGTAATTTTGTCTTCTACAATACATATATACACATCAATAAAAGCTATTACACGTCTCAGATGTATGTTATACCGGATTATACTTGTGCGAGACCCTGATTTATGGCCATTTTTCATGAGGTGACTCTGTGAAGCTCCAAGGGTTTAGGATATAGAAGTTTCTACCGAGATTCTTCATTATATACATGATATATACATTTGAGAAGGTAAGTTATGCTTATAGAACACTCCGAGTCCATATGTGTGAGCTGTCGAGCATATCATAGTACCAGAGATAAAATCATTCCTCATATGGGCTTATGCTGTATAACTATGAATCACCCCGTTGCGGAGAGTTTCATAAGAGCATACTAACGACTTTCAGATACTACAAGTAGCACACCAACATCAGGAGCAATATACATTGTGCATACATGAGGGAAAGTCCCTAGTTTGAGCGAAATACCCATGGTACACTGGCCCTAATGCATTTATTTTCATTCTAAATAGGTGGGTAGTAGTAAATGGGGTACACAAACGTTCTACAAACTCACAAGAAACCTCAGAGTCGCTGTGAGGAACGGGGAAGGTGTTGCAAAGCTGAGTGGCTGAACTTCAGCCACTCAGATTTCCAAATGCGGACTCATTACGATCAACAACAACGGCCTTTGGTCGTCGTCTTCCTCCCACCACATCCCCGTCCACCATGCTCCGTCCACCCCTCTACATCGCCCATGATCGACTGCAGTGGCCATAGGGGCCTGTAATGGTAACTCTTTACATATAACACAAATGTTTATACCCACTAACGACCCTGTTTGCAGTCGTTTCCCGATCGTCGCGCACCCTATCTGCACGCCCACACGTGCACTCAAGCATCTTACCTCCCAGACCCACGTCCACACACCTTCACTCGCACATGACCTATAGTTATCACTATACACTATCCTGCATGTACCTAGCATCTATATTAACTTCAATCTAATTCTTCAACCGCTCCGTTCCCTTATTCTACGGCGTGATGTAATTTTAAGGATAAGGGTGTGATATTGTTATGGATACATACCCCTAATACATACCGATAGCGGCGGCGGCGGACGGCGAGCACGAGCGTCGGGATGGCGCTGAGCACCCGAAACATGATCACGGGGACTGACCTGGACTGACCTCCAAACGAACAAGTGCCTGTTTCCCGATCGGCTAATTTTTCCATCATGCCAAGAGTGAGACAACACATGCATGACTTTATTAATAGGTGGGTCGGCATGACGTGCCGGCATTGTGGCGCTTGAATTCACAGCTTTTCATAACTTTTCACAACATTCGTAGCGTCTGGAGATGTAATTACAAAATTTTCAGGTTTTGAAATATTGTGAACTTGGGCTGTGATCATCGATGAACTTGTGAACTTTCAGACACAGGATGGGGCACTGCCATTCGAAATCAGTGTCTCGGCTAAAGTCTAAAAGGTTATCAAAATCTGTAAAATCTGTGAAATGTTGTGATAATCGATGATCACAGCTTATCACAACATTTCACAACTTATCACAACATTTCATCGAATTTCACAACATTCCATTTCACTTTCAGTAGTTTTGTCCAGTACGGTCCTGGATAGTAGTAGAGCAACGACTGACAAACAATAGCAGCTGTAAGTAACGTGTACCACCGCACCGCTCGCACTGATGCACGGGGGGCGATCTTTGGATCTTGGATGTTCCCTATCGATGCGAGATATACTAGCATAAAGCATGCTCCCATGCCGACGGGCAAGACTGTGATAGCAAATGCACTGAAATTGTACCCGGGCCACCGCTGTGTTGTATCCTGGTCGCGCGAATAAGCAAACCAAGGCAACCCATACGCTGGGATGCAGTGGATGGCCCCGAAAACCGACCCCAACACCGTGGCGACTGCGATTAACAGTAAGATGGGACGGGTTTTTGCAAATGGTCGCTTGGTAGGGGGTACCAATAAAAGGAAACGATAATATTCTTTTCCTGTCCTGATCGGCTCCCCGATCTCAGTGGTGGATTCTTGAGGCACCCGAACGGGTCTGTCGATACTGACCGGTTTCT
This sequence comes from Athelia psychrophila, assembly GCA_001630335.1. Classification (NCBI taxonomy): domain Eukaryota; kingdom Fungi; phylum Basidiomycota; class Agaricomycetes; order Atheliales; family Atheliaceae; genus Athelia; species Athelia psychrophila. Next base: position 375,932 of record KV417482.1, on the reverse strand, counting down.
TCCACCAGCACAAGTATGCCAGTGCGGTGACCAGAGTATAGGCGAGCGCGATGAGTTCTAGCTCTGTGATGGGCAGGTGTAATGCCCATCTCGCACCACATTGTGTCGCAAACGAGACTGTCTGTATAACGGCTATTCCTTTCGTTATCCAGCTCGCTTTGCTCCGGTCGTCGATATCATCCGGGTAAGGTATTGGGAAGATACCCCGTTCGGCGAGGTCTGTGACATCCTTTATCGTGAGATGTCGCATGGGTTTATCGTATTCGTCGTAGAAATGTAAACCTCTCATGACAACGAAGAACCCTTCCTTTCTGGTGTATTCTATCATGGAGTTAAGTAAGACCGCACAGTGCCACCGGACTGATGATCCACTCACTGGATCGCTTTTCAGTGCTGGCTGGGTTGTTCCGAGAGACAATTGGTGCTTGTGGGTTCTCGCGCGAAACCAGCGGAATTGTGACATCCTCTGCGCCATCGCCATCTCCCTCTTCCAGTTGCTTGTCATCATTGCTTTCTCCGGCGGCTGTCTTCTCCTCCTGCTCTATTCTATCGTGAATGTCATTCAACTTCCTCGCCACTTCACCCGCGGATATGAACTGGCGCATTGCTCGGACTAGCATCATATCCGGGAAGAACAGATTGCCAACTATGGCGGCGTAACCAGCCATTATCTTGGCCAGTAAAGGCGACCGCGGGTTCGGAGGAGGAATATCCGGGTGATTTGCAAACCATATGCAAGCAAAGATGGTGGTGAGGCAGCTCTTGATGATGTCAGAGAGCTCTCGGCAGGAGCCTAAGTCCTTACACGAGGGAGAAATGTTGACGAAACCAGCTACAGCGGAGACGTTGGCTGCAGGTGTCGGCAGAGCGTCGGCGTGCAATGTAGCTAGATAGTGAAGGAAGAGAAGAATGAAGATCATGATTGTGCTGCACGCAGGCGATAGATGTTTCCCTACTTCAAAACAGCTGCTTTATTGGTAAATCGGGCAGTGGGAGAACCCTTGATCATAGGTCGGAACACATGTTCCTCCGGACCCTCCATTCGTCCGGTGCGGACATTACGACTTCGCGATGAGGTCTGATGACCTTATCGCAAGGTGTGGCGTCCTTGGATAATATGTCCGGATTTAACACGACCTCAGGAGCGCACAGGTTCGTTAGACTGCAACCCCAGCAGGCGCCTAGAAGGCGCCCGGGTATCAAACTTGATACAGCATCGGCGTCCAGGTCAGGGCGCCGGTACACTCAGTAAATATTCAGCCTTTTCATCACATTCCACACCAATGTCACGCGGAAGCAAGCGTCCAAGAGAACGTGGGGGTAGAAATGGGTCATTCCTAGGTCTGTCTCTGTTATGCACATTGCACATTTACAAGCCTGAAGAATCTTTGACCGTGGTCCGTGGTGCGACCTCGCCAATTCCAGGCACAAGAGCGCCCTCAGGGCCGTTTAGCCGCAGTGAAACTGTGAGGCTGCACGCCGATTCATATGGCGATCTTAACATACGATCAGGAGGGCGCGGTGGATGAAGGTGAGCTCGCCATCGTCGAGTGACTTGGTGGTAAGCGGCTTCAATGAGCAGGTCGGTGGGGCGGGTAGGGGGCTTCTGTGCTATTGTCGTGTGGAGCATGTTGCCTGTGTTTATGCGGGAGCTGCTGCCGCTGCGGGTAGCATAGCTGCGCTTGGCCGGCAGCCAGAACGACGAGGCAACAGAGGACATCGGAGCGGTGAGTCGAAAGGTGCAAATGAGCATGAAGAGCCAAATATATTTTGACGCGGACACTGCTGCGCAGCCTTTCAAGCTTCAAGTTTGACAAGCGACGCGCAACGTCGACCGAAATGTACCATCGATTACTCTCCGCCTCTTAGTTATGCACCTCTACATGTACTGTCACGGGCGGAGTGCCCGTAGTGCGTGAGGGGCGCGCGTTTGGCGAAGAATGGAGAGAGGTTGTGCGAGTGTGCGCCGAGGACCAGCTTGCTTGTGGGGATGGGGATACCGGGGCTGTGTACACCTCGCGCACGAGGTCCTCCTTCGCATGGCAGAGCGTCGCGAACTGCTCAGACGCGGCGAAGGAGGAGGGGACGGTGGGGACGTAGAGGGCACGCAGGACGAGGGCGTGCTCGTGGAGCTTGGCCTTTGGGGCTGGCCGAAGAGCAAGGAGTGCTTGGACTCTGGGAAAACCGCCTGCAGGATGACATTGTACGTGTTGAGCAGGTTCACGGCATGCTCTCCGAGAGAAGAGCCAGTAGTGCCTGGAGAACATCTGGGTCGTGTTCCACTTCGCGCTTCGCCTAGATTTGAAGGGAGTCGCGGCGCTGAATGCGAGGGTGCGAGCGACGTGCGAGGCGAGGGATTGCATTGTGTCGCTGATGTTGAAGTACTGCAGAATGGCGTAGGTAAGAGTCAAGTTCAGGGACCCATCCACCGGGGACTTCCGTGGGTGGTGTTGGTGGGGATCGGACTGCCGTCGGACGAGAGTAGTGTGGTCGTTGTGACACGGCGGCGGGACGCTTCTCGTTGACGCGCTCGACGGCGACCGCGGGTGCTGGTACAGGAGATTTGGGGTAGCTGGTGCCCATGATGGCGGTGAGATGCGGCATGTGCGGCAAGTATGATGCTGCTCACGGATCTTGTGGAAGCGCCGGCCCGTTGTCTGACTGCATTGCGAAGGGGTCCATAGAGACAGCGGAGGATCGCACGGCTCAGAGCGCCGGTATGGCTGCCCGCGATCTATGAAGAGCGAGCTGCGACTCCATTTGTGCGCGAGAGTGGATTTTGGGGGCAGGTGTTCGATAGTCAGCACGAGAAGCCCGGGTGTGTGGTTAGGCGATGTCGCACAAAGACAGTATGCGTTGGGGATTCCGTCGTCCTTGAGGTGGTTGCCGACGAGGTGAACGTTGCAGCTAATGACCAGCCATTACTGTTGAGCTAATGGTCCCATGGCAGAATCTGTGATGCAGTGGTTTCAGCAAGGTTTCAGGCACCGAATACTCTTCCACGGCCGACACATTGTAGACGTTCACAACCACCAATGTGAGTGTTTGTGTCATCATGTCATCCTTGTCCATTTATCACTCCTGTCTTTTCGCTCTCCTTTGGATTTACCTACCCTACCCATGATTTATACACCCGAACCCTATCATTTATCCTACACATTATCCACCATCATATTTCCACCTTATATGCCCTTTTCACAGTTTATTCACCCTACTTGCGGTCTGTGTACTTACCTTGATTCTTCACTTCGCGGCTCATCACCTACATAGAGAGTATGATAATGTACTGTAGTATATAGTATAATAATACACGATGAAAATAACACAATGAAGCCACTACTCCGACTACATACAGCTCCATCTACTGTTCGGGCTTTCCTATGAGTCTGATTACTGTTTACCATAACCGTTTACCGTTTATAAACGGTTTACAATTAATTATTTACTGTTTCCGTTTAATTACGGATTTCTTGTAAACGGAAACTAAATGGTTGGAGCCTTACTTCTCAGGGTCCAACGCGCGCAGATGCCGCAGCTCCGCGAGTTGCTCGTCACGCATGCGCGGGGGCGGAGCCACATACTCTGAGGGATGCAGCAGGAGCGGAGAGGGTACCGTGGTAGTTGAGTGCAGTGTGGGCGCGGTGGATGAAGGTGAGCTCACCATCGTCAAGTGACTTGGTGATAGTGGCTTCAAGGAGCGGGTCGGTGGGCACGTAGGGGGCTTCCGTGCTGTTTTCGTGCGGGGCGCGTTGCTTGTGCTTTTGCGGGAGCTGCTGCCGCTGCGCGTGCCATAGCTGCGCTTGGCCAGGAGCCGGGACGACGAGGCAGCACAGGAGATCGTCGCGATGAGTCGAAAGGTGCAAATGACAGCCCTTCAAGTTTGACACGCGGCACTCAAGTTGACCGAAATGTACTATCGATTGTGCTCCGTCTCTTAGTTATGCATTTCTGCAAGTACTGCCATGTGCCTCGATCCCGGGGTGTGTGAGGGTGTGCTGTTGGCGAAGAATGGGGAGAGGTTGCGCGGGTGTGCGCTGAAGACCGGCTTGCTTGTGAGGGTAGGGGTACCGGGGTCGTGTACACCTCATACACGAGGTCCTCCTTCTTCGCGTGGCAGAGCGTCGCGAGCTGCTCAGACGCGGCTAAGGAGGAGGTGGTGGTGAAGGCGTGGAGGGCGCGTAGGACGAGGGCGTGCTCGCGGAGCTTGGCCTTGAGGGACTTGTTGAGCGGGCCGAAGAGCAAGGAGTGCGTGGACTCGGGGAAGACCGCCTGCAGGACGATGCTCGTCTTGAGCAGGTTCGCGGCCATGCTCTGCTGGCCACCGTCAAGAGAAGAGCCAGCAGCGCCCGAAGGACTTCTGGTTCATATTCTGGTTCGTGTTCGGCCCGGATTTGAAGGCAATCGCAGTGCTGAATGTGAGGGTCCGAGCGCCGTGCGAGGCGAGGGATTGATATTGGAGTGCTGCAGAATGGTGTGCGTAAGGGTCAAGTTCGGGGACCCGTCCACCAGGGACTCGCAGTGGGTGATGTTGAAGGGGATCGGACTGGCTGCCTCTTATCACTGTCAGAGCACGTCGATCCTGACGGCGCTCACGGCGCCCGCACGGCCGGTCACGGCATGTTACACGTGCACGCGCGTGTTGGGAGACGACGTTGGAGCGTTGAGCTTGGAGGGACGCAAGGATTGGATGGCTTGGTTTGATAAGATCTATCGACTCCTAGTACCGGTCGCGAAAAGTGACAAATGAATATTAATGAGTGCAAAATGCCTACAAAAGCGCGAAATAGGTAGCCTCGTACATATACATCTGAAAGTAAATAGCCAATCGTTCTTGTCAGGTAGGAGATTAAATAAAAGTAGACACATGATCATCCGCTAAATACCGGGCATGAACTTGGACCAAACGGGTACGACATAGATACCGTCAAATCGTGGACCGTTGCATAAAAGTTCGACCGCGAAAAAAAGTAAGGTTAATCGACACAGCTGGTAAAGTACTATCTGAACACAAATAGCATGTATAAAGAGCCACCCCAATGCACGAGTGACGATGTAATCTTTGCTGTTCACTATCGACATGATCGTTCCAAGCATGAAGCATACCCCCACGCCGAGCGGCAAGAATGCGATATCCAATGCACTCCAGCCGTACAATAATAGCATAGCCTTGTTAGGAAATGGGTCGCCAAGAAGAATGATGTTAACGCATTGGATGGCCCCGAAGGCCGCCGTCACCGCCGTGAGGCCTGCGGCTAACAGCAAGCGGATGCAGATGTCTGTGATTGACCGCTTGGTAAATATTGCCGATTTTAGGATTTGGTATGGTTTTGGGTGCGGCTCTCCAGTTCTAGTGGGGTGTTCGGTGACCCGAACGGGCCTGCGGATATCGACCGGTTTCTTCCACCAGATAAAGTACGCCAGTACGGTGACCATGGTATAGGCGAGCGCAGTGAGTTCCAGCTCTGTAACGGGCAGGCGCTGTGCGAATCTCGCAACGCATTGTATCGCAAACGAGGCCGTCTGTATAAGGGCTAGTCCTTTAGATATCCAGCTCCTTTTGCTTCGGTCGTCGATATCATCCGAGCAAGGTATTGGGAATATACCACGTTCGGCGAGGTCCGTGACATCCTTTATGGTGAGATGTCGCAAGGGTTTATCGTCTTCGTCGTAGAAATGTAAACCCCTCATGACAACGAAGAACCCTTCCTTTCTGGTGTATTCTGTGATCGAGTTGAGTGATACCACACAATGACACCGTACTAATGGTCCACTCACTGCGTCTATTTTCAGGGTTGGCCGACTTGTTCTGAGAGCCAATTGGCGCTCGTATGGAAACGAGCGTAGCTGTGTCATCCTCTCCGCTATCACCATCTCTCTCTTCCATTTGCATGTTCTCAGCATCGCTTTCTTCGACGACGATTGGGCTATGCCCCGGGGCCGTCTTCTTCTCCTGCTCTCTTCTGTCGGGAATGATATTCAACTTCTTCGCCGCTGCCCCCGCGAACACGAACTCTCTTATTGCTTTGATTAGTAGCAAATCCGGCAGGAGCAGAATAATAAACGTGTCCTTTGCAGCCTTCAGTAGATTTTCATGCCAAGAAAAGGTCGGAGAAGGAACATTCGGGTGCCGTGCGAACCATATGCAAGCGAAGATGGTGGCAAGGCAGCTCCTGATGATGCTAGAGAGCTCTCGACAGGTGCCTAATTCCTTGCACAAAGGGGAAATATTGATGAAGCCGGTGTCGACTGGGACAGCACGTGTCGGCAGGGCGTCGGCGTGCAATGTAGCTAGACAGTGAAGGAAGAGAATGACGAAAATCATGATTGCGCTGTACGCAGATGGTATACGTTTCCATTTCGAAACAGCTGCTGTATTTAAACGGGCGGTGGGAGCGCAGCTGACCTCAAGCTGACCTAGAAAACCCAATGTGTGCAGTGTGCCCTGTTCAAACGGTGAAAGCGACGGAGCCAAACAGCTGGGTCTGTTGAAACGTCCAAGAACCCTCGAAATCATAGCCCACGACAAGCAAGGCCTCATCGATGCATTATTCACACCGCACAGGAAGGAAACACACACGTGACATCCCGCCAGCGGGTGATGTGGACCTATATCCGAGCCAGAGGCATAGTATAGGGAATGTTGCTCCCCGATGAGATCCCCGTCACATGAGTGCCTATCATTTCGCGACGCCCACCACTAGTGATTACAGCCTGCCCATAAATGCATGCCAGCTTTAGATGACTTGATTGTCAATGTGCCCAATTTCTCGCCGCATCCGCGAGGCTTTCCGTGAGCGCTAGACGATGTTGTCACTTTTTAGATGGACCAGTGGCTTAGCAGGAGTTTACACCCAGACAACGGTCCAAGGTGCCAGGGAAGCTGTTCGGAACGCTCGCCAGCGCGGTTTCGAACCTGGTCAAACACAATGTGGCGATTTGAGGCAGGCCTGCCAAGAAGTCGGGCAACCCATTTTCAGTCAGACAAAAAACCAGAATCCAAGGCCAGGGGTCCTGTCAGGAAACGCGCTAAGACGACGGGCGAAACAATCCGTCGGTCTGTTTAGGTTAGGCTAGATTTCCGCCTCGATTTACCACGTCTTGGTCGTTTTCAGAGTAATCTCCGTCGTTCCTCGCTGCATTCCACATTTGTGAAAATTTGGCACGTAACAAGTTTCCGTATACCTCAACTTCATCTATTGAAGGTGGAACTGGGGAGGGGAATAAATACCGGTGGTGTAAGCCTTTGTTTACTCGTCACAAAGATTTTGGCGCTCACCTAGCGGACCGACCTCATCTTCCCCTAAGTTTGATGGCCAGAGCAGACAATGTTAAAGAAAGGGTATCGCCATCTTGAAGCCACAGCCAGCACTGCTCTTTCGCAGTGAGCCTACCGAGATCCGAGTCGTGTTGCACTCGCCATTGTCGAACTGTATGCGGACAATCTTCACAGGGAGCTTCCGGTGGCACTCTCCATTCCTGTTTGCGAGGCGTTTAGGGGCTTGGATTTCCCAAAACAGATGCAGCCAAACGCGAAAGCGGTAGAGCCGAGCAGCTGAGTCTGTTCAACCGCCTGAGAACCCTCGAAATCGAAGCCCACGGCAAGCAAGGCCTTATCGATGCATGATGCAAATCATACAGGAAGGAACCACGCACTCATCTCGACAGCGGATATGATGTAGACATCCGTGCGAAGAAGTTTGATGTCCTAGAATATCCGAGCCAGAGGGAATGTTGCTCTGATCCGCCCTGATCCGCCCTGATCCGCCCCAATATTTGAGATCCCTATCGCATAAGTAAACGCGAGCCTCGGAAGATACCCCACCACTGCCTGCCCATAAATGCATGCCAGCTTTTGTATTTACGGCGCTCGCCTCAGTATCGGCGAGTCTTCCGCTGCGTATCCTGATATTATATTGGCAGGCTCTACCCCGCTTGTGCCTTTCTGAAGACCATAGGCTACCATAGGAGATGACTGATGGTGGCCTATGGTGGCATGATGTATGTTCCGCCGTCACATATGTTGTTACTGTCACGGAGCCGCTTCGCAATCTAGGGTCGGCGGGATGTTAATCCTAGCACAATCTGTAATGGCGTACAGGTGATACTGCTTTCAGTACATTGAATTTAGTATTGTAGGTCGTGTAGGTGAGTGACGTTGATTTATCGGGGGGGCTCAGAGAGCCCTCGCAATTCCAAGCAGCACATGAGACATAAACGTGGTCGGTGAAGCCCGAGAGACCGGGATAAGCCTTTCCGTCCAAACTAGATTGTAAATGAGCGGAAGCTGCGTGGTAGGCACAAATTGCGAGCGATGTTCTGGCTGGCTCGGGAAACTGAGCGTGGTGGTTCAAGTCAGGTCAGTCGAGATGACGAGTGTCGTCTAACACTCCTGTGTCTGCGGTGACAATTGCCGGTCTTTCCAAAAGTCTTTTGCAACTCCTTTGTCAGTTCAGTCATGGACTCTATATATCACAGAATTCATTCGCTGTCTTAGATCCCAGCATCGTCCTCCAAACACTACCATCTATACTTTACCCCGAGAAGCAAAGGGGTAAGCTTTCAGGCCATCCACAAAAGACTATCGCGACAGCGGGGGATTTGTCACCGATTCCACTTGTCCTTCCCTCGCAAGGACTTCAACTTACCATGGCTGAATCGCAATAAGAGGTCACGCTGGCGGCGCTTTATGTATCCACCAAGATGTACGACACCCCCAAAAAGCTAAAGGACTTGCTCATTATGTCGCATACTATGCGTTTCTCAGAACTGGCCGCAAAATCCAAAGCAACAGGCGGTGAGATTATAAGGATTCAAATGTGTGTACTTCTCTCCTTTGGTGTATTTCTGATAGCTCATAAACGATCAAGACCGTCGAGCAAGACCGCAAACGGCTTCTGGCTGTTGAGTGATCGGCGCTGGAGACCATTTGCTTCAGCTTCACGTCGTGAATGCCATTCCCATATGTCATCAAGCTAGGCGGGGTTCTCAAAGGTAAGGCTCTCTCTCAAAATGAACCTGTTAAATGTCTGCTGAACGTGCTTGTAGCCACAAAGAAGTTATCGAAGCTAGCTTGGCGTTTAGCATCTGATAGGTATGATGAATGACTAGGATGAAAGTCGGCTCTGACAGTATGCCCTTTCTACAGTCGCAGAATACAATACCCCCCACCTATCGTTGCACTAGGCGCAAACACCACACTACGCTTTCCACCTCTTGACAATAAGGGAGCGCGCAGGGATCACGGTCCCTCCTGCAAATCAGCGTCGTATGCCAACAATCAGCTGTATAAAACATTCAGCTGGACGCTACGCAGAGCACATAAGAGATACGCGCTCATTATTTGCCCGAGCACGAAGAAAACCCACACACGCCCAGCCCAGCCGCCCACTATTTCCCCCGTCGCTTTTCTCCACCGAGCCCCCACTGTCAGAAGCGGGCCCTGCACGGAGAAAAACAGAACAACTCGATAGTCGAGTCCCTGGCCCATCGCATAGATCGCGAGCTCGTGAAACAGCCCCAATGCGACGAATGTTCCATAGACCATCCCTGTGTTCCCGGCGATGAAGCGCCCAGGGTATCCACCGAACGGTACAGGTCCGGCGCAAAAGTTGGTGGAACCGCTTTTCCCAGAAGTCGTGCAAAATGCTTCCCGTGAAAGGATGGCCTACTCCTGGGAGCAGCTGCAAAGAGCTATCCAGGACGTCCAGGATCTGGATGTTTTGAATGATAGAGAAGAGGGTGGCGCGAAGGAAAGGCACTCTTTATAAAGGCCTGTTACGCTGCGGGATGTACACACTTGCTCCAAAGTCCCATCCTATTCCATACTGCCCCGAAGCTGCGCCAAGGCAACAGGGCACGTAATGAAGAAATGTTCGACGTTCTACATATAGTTGAAGTCCCATCATATTTATCAGCAACCTTTCCACTGCCGTTGGAGACGATGGCCTGGCTCTTCTGTCGAAGCAGATCCTTCCAGCTTCCGTCGACCATGATGTGTACAATGACAGCAATGAAGTTTTACATTGCTCCAATGTGCGAACCCTTTTGCGTTGGGCGTACAGGAGCAAACTACTGTACAACAGCTTCACAGCGAAAAGCAACGAACATAATAAGCACGACAACTTGCGACACGTTCATATTTGAACGCCGCTAGGAAAGATCTAAAACCTAAGCAACACGCAGCGCGGTCAGCACAACCGCACAATCGTCGTTCACGAAGAAAGACAGATAGAACTCACTATAAACTAATACCTCAATTGGGCACCGCTCACTCAGTCTTCGCCGGGCTCTTAGTATACGCCCACGCGTTCATATCCGGGAAACGCGCCTGCCACCACCTACACGCCACAATCAGCAAGGGGACGAAGAAGCTAGCACATAGATGAGGGGCAGAACCGGGTACTCACATGGTATACGACGACCACGGATACACCGCAAAGTTCCACCCTGTCGCGTCGCGGTAGAAGCTCTTGCAGTCCGCCCACACGCGGTCGCGCAGCGCGCCCTGCACTTCTTCCGAGTACGCCTTTTCGTACTCGGGCTTGACGCATACAGCAGACGCGGACGGGTGGCGCGCGAGGACGGGGCGCGCGAGGCGGATTATGAGGTCGATGGTGGTCTCGATTGAGAAGAGGACGGATGTGTGGCTGTGAGGTAGGCGTGGGCGTCAGCGGTATATTCAAATCCAGGGGACGGGCCCGCCACTTACCCGCTCGCAGCATTCGGTCCAAACACGATGAAGAAATTCGGAAAATCAGAGAGCGCGGTGGTCTTGTACGCCTCGACCCCGCCGTGCTTTGCCCAGTGCGTCTTGGTCGTCGCGCCCCCGCGGCCGATGATGTTTATGTTGAGGTCGCCCGTCACGAAGCCGTTCGCCAGGACGATCACGTCCGCCGGATAGCGCTTCCCGCTCGCCGTGACCACCTCCCTCTCCCCGATCTGCACCACCGCGTCGTCCGTGAGGTGCACGTTCTCCCTGTGCAGGGACGCCAGGTAGCCCGGGTCGTACACCTTGCGCTTGCACCCGACCTTGTAGCGCGGCTTCAGCAGCCCCCAATACGCCCTCGGCGCGGTCTTCTCCACGTACGCGTCGCTCAGCGCCTTCTCCTTCGCGCGCTGCCGGTCCCCGCGCGGAGTCGTGTAGAACTGGCCGAAGCTGCGCTCGAGGATGTGGAACAGCAGCCAGCGCACGGCGAGCATCAGGCCCGGCACCCATCTGAACGCCCACTTCACGGCGGGGTGGATGGTCGGGTTCGCGCGCGGGAAGTAGAACTGCGGGGAGCGGGCAAATTGGAATATGTTCTGCGCGATAGGGGCGATGGCGGGGACGAGCTGCGAGCCGGAGCAGCCGTTCCCCAGCACGACGACGTTCTTCCCTTCGATGGGGACTGCGGGGTCCCACTGGGCGGTGTGCATGACCGGCCCTGCGAAGGATGCGAGGCCGGGGATGGTGCATGGGTTGGGGTTGACGAGCCCGCCGACGGCGGTGATCAGCACGTCGCACTCCTGCACAAAGGTCTCGCCGGTGAGGACATTCGACAGCCGCACGGACCACGTGCTGGTCTCCTCGCTCCAGACGCCGCCGTCCCAGCTCGTGTTGAGCGTGATCTTGCGGTCGACGCCGAATTTGCGCGCGACGGACCTGATGTACGCGAGGATCTCGGCCTGCTGGGGGAAGAGCTGCGCGAAATCGGGGTTCGGCGCGAAGGAGAGCGAGTAGAAGATCGAGGGGACGTCTACCCCGCAGCCAGGGTCTGTGCAGGTCATTAATATCAGCATTAATGACTATCGTGCGGGTGTAAGTTGCAATACTCACATCGGTTGGCCCACCATGTCCCGCCGTAGTCGGGGGAGCGCTCGTAGATCACATAGTCGTCGAGGCCGAGCTGCTTTTTGAGCTGCGCGCCCGTCGCGAGGCCAGAGAAGCCGCCTCCAATTACAATGACCCGAGTGCGCGGGAGTTGGGTTGCCATTCAGATGAGCATGATGATCGGAGAGGTGCAAGCATTTAAGACGCGTCGGGTGCAGTGTTGCGCAGCCACCCATGTGAAAGCTGCTGTCAGACGCGTCTCGTCAGCAATGAGCACGTCCATCCCGACGGCCTTGACGGCGCCCGCACGGCCGATCACGGCAGCACATGCGAGTTGTTCAACTGCGGATTTGGACGTCTCGGCACGATATACCCTGATATACCTACCGCGAGAAGGCGAATAAGTGCAAGAATGCCTACAAAAGCGTGAAATAGGTAGACCCATATATATACATCTGAGAGTAAAAGGTATTGTCAAGTACTCTGGAGATTAAATAAAGTATATACAGGGCCATCCGCTAAATATGAGGCATGTACCTGGACCAAACGAGTGCCTGATAGACAAGCGAGGTCCTGTGGGTGGTCGAAAGCGTCGAGCGCCAAAAAAAGCAACCGAAATCGAGACGCCTCGTAGAGCAACATCTGAGCGAGAAGAGCAGCTATAAGTAACCACCCCAATGCGCGAGCGACGATGTGATCATGGCTGTTCTTTATCGATATGAGGTTTAAAAGTATTGAGCATGCTCCCATACCGACGGGCAATATTGTGATAAGAAATGCAACATGGTTGTACCATCTATTCTGGTCGTGCCAGTAAGTAGACGAAGTCCACCAATAAATGCAGTGGATGGCCCCGAACGCCGACCCCATCGCTGTGGTGACTGCGACTATCAGCAAGCGGACACTGGTATCTGCAAATTCCCGCTTGGTGGCGAGTGCCGATATCATGTATTGGATCGTTGATTTGGGCGCCTCTCCATTTACAACGGGGCATGGACTAAGCACCCGAACGGGCCTGCGGATATTGACCGGTTTCTTCCACCAGATAAAGTACGCTAGCACGGTGACCATGGTATAGGCGAGCGCAGTGAGTTCCAGCTCAGTAATGGGCAGGCGCACTGCCAATCTCGCAACACATTGTGTCGTAAACGAGACCGTTTGCATAATAGCTAGTCCTTTAGATATCCAGCTCCTTTTACTCCGGTCGTCGATATCATCCGGGCGCGGCATTGGGAAGACGTCATGATCGGCGAGGTATGTGAAATCCTCTATCGTGAGGTCGAATGGGTTCATTCTTGCGGTATAAATATAACCCCCCCATGCCAACGAAGAACCCTTCCTTTCTGGTGTATGCTATAATCGAGTTGAGTGAGACCACGAAATGACACCGTGCTGATGATCTACTCACTGCGTCGCTTTTCAGGGGGTGCAAGTTGTGGGTTATTTCCGCCATACATGGGCAGGACAGAAACGAGCGTAGCTGTGTCGCCCCCTTCGCCATCGCCATCTCCCTCTCCCATTTGCATGTCAACGATTTCATCATCGCTTTCTTCGAGGACGATTTTCCTCTCCCGCTCTATCACATTCAACTTCTTCGCCACTGCACCCGCGGATATGAACTCTCGTATTGCTCGGGCTAGCATTATATCCGGCACGATCATGATAATAAACGTGTCCATTGCGGCATAGCCTAGCTTGTGCAACCGAGACCAGCTCGGAGGAGGAACATTCGGGTGCTGTGCGAACCATATGCAAGCGAAGATGGTGGTGAGGCAGCTCCAGATGATGCTAGAGAGCTCTCGACAGGGGCCCAAGTACCTGCACGAGGGAGAGATGTTGACGAAACCAGCTAGAACGGAGAAGTCGGCTGTAGGTGTCGGCAGAGCGTCGGCGTGCAATGTAGCTAGATAGTGAAGGAAGAGAAGTATGAAAATCATGATTGCGATGTACGCAGACGGTAGACGTTTCCATTTCGAAGCAGCTGCTTTATTTAAACAACGGGCAGTCGGAGCGCAGCCAGCCTAGAAAGCCCAACGCCGACGGATCACAACCTGCCCATAAATGCATGCCAGCTTTTAGATCGCTCCATGGTCCATATGCCCGATTTTTTGCTAGATGGCCCAATGGAAAAAATTCTCCAGGCATGCGCCCAGGGGCCAGGAAGCGCGCTTAGATGATAGGCGAGACACGTCACAGGCTAACAAGAGCACGAGTCACACTATGGTGCGTGCAGTAGCAATAGAATGGCCAGTAGGCGCTGCGTGTACGAGAAATCAATGTGTTTGTGGTGCATGGACGTCAGCACATCAGGAAAAAGCTTTCTGGCGCGTTCGAAGCCCATCTACTGTTTCCAAACGCGTGTTAGCTTTGCTCTTCATTATAACGCGTGTAACGTTTGTCCTTTGAAGCACCATGCAGACTGGTAGCCGGGCTTGCTGGGAGGCTGAATCCAAAAAATTCAGCGCTCTGTTGATCAGCTTGCCATGTTCGCATACTTACGGTACTCGCTTTATCGGCGAGTACGACATTGGTTGGCTCTAACCCACCTACGCCTTTCTGATGACCATAGTATATGATTGGTAGTGTCATGATGCATGCACCGCCATCCCGTCTGTTGTTGCTTTCAGTACGTATACTTCCGCAGCCGCTTCTCAAGAGCCAGTGGAATATTAATCACAGCGCATTCTGTAATGGCGTATGGGTGACATTCTTTTCAGTACGTTGCATTTGGTGTTGCAAGTCGTGTTGGTGAGTGATGTTGGTTTCTCGGAGGCGGGCCTTGTACGGTCTCCGCAATTCCAAGCTGAGCATGAGATGAGACTTGGATGAGACATAAACGTGGGTTGCGCGGTTGGTGAAAGAGACCAGGATAAGCCGTTCCGCCCAAACTGAATCGTAGATGAGCGGAAGCTGCGTATTGGGCAAAAACAAACAGCAAGCGATATTCTGGCGGCTTGGGAAACCGAATGTGGTGGTTCAAGTCAAGTGACTCCGTCGAGATGACCGGTGACATTTAGCTCCTATGTGTGAATGCGGTGGCAATTGCTATTGAGTCTCGATTGCCAGTCTTCCACAAGTCTTTCACACTGAGTCTCCTTGCAGTTTAATCATGGACTCCACCTATCACAGACCTCATTCGCCGTCTCAGATCCCAGCATCGTCCTCCAAATACCACCACCCATACTTTACCCCCGCCGAGGTCGATTATCTGTCCGAGAAGCAAAGGGGAAAGCTTTCGGTCACCCAAGAGGAGAAGACTCGACAGCAAGCATGTGGATTTCTAGAGGCTGTTGGAGCGAAAGTCGGCTTGTGAGTTGTGTAGACCGTGCTATAAACCTCGTTACTAACGGGAAAGCAGTCCACGAAAGACCATCGCGACAGCACAGGATCTGTACCACCGATTCCACCTGTTCTTCCCTCGCAAGGACTTCAACTACCATGTATTTACATACCTCTTTAATATTCGAATATCGAACTCTGCTGAATTGCACTAGGACGTCACGCTGGCGGCGCTTTATGTCTCCACCAAGATGCACGACACCCTCAAAAAGCCGAGGGACTTGCTCATTGTATCCTATACTGTGCGTTTCCCAGAACTGGCCGCAAAGTCAAAAGCAACAGGTGGTGAGATTGACATGGATCCAAATGTGTGTGCCTCTCCCTTTGAGTGTATTCCCGATAGCTCATAAACGATCCAGACTGTTGAGCAAGACCGTCAACGGCTTCTGGCTGTCGAGCGACTGGTGCTGGAGACTATTTGCTTCAACTTCACCTCGCGAATGTCATTCCCATACGTCATCAAGTTAGGCCGGGTTCTTAAAGGTATGGCTTCCATGAATGGAACTGTTAAATGTCTGCTGAACACATTCTTTAGCCACAAAGAAGTTGTCGAAGCTGGCCTGGCGTTTGGCGTCCGATAGGTATGGTGACTGATTATGATAAAGGTCGGCTCTGATAGTATGCCCTTTCTACCAGTCACAGAACACTCGTTCCTATACAATACCCCCCACATGTGGTCGCGCTAGGTGGCCTATACGTGGCTTCCCTTCTTTCCTCCTTCGAGCAGCCTATGTCCGCCGAGCTCCCTGGGTACAACTCGAGCCACCAAATTGCAGCCATACTGAGTAAACGAGGCGACTGGGAAGATACTTTCCACGCCCACGTAGAGGATTTGGAAGGTAAGTCCCAAGTGCAATCACGCGTCGACACAATCCACGATACTGACTTCACTCGTTCTTGTTAGCCATAGCACACGCGGTCATCGATCTCTTGATCCAAGCAGCGCAGGCACCTTCTGCGAATACATCCCCGCGCACGCCATCTTCGCCCTCTGCACATCCCTCGCCGCGCAATGCCCACAACTCACATTTCTCGTCAGCGCTGCCCAAGCCCGAACGGCTCCCGGCACCGTACAAATCCGACCAGCTGATGCGGCTGAAAATTGTGATGCGCGAAACAGAGCATCAGCCGCGGCCCCGCCAGCCGCTGGGAACCCAGGATCCGAGTGCGCTGTATGGAGGGGATGAGGCGAGTATGCTTGGCCGGAACGAGGGGACTGTGCGGTTTCTGTTTGCCCCGCCGGCTATTTTAGGGAATGGGGTTTGATTTACAACAAATTTACAAGTGATATTCCTTCCATCCTGTCCGTTTCTCTTACAAACACGACATCACGCTTTCCATCTCTTGGCAATGAGAGCGAGCGCAGGGAAGACTAATTGTCGCATCGGACTGAGTGCCGGCGGGATCACCATCCCTCCTGCCAATCCACGCGTATGCCAAGAATCCGCTGTATCAGGCAATCAGCCGGACGCCACGCAGAGCGTAGAATGGACACGTACTCATCCCTTGCCCGAGCACGACGAGCACGAAGAAAACCCACACGCGCCCAGCCCAGCCGCCCACCATCCCCCCCGTCGCTTTTCTCCACAGAGTTTCCACTGTCAGAAGCGGGCCCTGCACGGAGAAAAACAGAACAACTCGATAGTCGAGTCCCTGGCCCATCGCATAGATTGCGAGTTCGTGAAACATCCCCGATGCGACGAATGTTCCATAGATCATCCCTGTGTTTCCGCCGATGAGGCGCCCGGGGTATCCACCTAGAATGATGAACGTCCGGCGTAAAAGCTGGTGCCACCGCTTTGCCCAGAACTCGTGCAGAGAGGTCGATGCCCACGGATCATCCATTACGGGCGGCCAGGAGCTCGGAGCGTTGTGCAAGGCCATGACGCCCCACAGAGCCAACGAGTCGTAGCATGTGGCAAATCCCTCGATTAAGGAGTAACCAGAGATGACGTGGATCGCTGTGGAGACTGCATAGCGTTGCAGTGGAGGGAGCTGTGGGTAGAAGATGCTTCCCCCAGAAGGATCGCCTACTCCTGGGAGGAGCTTCAAGGAACTATCCAGGATGTCCAGTATGAGGATGTTTTGGATGAGAGAGAAGAAGGTGGCGCGAAGGAAAGGCGCTCTTTCTAAAGACCGGTTATCCTGCGGGATGTACACACCTGCTCCAAAGTCCCATCCCATTCCTCGCATGCTGCCACAAAGCTCTGCAGCTTCGCCGAGCCAAGAGGGCACGTAACGGAGAAATGCGGGGCGTTCTATGGTCTCAGTCTCAGCATCTCCGCCAGTGGCCTTTCCACTGCCGTTGGAGACGATGGCCTGGTTATTTTCTTTCGAAGTAGACTCTTCCAGCTTCCGTCGACCATGCTTTGCCAAACCAAAGTCCAGGGCTTTCGCGATCATCACTTCTCCCCAAAGGCCTGCAGCGCTTCTTCAGCACAATGTAACAGGGATTCCCATGACACTCACATAGTGCCCAGTTGTCGATGTTCAGACCTGGCTGCGTCAAGTAGAACCCAAATGTGGCCTTCAGTGTGGCCCATATGACGAAGGGGAGTATAAGTATGCGCAGCACTCGCGAATTTTCCGGTCTCGAGCGAGTTAGAAATGCGAGGAGGAGTAGTCCTAGAATCGCTGGAGCGCCATGCTTCAAAATGTCCCAGCTTATGGGTTCCCGATCGGCAGGTTCCGGGATTACATTTCGAAAGGCTGCGTGCAGAGAGCCTTTAACGCTGCATATGGTTCGCACATCAGCGGGGATTGAGACTACGATCACTGCTTACTCGTCGAAAGATGTCCCTTCAGTCATGGTCGTCGCAGTGAGAGGAGCGTTTTAAACGGCTCCGGTGCACCATGCACCATGGACGAAGTAGTACCTGAGCTCCCTCGGTCTGGATCCAGTAGATTCTGGAGGCGGTGACGGTGCAGCACGTGACCGTGAGTGTCCTGTCACGTCCTCCCTATCGCCTATCGCGATTGGTCCTTGATTCTTGAATGCTCCAGTTCAAAGTTGGCCTCACAACACTTCCGCGATGCTGCGGTGGTCAAGACTTCGGCTCACCTTCTCACCACTTCTCCTCGTCTCCGAGTTGCTGGCCAATGCTGTGTGTTGGATCGTTGCTGGTCTGCTGTTTGGCAAACATATATACGCATCGGGAATCGGTTCTGACATTAGCTCTTCCCTCTCGGGCGCGTCTCGTAAATTCTTGCCGCTCGAGCTTCTATGAATTACATCTGTCAAGACCATTCATTGACCTTAGACACTGTATACGACCCCCTGTCAACACTCTGGCACCCGTGGCACCGACAACCACGCCCGCTCGCCCCAACCCTAGATGCAGATCACATCAGGTATATACACATCTTACCATGCGCGCGTTGAACCCCCAACCTGATCCTAGTGCTATTGATAATGCGTCCTAATGCGACCCACGGTCTCATTGGGCTTGGTCAATTACCAGTGACATGCGGGTTGCTTTTCTCGCTTGCCGTTCCACGATCTTCATTGGCATGGTGAGTTAATACTTAATTTGACCATGTGTAGCCTGTGTGTGGCTGGCTCTCACAGCTCATAAAGTTCGTAGCCATAGCCATTAGTACAGATGTCTACGACAAAATCTGTGGCGTTGGCACTGTAGGGGCATAGTGGATTCTGCATTCAGCCTGAGTTGGAAGGAACTCAACTTGAGTTCCTTCCAACCATAGTTCAAATTTGAATAGCCGTCAGCGGTTCATTTATGCCCATTATAGGACTCGCAAACTCCATAATCTTGTTCAAGATACTCAGGGAACGACGCAAGGTCTAGGAATGCTCATGCTCATCTTCAGCCAAAATTCGGACGATCCCGTTATCAATTTCGTGGATCTGCCATGGAAAGTGAGCCTACCAACCGCCATTCCACCACGCAAGATGCTAAAGTGATAAGATGTATCCTGTTGGAGCCTCGTCGCGATCGAAACTCCCGCAGGCGACCTGGAGGATCGATTAGGCGATCCACCCCACACAACCGTTGCCTCCTTCGGAAACCGAGCTTGTGGCATCCCGTTCTATTAAGACCGATGTCGGGGCTCCATAGGTAGCGGACCTATGTAGATCAGGTGGACACTGGACAATTTTTTCCGACAAAAATGGATGCGAGGCCCGGAGCGAGTAGTCAAGACACGAGAATAGCTCGGGATTTGCGGGTCAAGAAGAATACGATGTCAAACCTGAGTATCGTCCTGACCTTGATGAGCGTCGTGGTTGCCTTCAGGTTAGCGCAAATTTACAATTTCAAGGACTTTGCAATTTTAAGCTAATATCTGTGGGCAGCATTTCAATCCAACACTGCTTGGTCTCGTCGGTGATAACTGCAGATCCAAGAAGCTGCATCTGCTGAGCAAGGTCACGGTGGCGGCTTGGCGGGGAGTGGTGGCGGACTTGGGCCAAGGTCCGGAATACCGGTCCTCAGCGAGTGCCAAACGCGTATTCACAAATTGCAATCCCTGAACCCAGGCTAATAGTAATGACAACTCAGTGGGAGCCTTTGTCCTGTTGGTATGTACCTGGCACGATGCGGGGTGGCTGAGGCGGAAAATTAGCGAGGGAAGATGATTAATATTGTCAGTGGAGCGCTTTCACACATGCTTGTGGCTTGCTGTGGGCCATCGTAAATGTAGATATGTTGTCAAGCGCACCATATAAGGTATGCGGAAGCAAAGTTATTATACGTTATGTAGATTGGTATGTATTTGACCTGCGGTCCTCCGACCCGGCGGGGCCGACGGCTTTCCCCGCATTTTCGTGCCGCCACTGTGTCGACCTTCGTGACGACATTCAGGAAGGTTCAAGCAACTCACAACGACACCCATCATACATGGTCATTAAACAAAGATGCCTTGATTAGGTATTTCTGATAAGCCACAGCATAAGGCCGGTGGGAGCCGAGACTCGATGGGGCACCCGAAGACAATAACGGGGAACTCGAAATGAAAACTTGCGCGGCTTTCAGTTGTCATCAGGAACAAGTGCTTGAGTTTTTTTTGGAAGCTCGAAGGAGGACGCAAAAGCAGAGGAAAACACACTATACTAGCTAAGTATACTGGACAGTGGCAATGCAGTGGCCTCAAAAATCTCGCGCAATCAGCTGGTGTGTCATGCATGTCAGTTTCTAGGATACCCTCAAAGTTCAATTTAAACGGAGCTTCGAATGCTGCCTTGATCGAATTGGATTGTGTGCCCGCTCGGACAAAACAGGACAAAACCTTCACGCGGGTGCTGAAAGAAAACGCCCGTCATTTGGGATCGAGGACTCGAAGCTGACATGTTGCGGTAATTTGAAATTGGGATCGCGCGAGCCAAAAAAGAGAGAAAAGGTAGTCAAGCTATCTGAATCAACATCCTGACAAGGGCACCTGGCCGGTCCTGAGCAAGTTTAACCAGACAATTATTGCAAATTGCAACCGTCCAATGCAAAAGACTCGAGCTTCACTACTTCGATCGCCCTCGACTTCGGATCAGTCTAGAGATAGGAGTAGACAGGAGTTTATTGATCGGCACTGGCGTGTGGCGATGGCTGGAGCCTGAGTAGAGCTGGTAGATGCAGGAGGGTTTGGTGACTGTTCAACCCCCTAAACGAAGGCCCTTGCATGGGATTAAAACCTTGCCAATGCTACCTGTGTGATGTTCGTTGAAGGGTGCGGCGCGCGTAGTAGTACCCGGGGCTAATGGAATGCAACGAACAACTGGTGATAGAGCAGACAGGGGATGTCCGAATATGGAGCAGATGAACCGAGTCACCGGGCGATGAAATCCTGTTCAACTTGCCTGAAGGCATCGGCTTTCTTGAGCTCCCAGAATCACCTTTCCGCCTATTTTTCTTTCTCGTTTTCTGTGCGTCTCTCAGCACTGACCTCTGGTGGTCTTACCTTCTCTTCTGGCACTTTCAATTCTGATTTCAGCGTGAACATTCCGCACTTTCACGGCCCAGCCTCGATTCACCAGCGTGGTCAACGAACTTCTCGTGCACATAGTGTTGATTCTTCATTCGACGCGTCGACTTATCTGAAGCGGCTCCTAGGACTTTCCATTCACTCTTCATACGATCTAGCGGACGTATACTTCCTCGCGACACCCGCCAGTTATTGCATCGTACAGCTGTTTACTCCCGCTTGTGTGATCGACTTTCCGCCGACTCTGGCCTTATTATTTTTCTCTTCTCTTACGGAAAGCTCATTCGCGTAAGGATCCCTTCCTTCACCAGTCCTCCCGCTGTCAATATCCGGTATGTTTTGACGCGCTCTTGGTACGCCTCGAGACTCGAGAGCAAGCTGACAAAGTCACCAGGTACATATATATCATCCCGCTGCTCATGAATCATGCATCAGCGTCTTCAAATCGACACCAAAGCCAAGAAATCGGGAGGGCAGTCCTCCAGCTCAGGCTCCCGCGAACGTAAGAAGGCTGTCGGTGGCCGTGGCAGGACCGAGTATGCCAGTAACACTCTCAGACGTCAACGCAGCTCTTCGAATGCATCTAGCTCATCTACATTATCTGTGGTATCACCCACATCATCTTCATCCAACGGCTCCTCTACCCATCTGCCGCAAGGGCGATCCTCAGTGGAATCTTCCTCGTCTGCTCCTACGAGCCCTACTGCGGAAGACGCCGTTCGAATTTCATCTGAATACGTGCTCGCCATGCACGACTTTGCTCCGCAACAACAGGATGCCAATTGTCTAGCTTTCTCCGCCGGACAGGTTATTCGTGTCTTGAATCGCGACGGAAGTGGGTGGTGGGACGGGGAGTTGGATGGTCACAGGGGGTGGTTCCCGAGTAACTATGTCAATACCGAAGCAGATGGTTTCACATCTTTGACCGCAGAAGATCTTCCTGTGAGTCTATCAAACTTTAAAAGCGCTTGTAAATGCACATAGCTGACATGCTCATTTAGCGTCACCATAGACACGGTCACAATCAGTCTTCATCTTCTGCAGTATCCTGGGAGAGCACATCATCCTCTTTGCAGAGCAATCGCTCTCGCGGTGACCATCGGCCATTAGTTCAAGAGACACTTGGTGCAGACGTTGACTCGTACTGTCCACCGATAATGCTGCCACTATTGCAAGGCATAACCGTTCTACAAGCTGCGGTTCGGTCCAACCGACTGGCTCACTTTGAAGCCTCCACCGCCTGTATCATCTCCCGGGTCAAGGCTATCCTTGCACAGACGGAGTGCCTAGACCGGGACTCCTCGCTGCTCAAAGAATATCCGACGCTACACCAAGAACGCAAGGCCATGCTGGCTGATCTTGCAGCGCTCGTTCAAAAGACGAGAGAAGCGATATTGGACACTATCAGCGAAGCTGTGCGCGAGGTGGTTATTGAGGAGATGTTGAAGACCGGGGGTCAGATTTTCGCCCATACCCGACGGTTTCTGGCAGTTGCTGTGCAATGTGGGGTGGATTTGGTACCAGGGAGCACTGCTGAATCTGACTTTGGCGACTCAACTGGGGCAGAGCGGCGGTGGAGCGACGATGATTTACTGCCACCGCAGTACGAGGAGGACGTCTCGCAGGAGGACGTCTCTGCAGCGACACCGACATTGCGTATGCCACTGCGAGACCGCAATGCGACCCTTCAACTGGACCACGATAAAACTCCTCGCACCAAAAATGCAGGAGATCTGCGAAGTTATCGCAGAGGTTCTGTTGAAGATGATGACGACTCAGTGGTACCCTTGCTTCCTCATCGCAATTTCGTTGGAAAGACGAAGAGGGAGCAATATTGGCTTCGCGGCCGCAATGGGCACAGTCCTGGGATGGACAGTATATCCTCAGTCTCATCTTACGGCTCGCTCGAGCACTCCAAGCTTGCGGTGCCACCTCTCCCCCAAGGTCCCTCATCCACCACCCAAGTGATGGAGGCCTTGCGTCACACCCATGATCACTATCTATCCACAATAGCTGCATTTATCGGACATGCGCACTCCTACTCGCGTTTCTCCCATGCATCGACCACCGGGAAGATGTACGAGCTAGTGGGCGAAATCGTCGAGATGGTCTGCAAGCTTTTAACAATCGTCGAGGCTGTGATGGGCATCTTTGGTCTCCCTGATGAAAAATGTGTCAACCTGAAATCGGCCAAAGACGGGTTGTACAGTGTTACCAGCAACCTAGCTGATGCAGTACAAGCTTTGGCGGCCGATCTTCCCGTCGATCTCACGGAAGAAGACGAGAAAGCCAGTTTGCTTCGCTCAGCCACTGGCGCGTTGAAGGCTGGCGCTGACTGCGTGGCAGCAGTGAAAGTTTGCCTCAACCGATCACTTGGGGAGAAGGCATTTATCATCACTATGCCAGCTCCGGGGGATGAGCCTGCGCCGTTCACCCCCAGCAAGTTCTCCAGGCCCAGGCTGGCTAGACCGCTTACTTCGGCCCCTATGAGTACTCAATACGGTGAAGAGGATGTGACTATCCAAGCGCGGTTACGCTCTCCCCTTATCAGTGTACCTGGGGGCGGTTCGTCTAACGGCTCGAGTGGCCGAGGTTCGAACGAGTCCTCCAGAGAGTCACAGAGCACAGATGGAACCTCGCCCATAGAAGGCAAACCGGCTCCCACCGCCCTGCACATCACTGTTCCACGGATATCTATGGAGCGCAGTGTTTCTTCGCCCACTTCAGTTACCCATACCGAGGATGACAGGACCACGTGGGCGGGCAGCCAGCTCCATCACCATGGTAGGTCCGTCGATGAGAAGATCTATCACGGTTCTCTGCCATCTCTGCCATCTCTACCGCTGGATGAGAATCATGAGCGGCCCGAGGACGGTATGAATTGGATGTTTACACACGAACACTCTTCAGAAGATGCGGCGTACAACAGCGAGGGTCATCTTGTGGGCGCTACCCTCAATGTACTTGTCACAAGGATGACTCCTCATGATAGCATTGTCGACGCTGCTTTCTCTGCAGTTTTCTTTTTGACTTTCCGCCTGTTCGCATCCCCCGCGGAATTCGTCGACGCGCTGGTCACTCGTTACAACATTATGCCTCCTCAGGGCGCTCTTGAGCACGAGCAGCAAGAATGGCAACAGAGAAAGGGTATCCCCATCCGCATGCGAGTGACCAACATCGTCAAGCTATGGGTGGAGATGTACTGGCGGTCTTCAGCTGACAATTATGTCATTCCAATGCTGTCCTCTTTCGTCAAAGATGCACTTTCGCCCATGTTCACGACGCAGTGCAAAAAGATATTGGAAGGCCTCATCTGCCGAGAGGCCTTGCAGGACATCGTCAATATCAAAGGCGATCGCATACGCGACCCTGGGATGAACATAAATCCGCCATCAACCGCTGGAGTATCGGATATCCCTCGACCGACGATGACAAAAACGCTGCTCGCTGCCCTTAGGAGCAAGAGCTTTACATCCATCTATATTACTGATTTCGACTCTCTGGAGCTGGCGAGGCAGCTAACCATCATGGAAAACCAACTCTACATAGATATCGCTCCCCAGGAGCTGTTGGAAACTGGGCAACAAGGGGTCAAATCACCTGGTACCATCAAGGCCGTATCTTCCCTCAGCACCTCCATTACTGGCTGGGTGGCAGAGAGCATCCTGAACGAACCAGACATCAAGAAGCGAACCGCGCTGGTCAAATTCTTTATCAAAGTGGCTGATGTAAGTTCTCTTCTCGTGACTCACACAGGACCAGCAGCTGAATAGATCCCAAGCGCTGCGCCTCCCTCAGCAATTACAGCACTCCCCGATCCATCCTCGCGGCATTGGACTCGTCAACAATATCCCGGTTGGCTCAAACTTGGCTTGTATGTATTATTACCCTCTCAACCGTCATACCTACTGAATGTTCTCATCTTCAGGGTCTTCCACAAAAGAACCGCATACAACTCGAAGGCTTGCGTAGACTCGCGGACCACGGTCGCAACTATCACGAGTACCGTAGTCGTCTGAGAGAGACGGCACCGCCAGGTGTACCTTTCCTAGGTATACCATTTGCTTCTCCAGGACGTGACTTGCTTGCTGACCTTCCTCTAGGGCTCTACCTCACAGACGTCACTTTCTGCCGCGAGGGGAACCCCAACCACAGGCCTGCTCCCACAAACCCTGACAAAAAGCTCCTGAACTTCAACAAATATCACAAACTGGCAAGAATTGTTCAAGGTGCGCTCTTCACTGTGTAGATTTCTTATTCCTGCTAATATCATGCAGATATGCAACGGTTCCAAGTGCCTTATAACCTCGAGGCGATTTCTGAGGTCCAAGAATACCTCCGAGGCGCATTTGAGAACGCAAAACACCATGGAGATCTGCAAGATTTATATCGACGAAGGTTAGTCTGCCAAGATCAAGCTGTGTGAATTACGACATTGATTTTGCTTTCAGCTTGCTTGTCGAGCCCAAGCAGTCTGCCGATGCGCCAGGCCCACCGGCAACCGACATGCGCCAGCTCTTCAGTTGGGCTACACGGTCACAACAACCCCCCACTGCAATTATTGTACCCAGCTGATTTCTGCTTCTTCCTGTATTTACTTCTGGGCGTTTCTGTAACAGGTTACAAAGCACGTTTTATCTTCGAACATGTTGGTTCATTATTGCATATTCAACTTCCACTATCCTATCCTATCCTACCCTACATCCCCATTGCATCCCCTCGTTTAACTGCTTTGTCTGTACGCAACATTATTTGGAATATCTAGATAATTATCTAATGAAATTTGGGCTGATCTAACGCCCTCGTATGTGTTGCTGTATGTTGCCTATTGCGAGAGTCCGAGGAATGATTAATGAGGGCGAAAGCAAGATTGTGTTTACGTGCGAGCCAGCGGCTGTGTCGCGCACGTCTCTTGCTTCCCATCACGGCTTTCCATATTCTCCCTCGTCACCACACCTGCTTTCATTTTCCCACCCTCCACTCCCTAATTTTGCAGCATGCGTCTCAATATATATTCCAACTAATGCATCACTAATAAAAGACTGGCTCGACGCATCAGGTTTGCTGACTATGGTATCACCTGTGCAGCTGCTTGGCCCTCCCACCCATCACAGCTCATTTTGATACTCAGCTTTTTATGTTCGCACTGATGTTTCGGGTGGAAAACCCTTCGCGTTTTGCCGCCAAACTCATTCACTCACTTTCACCTCTCTTCCTTCTAGCCTCGCGACACTCAGCTACGAACCGCATAAAACCTCTGCAGTCAATTACAGCTGTGATGATATTTCGTGACGTAGTAGCTAACGCTGCATCTCCGTTTGGGCTTCAACCCATCATCACCGGGGATCACCCCGCGGTGCGAGAGGAATAGCTGAGTAGGTCTGATGGGTAACCCCAAGTCCGAAGTCGTAGACAAATGAACGGCTCTGTGTCGCACCAAATAGGCGAGAGCTTTCGAGATGAATGGAATACACAGGGGACGAGTCATTCCCAGGCGCATGGACGCTCCAGCCTTGGGCGGGCGAGCGCACGTCCCAAAAGGCTACAACGCTATGTCGTGCGGATCCTGCTGCTATATGGCTGGAAGAGCCTCCACCACAAGCTACTGTGTAAATGGGTTCCAGCGACAATGCATCTTGCAGCGATAGTACGGGTAGCAACCCTGGTGTGCCGGTACCGGTATGGCAGTCCGCAGACCTTAAATCGTGTACACGGACTACGCCATCGTACCAGCCAGAAACGATGATTTGGTCGGAGCCACCCCAAGGACTCGAGGGCGGCACGCCTGAAATGCCATACACCGCGGATGACCGACGCTGTGCAGCCGAGTGGGGCTCACTCGAGCTGAGGATAGCACACGGGGTCGCTACGAGAGTAGATTCCGTGATTGAGTGAATGCTAAGGGGGTTTGGGGACGACACTCCAAAGGCTGCGTAGGGACTCGACGAACTTGTCGACAGATAGCTACTCCAGCCTCTCGCTTTCAAATCAATTACTTGAGATAAGCTCGTCATGCTGGACGTGCTTGTTAAGCCGGCGCAGCCGCTTGATGATAAGGAGAGCACCGCGTCTCCGTCAGAGGATAGGCTTTCTATGGGGTTTCCAAAGTCGAAGAATTTAGAATGGGACGGCTGTAACACAGTGTGCCCATGCTTCGGTGGGACTGAATGAGGCAGTGAAATACGCTGCATGGAGCCGTCGTTGAACCCGATGATAAATGTGCGATCGGCTCCTCCGTCAGGTATAAATGTGATACTTGTAATGTCGCGACATTGTCCCTCGGAAGGAGCAGCCACAGTACAGGACAGTTCGAGTTGCACGCTCGGAGCGTCGAAGTTCCTTGATGAACTGGAGAATTTGTACGAGTAGATTGTGGTCCCTGCAGCAACGAGCAGCCGTGTGGAACTGATAGCGATGGTGGGCTGCAGCTTTCCATGCCATGGACGTGATAATGGACGAGCCACGAAAAGCGATTTCGACCAAGCTCGGTCTGCCAAACAATTATATCGGACCTGGGTACAAGCGTCCCAGTGCACGCGCTCTGCAGAAAGACTGTAAGAGGGTCTAGGATTCAGGCGAAGATAGATTGGCCATCCAAACTCTAGGACCTGATATCGGAAATAATTATCAGAATTGCCAGTCCTGGTTTGATTGCCCCCCCCAAAAAAAAAAAAAAAAACTCACCAGCGAGTGCAGAAACCAACAAGTCTCTGAAAGAGCAGCAAGCTCTCTGGAAGGTAAATTTTGCAGGACGAGGATAAGGACATCGGTAGGAAGAGTTGTGATTGACATAATTTGGGATAGATTTTACCAGCATATGTCGCTATTTGATAGGTTTTCTAGCTTTAAATTCAGGCGATTATCTCTGATCTGAGCATAGTGGAAGCAAGATAGAAGGGGCCGCTGCCGAAGCCGCCGCGTGTGCATATGTCCAATTGAATTCGCCACTGGCTCCGAGTCCGACCCCAGCTTCAGCTTTGTGTGTAACCTCTGGCACTCAGAGTTTCAGACGCCTTCCAACCGCGCGTCATACTCTAATTCACCACAAGCAAAGGAGGCTAGGATATGAGGCGTGATGTCCGCATACTTCTGGTAGGCGACGGTGAGTGATAGGTTAGCTAGTTTGCTGTTTGACATTCCCACTAACTTTGCTGCAGAGGGCGTCGGGAAGAGCACCATTGTCACTTCGCTCATCAAGGAATCATTCGTAGCACATGTACACCGTTTCAGCTCGCGCCATATTATCCTCCTCTGAGTATTCAATCCTACGCAGGTCCAGCACGTTGTACCAGAGGTCACGATCCCTCCCGAAGTAACCCCAGAGAATGTGACCACATACATCGTGGATTCTGGCGGTGAGTTGGAAAACGCGTCGCGCGCACTCTTAACTAATATCTTCAAATCACAGCGGGCCCCCAAGACAGGCCCCATCTCGAGTCCGAGATACGCAAAGCGCATGTGATATGCGTCGTCTATTCAATCGACAACCCGAACTCTTTCGATCGCATACCGACGTATTGGCTACCTCAATTCCGCCAACTGGGTGTGAATGTGTGTGTCCTTCTTACCTTAAACTTCTAAATATACCTGACTTCATATCTAGGTGCCCGTCATATTAGTGGGAAATAAGATTGACCTGCGAGGAGGAGAGGTGACAAACGAAGCCTTGGAGGATGAGATCATTCCCATTATGAATGAGTTCAAGGTATGTAGATTCATTGCACTCTCCATCGTGCTGCTTGATATATCTATATGGTGCAGGAAGTGGAAACTTGCGTGGAATGCTCCGCCAAGATGCCCTTGAACGTTTCAGAAGTGTTCTACTTTGCACAGAAAGCAGTTCTGCATCCCACGGCCCCTCTTTATGATTCAAGAGATCACGTACGTCTACGAACATCCCTAGATTGGGATTCGACTGATAGTGGTTGTAGGTCCTCAAACCGTCTTGCGTCAGCGCTTTGAAACGAATATTTAAACTATGCGACACGAACAAAGATGGAATACTAGATGCTTCTGAACTGAATGAATTTCAAGTTGCAACGTTCCCCACTTGGCATTTACAGTTACTGATGATGCTTACAACAGCGAAAATGCTTCGACGCGCCGTTACAGCTGCAGGAGCTGGAGGGTATCAAAGAGATGGTGCGCGAGCATGCTGGAGACGGTGTTCGGGATGAAGGCCTCACAGAGGCTGGGTTCCTTTACCTCCATATCATCTTTATTCAACGTGGCCGCCTGGAAACAACCTGGACAGTTCTCCGTAAATTTGGATATGCGGAAGACCTCAAATTAACTGAAAGCTTCTTGTCTCCCAAGTATGTTCATTTATTTTTCGTGCTAAGTGGCGTGCATTTACCTTGCATAGATTTGATGTCCCTCATGATTGCTCCGTTGAACTGAGCCCATTGGGGTATCAATTTTTCACCGACATCTTCCAAACTTTTGACAAAGTAAGCGGTAAAGACTCTATTGTTGCCACGTCAGGCGGCTTACTGTAATTTAGGACCAAGATGGAGCACTCAATACGTCTGAACTAGACGACTTGTTTAGCACCTCCCCTGGGAACCCATGGGCCACACAGAAGTTTCCCGACACCACCCTCGCAGATGATTCTGGCGCCGTCACCCTCCAAGGATGGCTTGCCCAGTGGAGGTCAGCGAACAAGATATTCCAAATGCAGTGTACAACTAACGCAGTCCGTAGCATGACCACTCTTTTAGAACACAAAACTACGCTTGCGTACCTGGCATATTTGGGTTATCCAGATGACTCCCGAACAGGCGCCCTGCAGGTGACGAGACCCCGCAAGTCAGAACGCAGAAAGGGCAAAGTTACACGAAATGTGTTCCTGTGTTATGTCATCGGCGCAGCAGGCTCCGGGAAAACGTCGCTTTTGCGGTCGTTCGCGCAAAAACCATACACAGGAGCATATGAGCCGACTAGCAAGATGATCAGTGTGGTTAATTCTGTAGACATCGATGGCTCGGAAAAGTACCTGGTGGTAAGCTTCCCAAAAATTGTACCACGTTTATTAGCCTCTAATGCATTTTCACAGATGCAAGAGTTTGGCTCGAAATACGAAGCGGAGACTCTGAGGAACTCCAAGAAAACCGACCTCGTAGACGTGATTGTTTATGTTCATGATTCCAGTGACACAAACTCTTTTTCATATATCAGCAATCTTCGGGTATGCCTACGAATCCTCCCACACTTATATGCAACTGACACATACCCTTCGCAGCAACAGTACAGCCTTGATCATATACCGACCATATTCGTAGCCACTAAATCTGACCTCGACCTCGCCCTCCAGGTCAGTCAGTTGACGTTTGCATCTCATCATTTATTAATTAGTATGCCTGCAGCGTCATGAAGTCCAACCGGACGTTTACTGCCGGCGTTTGGGCCTGCAGGTCCCTGTGGCCGTCAGCATCAGTACCGGACAGACCGCGGATGTCTTTCACGCAATCTGCGGTGTTGCAATGACCCCGTGAGTGTGTTTTCTGCCCGCATCACTTGCATCGTTCTTATGTAACGGCCATGTGCAGCAACTCTGCAATTCCTGGAGGTGTCGACCGTGCCATGACTGCTGCAGCAAGGCTACGGATGTATTTCACAGTCACGGCATTGGTGGGCGGAGTCAGCGCGAGTTTGGTGATGATTTTCAGGACATTGCACCGAGGACCTTTCCCTGCTTGGTCAACACATTGGGCGACATGGCTCCTAGGTAGAGGACAGAGATAATACGCATTTACCACATCATAGACATAATTATTCGCTTGGCCCACCCTTGACATTGTTCCCTGCAGTGCGATGAGATCCGGAAGCCGACCCCTAGATCCGCTGAAGTGCAGGCAAGGTGGCGTCAGCATTGCCGACACGCGTTGAACCTGACTTATTTGTGAATTCCGACCTTTGGTTCTCTCTCCTTAACCACCACTTTCG